>JACCIA010000010.1:4130488-4735732 GCA_018906985.1 Apocrypta bakeri | reverse complement strand
ATTTTATTTTACCTCAAATTTACCTCTACGAGTTACAAGAACACTTTTGAAAATTAGACGCTTTTTGCCGGCTAAAAACGTTAACGTATTGTCATATATTTATTATTTCAATTTTCAATTTTCTCTATAGTTTATATTTCAAAACTTACGAGTGTACTTCTAAACTTTGAGGTCAAATACTTTCGCGTTAAATTGATACAAGAAAAATAGTTGAAATGAACTGTAAAATTTATTTCGATTCACTATTTCAAAGATTACTTGCAAAACTTTTGAATTGAGCAGAAATGAGAAAAGAAATGCCGTACGGTACTTAAATTGTGTTAATTGTTTTGCTTGCAATAATATATAATAAACCAAGTAGATTGAATGAATTGCCTTTCTATTAAGAACTTCTAGATTCACGAAGAAATCAAATAATAAAACTAAATTAATCGAAAGAAGATTAATAAAAAATGGTTACGGGTTTTGTTCGGTAAGAGTATTGGGATAAAGTAATTATATGAATAATTTTTTCGCTTTGTATATTTATTAGTATAACCTTACATAAGCAGTCATCGTATCATATGTTTTTTTATTGAAATGTCATATATTAATACAATGACAGTTAAATGATATTTCGTTCACTCACGAAGGCGTAGCGAGGAATGAATAATCGATATTCATTATTTTAATTCATTTTTGTCCATAGTATTCTCAAAAAAATGTGATTTAAATAGATTACTTACGTCTTTTACAATCTATTTATCTTGCAATCCATTACCATTTTCTATGCATGGAAATACATTAATTATCACATGAGAATTCCCTAAAAAGTTTAACATGCTCGTGTACTATTATGAATTTTCATATATAGATATCACCAAAATTGCAGATCAGAATACGGAGTATAATATTTTCATAATAGAGGCTAATAATGTATGCAACGATATTTTATCGATCAAAACGATTTTGCTCTGTTATTTAAAGTTAACGTACGCAGTACGTTGATAATTAGTAATGCCAAACTATATGACAACAATTTAAAATAGTAATAATGACTAGAGATTTTATATAAAAACAAATAACGCATACTTTTCATCCATCCTTTGGATGGTGTCAGTCATTGAGTAAGTTTTTGCTTCCAATTTAGCGATTAGTTCGGTCTTATGCCTAAGCGAACTTTCGCATTCCTGAAATACGTTTAAAGTCGTCAATAAATTGTGCAATTAAAAGCCAAAGTCAAATGCGCTGAACTGTCATAGATGCTATTTTTTTCTCAAGTATGACACATCATTGTAACGATATAAGTCACATTAATTCAGCTATTATTCACCTTTACACTGTTATAACATTATATAGGCTTTAAATACTTCACATGCCTATTATAAATATATCAAATAAGACGTTTGATTGCGATTTTTTTTTTTTTTGAATAATCTAATCAAGCTGATTAAAATTCACCTAATGTTCAAATAATTGACGCCCACAACTGCCATAGAATAATCGAGTCTCACTGGTATGGACCAGACATTATAAAAAATGTCCACGGAATATACAAACAAGTAAAGTAAAAAGATACAGCTTCGGTTCACTCTAATGAATTATAGATTACAAAATATTAAACTGCTAATTGTTCTTTGTCTAAGTAGAGTCGAGACAAACGTTTACGAGAGAAATGAAGAAAAACGTAAACTAGAAACCATGAGTTTCGAATAAAAATTAATCTTCAGCTTGCTCGCTCTCTTTCTCTTTAGGCGACGGTTGTTTCGACTCGGGTAGACTAGGGATTCGCTTATTTCCCGATGGCGTCATCGCCGGTTTCGGCTGGGGTTTTATCGTATCGGTCGTATCGAACATAGATCTGGGCCGTGTAGGTGGCTGCTGATCTCTTGGCGTCGTTGGACTCGACCTGTTCGCGATGGCCTTGTAGCCTGAAGGGCTACGGCCACCATCCCCATCCTTCATGTAGTGATTAAACTTCTCTAGGTTGTTGAGTAATTTGCCTATCTGATTTGTCTTGGCGTGCAGCCTGCTTACCATTTCACCTTTCTGCGTCAATTCCAGCTCGCATTCCTACAAGCGAAATACACAACGCAGTGTGTCAAATATAAATATAGTTTAAAGGGTACAACGAAAAACAGACAATTGCATTGTCTTATGAAGCTGAAAATTGGTAAAAATTGTTGTTATGGGGAACAAAATCAAGGAAACAGTCAGCTTAGAAAAATATTTACTACATTCCTGGAAGCAATCAATCAGTTATTTTAAAGTATCTACCTAAAGACTCTGTGAGTATGAAGCTTTTTTCAGAATATCAAGGGTGAAACCATGATCTTGCGTACTTTTTTATACTTATTTACCTGTAATTTTTTGTACATTTCCAGGTTGATTTGCTTGATATCGTCAAGTTGACGGCGTAAAGATATAATAGTGTCTTGTTTCTCATGAATGTCTTTTTCCAATAGTTTCATTGCCACTTCCATTTCGGACTTCATGCTTACCTGTTAACGAATAATTTATTGAACAAATACTTGATTATTATAACATCGATAAAGGCTGAGTAATCGATTGATTAACCTGCAATTCCAATTCTTTTTCTGCCTCGTGCCTCAGTCTCTTTTCTGATTCTACTCTACTCCTTAACTCTTCCATTTCCGAAGTTGTTTCAGAAATTTTGATTGGCACCTTTCCGCTCTAAGTACAATAATAATGCAATGTTAACCTTCGTTAAGTTATTTTTCAAAGCTAGATTATAGGCGTGATCGTACCTCGTTTGTGTCTTTGACCTCAATACCTAGTTCTTTCTTAAGCTGCTGATTTTCATAATGAAGAGAGAGTATGTTATTTTTTGCTATCGATAAGTCTTCTATCATTAAGGCATTCGTTGTGGTAAGAGATTCAACTTTAGCTTGGAGATTCTGAACCGTTGCACTAAAAATACAAAATTGATTCGTGAAAATCAATTGATTGAGTTAGAATTTTCATAAAATATTCAAAGACAGCTAATTACTTCAGATGTCTATTGAGTTCCTCGATATAATTCTTTTGATCCAGGACCGTTGTCATGTTGTCGTTTTCTAATTCATCGTCTGGTGACTCTCCTGGAATGTGATTGCTATTTCTGAGATACAATGAGAAATCAATCACACCTTGCTGACAATCGAGATCTTCCTCCTAGCGAACAAAATGTTCTTTGAATCTTAAAATCTCATTAACTAGTTACGAGGCCAGACAATTTCACGTATAACTGACCTTTACGCAAAAGTTGCAGTCGATAACGTTTAATCCAACCAGTAGACCCATTACCACAATCGCTTCTTCACTCATCATCAGTGCATCGGGTTCAAAATATTCGGACAATAGATCGTCCTTATGATCTATTAGAACTTTCAAATAGTCCGCGAGCTTTTTCTGCATCAATGCCATTCTCAACCAAGCTCTTGCTCTACCCATCGCTGTCCTGTAAATAAACGGCCAGGACAAAGTGAGACATCCAGAAATGCTCGGAGAGTTTATGTGAATGATAAGTATATCGAATCGCGTACCTAACAGTAGGTAAATCACGGATACTCGAAGTCATATCTTGTGCTTCTGGATAATATTTCTCGACCAACTGAAGAATATCCCACAACTCCTTTTTAGGTCCAAGTAATCCCTAGAAGATTCCCAGACTCGCATCAGAATGGCATTCTTATTGAAACATACCAATACTACTGTCAAATCATTTTCTATTACCTTCTTGGGGCGTAAACCATGTCTGAGCACATGCTCGAGGACAATAAAGAAATGCTGCAAGGGCATGTGATCGGAATCAAGCATGCGTCCATACTTAAGAGATGTCTCTATGAGTTCTTTGACGATGAGCTTCGAAATATTAACCAGGTTGCTCCGCTCGATAATAACTGGATCGCGCGCTACAAAACAAAATAGCAGTTTTGCAATTTTTCCCATAGATACAATATTGTTACTTGATTCATTGACATTGTCATAGTTTCATCTCCACATTTCGAACTTTCTACAGATCATCATCGCGCGTAAACGTAATTGGCACATTTCATTTATTCACGGTAGCTCATCATTCACGCAACAAAAGCCAACATTAGCGATCGGTGCTAGTAAAATATAGGGGACGTATCGGCGATGCGTCCCTCTGACAAATTATAAATAAAATAATGGAAAAACATATAGAACGATGCAAATGAATTTACTGTCGATCAACGTATGAAAATATATAGTTAAGCATTGAGTTTATGTATAGACGATGGCAGACTATTCGGTTCGCGATAGATGTTTACGTGGAAACGCACAATAAATAGCAGCACGTGCTGAACTCGACAAGCCGTCCGCCAAAGTTACACGATCACACGATATATGGATGCGGTGAGCGAGATATGGGTGCAAGCAGTTATACAAACACAACAAAGAGACGTGCTGAATGGGTGACGAAAGAATATCGCAAAGCTCTGGCACATCGTCATGGCTAGACTGCTGTAGATCGCACTGTATACCACTGAGGCCGAGAGGAGGAGAAGGCGAGCGCTGCATTGTCTCTGGCATCGAGCTGAACTCGACGTCTTGTAACTCCTTCAGACAAAGCCAGTCGCCGTCCACGGATACGCGAAAGTTGCACAGGTAGATGGTGTCCTGCGCACCAGCCATATCTTGGTCCAACATCTTGGTGCTCGATTTCTGACAACTTGCCGCGCTTTGCAAGTTATCGTCCGGATACTCCGGACGCATCTACGGCCTTTACTATTCCTCTAAAGTGTCGTTCTTCTTCTTTGCACAGTGTAGCTCTTGAGTTCAATCCATTCAACAAATATTTTAACTGTCTCACTCCGTACGTGTCTGGACTTCCAGATAGCGCGGGTGACCTTGACAATAACTCAGGCTTCAACAAACGATGTAATACCCCATGTTTTCGCGACGTTCTCTATTTTAAATTCGCCAAAAGCTCCAATAACATGTCCGTCACTGATCACTATCAATACGTATCTCTCCGAAGACTGTGATTTCCAGTAGTGCGCAGGAAACGTCGAATGGAAGTATGGCGACACAACACTTGCCGTCGAATCGAACGAAATGTGTCAATCAACCCAGTGCTGTATCGCTTGACTCTTTATTCTGCCCTGGCATACGACGCTTCAGCTGACTTCGTTAATTATTACAATTAGAATTTATAATAATTTCTACTATTATTGCGATCGTGTATTCCTTAATCAGACGGAGGAACGATACTTGCGCGTGGAAAACATTTTGCGACAACAGAATATGGCGCCTGTGCACCGGCGCTCGGGAATATCGATTTCCCAGCCGACTCTGCCTCCACCTACGTGGTAATCAATAGCTGCGCTGGATGTATAGCGTATCGCAAGGGGAGCAACGAGTTATCTCGAACGCCACCCTCGTAGAGTCGCGCTGCATAGTGCTGCCACCGTATTTAGCGCCCTTATCTAGCGTCACGGTATTCGGTAAGGTAGACATCTGTCGCTTAGATGTACATATACAAATCGATGTGCTACTACTGTGTTCCGTAAGCACGGGCACTGTTATTGTTCCCAATTATTATCATAAATCTTATTAATAAACATTATTAATAAATATTATTAATAAATATTATTAATAAATATTATTATGATAGATGCATAATGCATTCTATTGACATTTAACCGTCGACATATTCTATGTCGATAATGCACGATCTCGATGTTTTAAACAAGACATCATAAACGACGATTTTGTTCTTCAAATATAAAAAAGAATAAAAATGTTGAATAGAGGTGCTCGAACGTTTGTTCATAGCTATTTATTTTTGTATCGACTTCCGCTTAACGTGTGATCTTATAACTTTCAACGCTAATGGTATATAAACTGCAAGCACCACCTCAAAAAAATTAGGATCCTCGCAAATAAAAGTAGCCCAACTAACGGTTAAGATCGGTACTAATAAAACATGCGTATACAATTCATAAACTACGTTTTGAATACCGAAAAAGTAAAACAAATTACACGCGTTAAAAATTAATGAATCTTTACTTAGGATAATTTAAACTCTATGCACGCGTAATAAGGAGCGAGTGATACGTCGATTCGAGCGCCATCTGCCGGCCATCTTTAGAAGTCCTCGAAAACCACACGAGTCCGACAATAACAAGAGTCTAATATATATAGAATAACGTTTCTTATGGACGGCCACACCGTCACACGAGCGTATATATAAAATAATGCAAAAGAGGGCTTGTGTGTTTACTCACGTCTCGGTGTCCACCACGCGTCTAATTTTCTCGGCCTTGAAACCACAAGGTCCGGCCACTTGTCCTCCCTTATAGAATAGCTATTGGAATTCCAATTGGAATTCGAATTGGAATTCGAATTGGAATTCGAATTGCTATTTTCGCTAGCCGATAAAAGACTGGCTGTGAGCGACTTGTCGGAAGGCGAAGTCGGCAGAATCTCAGCTGTCTCGGCGGCCATCTTCGGCTGCAGCGTGGATTAACTGTGACGAGCCCGAAAGAGCGCATGCAACAGTCTGTCTAGCTTTCTCTGTCTTTCGCGCTTGCCATGTATACGAAGAACTGGACGCGTAATCGTACTAGCACTGCATCGCGATTACCGCACCTGTTTCTCGAGGAGAAACTGCAAGTAACTGTCGATAGTCTAAACACTTCACATATCTGCATACACTGCACGTACTCACGCGGCCGCGGAAGTTATTCTTCTTGTTGGGGGAGTATATCTACGATATACAATAAACGAGCCTTGTTGTTTTGTTCCGGACTCTGGAGTTAGTAATAGACAGTGTCAGTAGCCAGCGCTGTCTGCACATTCACGAATGAGACCCGATTCCCCGATAGGCGATATATGTCCTGCCATGACGTCTGTTGGTTCATTATCGCTTATCGCGCGAACTACCATACCAGCAGACGGTAAGAAGATCGGTCGATACTTTGGATAATGGCAGAGTGAGAGTAGGGATGTGCGGTGTGAAGAGTTGCAGTGCTATTAGGCGCTTTGACTCTTCCGTTAATGATATTTCACAGCTAAATGGTTAATTAAACGGAGCGTGCCTTTGAAGAAGACCTTCGTTGCAGAGGCACACTTGCGACAAACAGCCTTAATTATCAAAGTAGACTTTCCGTCCAAGCCTTCACAAAGCGTGCTTTACTTTTAATGTTAATGAAAATGAATTCCGAATGAAATATCCTTGTATAAAAGTCAAGCTTGCTCGAGAATAAAAAATAATTGAGAAAGGCAAGCCGTAGAAATTGAAGTTGGACTTCGGTACTTCGTTCGATTTCCAAAGGTCAATAAATCAGCGCGATTGCAAATACGAACAATATGTAGGCAGCGACACTTTATTCTTTATTCTTAACAAAGCCGCTGTGACTTTGCCCCGTGCCTATTGATTATACAATTGCATCTACCGATATATAACATAATTATCGTTTACGCTTCGGAGCAAACGGGCGACTGTACTACCACCTTGACAGATGCTACTGCCGTCAAAGGACCAATTAGCGTTTTAGACTTTATACAACATATTAATGCCTACATCTGTATTACCCTATACAAGAGCGTAATTATTTTATGAAATTACATAAGCCGCTTGGGATACGATGCTTTTAACCTTTATGACTAGCTCTCATTGCGATGAGGATGTAAGGGATATTTGATTGGAAAGGAAGAAGAAAGAGCTTTTATTTAAAGAAAAACTGCTTTTCCTACTAATTAGGCAAAGTGAACAAAGTTTCGAGATCCTCGTGCGTAATAATGAGATTTTTTGGATCGCCCAGTTTTATAGACCTAATTTCCAAAGTATACGCTGGCTTCCGCTGGTTCCATCGCAAGCTCGCTTGTACCCCTCACGCGCAATATCCAAGCTTCCACTCTTCGGATTAGTTTCCAGTATTCTGAAATTTTCCTTCGAGACACGCAACAGTCGCCGTTAATCCCAAATAAAACGCTCAACTTCGAAATATCTTCTAAGTAGATTAAAAATTCTTAAAAGCTCGTGTCATAGATCAAGGGATTAAAAGCATAGCGCCATATATCCATATTAGCTATACAGCTGTATACAGCTATACAGGCTCCAGAAGGGGATAGAACAAAAAATCGGATCACGGGAGGAGAACAGTAAAAGTACACTCCTGCCGTAAAAGAGTCGAGTACCCAAATCGTATATGCGAGAGAGGCTCGTGTACTCGGTATATCTATAGGAGCACACTTGCCAGCAGATGTGCATGCGCGCGCTTACCCTCTCCGCTACTGAGCCGTAGAGCGCCAGACGTTATCGCGTGCAGCTCACAGCACACGCGCTCGCGGCAGAGTCAAAGTTGCTCCGCACCACGATTGACAAGACGCGGCCAATTTTTTTTTTATTTCCAATTCCCGTCATGGGGACTCCTTCAGTGTTGCTCGCTCACTTATCACTGGAGTGTCGTGCGCGCGAGACTTCTTTGCTGCTGCATCTATAAACGGGTATTCGACGTTAACGCTGATCGACTCATTTTTTTTCCTTTTTCATTTTAATACGCTTTTATTTCTCGTCGTGCATCCAGACAGAGGAATTCTCAACGCACTCCGGGTACAGTTCGCATTCCAATCATGTATGGAATGCTGTTGGAGAGCGTTCAGCACTTTGTGCAGGTTTGTCACTTATAATAGGATTTTACTCTTATCTTTGACTAGGTAAAGAGCTTTTACGATTAAGAATATCATTTTTCTTTTTTGACTTTGCATTCGGCGCGACGCGATGTTCGCGCGAAATTTTTCGCCGCATTCTGCGCTTGAATGAATCCCTTATACATCTATATGTACATATATAAGTGTTTTCCTTCTCTTCAAGCTTATTTTAATATTCACCGAGTAATTGAATCGCCATCACGGCGATTCTATTTCGCATAAACGCTGAATAGTTCCCAGGTATAGAACCGGATTAATCATCATTTCGGAGAGCAAGTCTATATTACGCGGTTAGATCAAGAAAAGCTCTATCCTGGCGACAGAGACCTATGCGGCCGGCCATTTTTCATGCGGTTATATGAAATTCAGTTGGAACTGCCGACCTAGAAGGGCTTGATAGCGCTATTTCATCTTTGCGGGCTATGGCGTTTCGCCGGTAAGACAAAATAAGGGATCCGCGCGAAAAGAAGATAAAAGCCGCACTCGCCGCATGTACCAAGATGAATTGCCTTTCATATTTCAGTTTTTCTTTTTCATTTAATTTTCAAACGTCCTCGTATCTTAGCTTTCTTATCGCGAACTCGAAGTGTTTGGGGGAGGCTTTGCGCGAAAAATGCAATCATTGCACCGGGAATGTAATACGTACTCGATTAATAATTCGTCAAAGTGCTCCGAGGGAATATCTACTTGAATTGGTTAGATATATCTAGCTACCAGCAATACACGTATGGCTATCGATTATTTTGTTACGAATTGAAACGGCAATCTGTAGTGTCTCTTCTTTCTAGCACATTTTGCATGAAAATTAATCTTGGACGAAACGTGCACGTTGCAGTTTCCACGGGGGTCGATGCTTTTGTTACGAAACGCCTGACTAATGAGCCTTGAGGCGAACACGTTTCTAGAATATCAAGTTCTTAGGAAAGTTCAGGAATAAATTGTAACCTTGTATAGCTTGTATTTATTCCATTATATCTTTCACTTTGGCTATAACCAAATTATCCAATTTATTTGTTTTTCCTCATCAAACATCAAACACTATTTTAATTGTCAACGAAATCTTTGTTCACTTTGTTTTCAAATCTATTGCGATGTTGTCCACGTATTTTGTGTGCGGTTTCGCTACTTACCACAGCAATTGTAGTGCAAGTTCTAAACGAACTTTTCTCTCAATTGCCGTTGAAATGAAAATTAAATGAAAATTAAATGAAAATTAAATGAAACTTGATTCCGCTTGAAAAAAATAACAATTTTATTAACATTATTTGGTTTATTCCTGATACAAACTATTGGTAATACCGAAAACATCAAATATAATCCTGATATATAAAGTTTCGATTGTCGAGATCTCTGAATATTGTAAATCTACTGAATCCCCCCATGTTGGAGTTGATATCCAGCAGCGCGGAAATTAAAGCTATCCATCACTTAGGTGAAACCCTAACAATGCTGCTCAAAATAATGATGTCCTTAAATTCTTTCGCAAAGTCCAATGTGATCATTCTTCGACAATACAACAATACTCATAAAGTAAAGTAAATACTAACAGTATATTATATACATATTCGTAACTTTTTTCATTATTTCATATATAATACATTTTTTACCTCTCGAATGAAAAAAAACTTTTATTTTTGTCAATATAATGAAATGCGAATAAAAATAAAATAGAATAAATATGGCAGTTTATTGATGTTTAATGTTAAAAAAAAAACGCCATTAAACCGTAAATATACAATCCAATTGATAAACGAAAAATAATCGCTTTTTTTAATGCACGCTTAAGTGTCATGCCTTTTTAATAAGCGATTTGTATGCAGCTGCGATATCCTTACATATTATTGTATGCAACAAAATAGACTATTTGAATATAGATGATCTTGTGATTTCCTTTCAATGCAGCGATCTGCGGCTGGTGAATATAAAAATAAACCTACTCACATGGCGCGGAAGTACGCATATAGATTTATTAAATTAAATCAATATTTTTGTTTACTATAATTTTTCATTCTTTTTTTCGTTAATTTCCATTCACTGTTTTTACAATAAAAGCTTCGACACTGCTTTTAAAATTGAATACCCAACTTTAATATCCGATATATCACCGGCAGGCTTGAAATGATAATAATAATGCTAATGAATCGATATATGTATATCTATATATATCTTATAGATTTAAAGCCGCAGACATATAATTAATATCGAGAAATAAAAAATTACTGCTATAGAATAATGTGTTGCTTGCACACAAGCGTCATCGCTGGGACGTGCAACGCATCGCATCGGGATCTGTATTAAATTATACTGAAATAAATACCTCACAGCTGACGCAAACTACATTCGGTGTTCGTAAACGAATTTTTGAGCATCGTGCCGGCATGAACCACATAAAAAACGAGTACTTTCGAAAATATTTTCTCCTACTTTCTATGCACGATTTATCGAAAGTCGTGGCTTTTTATCACCCGTGTAAATATGTAATACAAATATGTATTTGAAGCGTTTTCAATCTGTGTCAAAGAGGGGACGAAAACGTAACACCGAGAGTCTCGGGTGGCCGAACCTATACGCTCTAAGCATTCTACGATGTCACTTTTATAGCTTCGTGTACGTCGAATCATGCGTGTTATAAAATAATAAAATGGTTTACTCCTGAAATGAATGATCAATATTAATCGAAACCTGTCGCGTCGGAAGTTAATAGTAACGGCATCGATTCACGCTTGGATAAACGCAACGTTCCAACCCGATGCAAGTAGATTAAATGAAAAAGTAAATTAAAGCGCTACTTAACTTTTGTATTTATAGCTGCAATACGGCGAAGATCTATGGTTGGACATTCTCGAGAGAGCTGGAGTTAAGCACACCGTGTTTAATACCCGACAAATCTACTCGGATGACTTGATGACTAAATTAGCTGCAGGTCTCGCTGTCCACACTTGCGGGACCGTTGACCGAGTTATGCAATATTTTGGCGAATGCTTTGTTCGATTTTTCAGCAATCTTGGGTAAGAATAGCCAGTATGTAGCTGTATATATAGACGCAGAAATGTTATTTATATATGATAATAAAATCGATACTTTACCTCGTTATACAAAGTTCCCTCGTCTTGCTTCCGAAAATTTATAGATTCACTAATGCATCGAGTCCAGGTCAGTCGAGCTTTTCAAGCTCGTTTGGCCGAAATTCTCGAACTAGTCAGAGAAACGCTGGAAAAATAACGAGTTTATACGAGTAAAAGATAAATATCCTACAGGTACGACTGCACCGTCAAAGCGACCGGTCGCTACTTCTGCGACTTTCTTCAGAGCGTCGACAACATCCACATGCAGATGCGCTTCACTTACCCAAAAATGAAAAGTCCCTCGATGTATCTGACGCACGTGGATCCGCACGGAGTAGTGCTCGTGTACCGTAGCACGCGACAAGGATTCACGCACTATTTTATGGGTAAAACCGCAGACTGACTTTCTCTAGCGACAAGTACCGCTTCGAGAAGCTTTGCCGAGAGAGTGGGAGGAACTTACTAGGAAAATATTCTTCTAGGCCAGCTATTTCAAATTGCTAAGGAACTTTACGAGACTTCGCTAGACATTCGCGTCCTGGAAAGTTCTAACAACGTTCCTGGCACTAGGAGTGTGATGGTCAAATTTCGCATCGATTTCGACAACCGTGAATATGTACATAAGCTCTTCTTACTCCGATCCTTTATTATGTTGTGTTTCTCTCTCTCTCTCTCTCTCTCTCTCTCTCTCTTTCTCTTTCTTTCTCTTTAGTGGGAGAGAGTATGCATTCATAGAATCACCATACTGGTATTGCTTTCGATAAAAAAAAAAACAGGTTCAAAATGAGACAAATTTGTACGTATAGATCGCGAAAAACTCGAAAATGAAGACTCCGATAGGACGGGAACTTCCACCGGTTTCCTGCAAAATGCTATTGCGTCTGTTCCCATTCGGCGTCGTGATGAATAAGGAAATGTGCATCGAAGGAGTGGGTGGTAGATTGCTTCAAGCCTGGGGCAATTCTGAGCCGATCCTGGATAAACACGTATCGGAGATTTTCAAGCTCCGTCGACCCAAGGGCATGTCCTTCACTTGGAGAAACGTAAAATAGCACTAACTTTATCAGATCAGTCATATCCTTTAAATTGCTATTGTCCTTTAAATAAAGCCTCGCATAGGTGATGTATCTGCACTCGGTGATGTTTGAATTGGAACTGATCGGATTTGCTGGGCAGCAAAGCAGCAATGGCACTAAACAACCTGACAAATTGGAAGACGGGACTGCTTTAAAAGTGGAAAGACGCGGCAGCCAGGGAGCACGTAATATGCTACTTAAAGGGCAGATGAGATACATAGACGACATCAAAGCTATAATCTTTCTTTGCAGTCCGCTGTAAGAGCAAGCTACTGCTGCTGATTCAGTTTTAAAATACAACGTATGAGTAATTTGAGATATAATAATTTTGTTTCCATTCCTTTCAGAATCAATAGCCTTGACGAGCTGCTCAATATGGGCTTGTATTTGAACGATCTGAACCCACACGGACTCAGTCGAGAATTGGTACTAGCTGGCTGGCAGCATTGCGGGAGGTAAATTGTTCAAATTTATTATATACACTAGCTTGATTAAGCGTTACAGACGCTGTACGGTTCCATCGCTATAGATCATAGCCTAGTTTCATCAACGTCTTTCTCTCTCTCTCTCTCTCTCTCTCTCTCTCATACATATATATGTATGTATATATATCTATACATTACACTTGACAAAGACTGGAGATGATGTTCGAAAAGGCGGAACAACGCTCCCAGGAGCTGGAACAAAGTTACGCACTTCTGGATCGATGGAAAAACAAAAGCGACGAGTTACTCTACTCCATGATACCCCAGAGCGTAGCTGACAGACTGAGAACAGGAACGAGCCAGCTCGACACATGCGAGGTTCAACGACGTTAAAACTTTTATTCGCTAATTCGATGATAGCGTCTATTTTAAACACGTATATGCGCACCTTTATAACTTCGCAGTCGTTCGAGTCCATAACTGTACTGTTCTGCGAGCTTTGCGACTTCAATTACTCAACAATCGAAGGTGCTATGGATATCGTATCGTCGATGAACGCCGTCTACTCCTGCTTCGACTCGCTAATGGATAAATTCAATGTATACAAGGTATATTCCTTCTAATGCATCAGCACAGCATCGTCACTTTAATTATAACGAACGCACGCGCGCTCGCGCATATGTATGGGTATATATACGTATGATAAATGCGTATGTATATATAGGTAGAGACAGTGGGTCGAGTTTACATGGCAGCAAGCGGAGCCCCTGACAGAACGGATGATCACGCGATTAATGTGGCCGACGTCGCTCTGCAGCTCATATCTCAGGTCCGTTCGCTCGTTCTGCCCTCCGGCTTGGACATTCAGATACGAATAGGTGAATCGCTTTGATAGAATAGAAATCGCACATAGCCCATTGTTCAACGCATGATTAACACCCTCGTCATATATACAATGATAAACGACGTTTCAAACGCAGGAATACATTCCGGACCAGCTGTAGCTGGAGTCGTCGGAATAAAGGTGCCGCGATACTGTTTCTTCGGCGACACCGTCAATACAGCTTCTCGGATGCAGACGACTAGTCTGGTAAATACGATACTGAGATTGAAATATGACTTTATAGAGTAAAGTACTCTTTTCTTCGCATTCGCTTTCACTCTAATACGCATTATGTTGTTTCCCCACAACGAAGCCGGGCAAGATTCATGTATCACCGGACACAAAAGCACTGCTGCCCCAGGATCGCTACGTAATAGAGCCTCGCGGGGTTGTTTCTGTGAAGGTAAATCGAAACAATAGAGTTGACGGAGCGCCTTTCATTATATTTTTGTTTCTCTCACGCGCTAATATTTGTCTGCAGGGAAAAGGGAACATGGAAACGTTCTGGCTGTATCCGAAACTCGAGGACGACGAGCAAGTCTCGGCATCTGCGTCTACTTCTCAAGTGGCAGAGGAATAGAGAAAAGCTCTTATCGTCTGGTCGAAAAATACAAATCTAGTCAATGTGCGATATAGCTTAATTTTATCACAAGTACATACATAAATTATAGAACTTTGTGTAAAGTGGAAAAAACGAGAGAGTGGAAAAGACGTCGCAAGATATTCTTTCTTTCTTTGTTAACCATTGGAATAAGAATTTCTTTTATCAATATTTATTATAATCGAGCATGCGTACGATAGCCGAATGTTTAAGAATTAATTAAAACTATAAAAAATGACGATCCTGTTCATGCTGTATTATTGAGTTTAATATACAAATGAAATTACGTGTTCGTATATAAATATTTGTTTTAAGCGATAAGTTGTTATTCTTATTAATTATCATTTGATTAAAGTTTCAACAGAAGGTTTTTTGTGTATTTAATAGATTATTAAGTTTTTACACGTATATTTTGTTTCGTTTTATTTCCTAAAATTTTTATTTCAATATTTTCCCTTCGACGGACGTCCTCCCGCTTCACCTTAGAAGAATATTTGTAGAGAACCGAGGTGTTTGTGCTTGACATTCCTTTGAGTGCGCGAACAGTTTCTGTTTGGATCAACTATTCCTCACTTTTAGTATATTATGCAGATAATCAGATAGACTACGTGCAGTTTATTTTATTTAAACTTAAACTCGCATCTCATTACTGTATAAGATCATTATATCCCGTGCAGGAGCTGTGTATTTTTAACCGACGCATTCATCGTGTCGTCTAGTGTATAAATTTAAACTTATGCGAAAGACTAGCTGCGTAAAACTTAAGTTTCAATTTATTTTTTTATAGGTTTAGAATTTCTCTTATTTTCTATTTCACATGCATTTATACTTACATAATGTTCAATAGAATCTCAGTCTATTCGAGTACATCGTACCTAACGTCGCGCTGTGTTCACAAATAAATAAATAAATAAATATCTCAGCGGGCTCTTGGAACGATCTTCTGTATATATATACATATACATATATCTAATATATAATCTCATCGCAGTTGAGCTTTCGACAAGTCTTCGGCGTCATATCTAAATACGCAGCGTCGCTTGATCCGAACAGTAGCATGCATCAGCGGTATTTTTCATGATCCAAGTGATGTAACGATTGACTCTAGTATAAACGCCGGGGTAACCAGGTTGTGCGCATCCTTCGCCCCATGATACGATTCCTGGGGGAAAAAAATAGATGGACGCTCGTAAAATGTTGATCGCACGTGGAGCCCGGAGGAAAAAATTGCTGCCGTTGAACCTACCTACAACGCGATGCAGACCCTCGGAAACGATGTGAAGTGGACCGCCACTGTCACCTTGACAGGAGTCCTTCTGTCCCTCCTTGTAACCAGCGCAAAGCATGTTATCGGTGATTTTTCGCGCTGGATATCTCGTGGCTCGGCAATCGGCGTTTGACATAATTGGCACACCGACTTCTCGGAGAGTCGTGGATACGGATCCGCCTTCCATGGTGGCTCCCCAACCGGTTGCAATGCCTGTTTCGCCGGTGAAAGTTTTCGCTGGAAATAAGAACGTGCACATGTGACACCTAGATATACACTCGCTCCTCGAAACTTTGAAGTTGTAAGTCCTGTATCGCGCATACACGAGTAGATTTATAATTGAAAGCTTACATCTTTCGGCTAAGCAAACCGGTTTCATTCTGTGGTCAAACTGGAATTCGCCATCGATTTTTATAAGGGCTATGTCATTGTTGTAATTCATAGTGGAATAGCTCGTGTGTTTGATAATCTCTTGTACTTTAAAGTCCATAGTAGTTGTTTCCTGCGTTGAATTGCGGTCGTGTTCGAAGATACGAACAGCCATCAGAGTCTTTTGGAATCTGTCGAACAAATGGATCGAACGTACAAATTTGTGCGGGAAGGCAATTTAGCACGTCCGTAAGGTAGTACCGTGTGCTCTATTTACCTGTCTACGCAATGAGCAGCTGTCATCACGTACTTAGAGTTGATGACACTCGCACCACAATAGAATCGCCCCCTGTACGTCAGAAGAGCGACCCAGGGATATTCGTTGACTTGAGTTTCATGACCACCGACGATTCTATTCTGTTTGTTCGTCATGCCGCAGTCTGTGAAACAAAGGAGTAGGTCAGGAATTTAGACGCGCAAATTCCTTACGCAGAGTTTGAATAAATCGTCTCGACTTACAGCAAGCCCCGCATTTTTCCGGTTCGGGCGCGGAAGTCTGCGTTGTCGTGGTAGTGCTGAGAAGTGGCGGCTTGTAGCCCAATACATTCTGGAGCCAATTCAAAAAGAATTTGTCGTCCTCCAGTGCAGTTGTATTAGCTCGCGCATCGCCCAGATGCTTTCCAAATATATCGGGTAAGTGAAGCTACAATTTCACTCTCATATATATTCGTGTGTATAGAAGTATACATATACAAGCAGGAAAACAGTACCATCTATTGGAAAAAAATCAAACAATACTGAGCTTACCTTGGTCTCGATGATATGGGCGAATGTCAAAGGCAGCGCGACGAGGAGAAAAATTCCAAGGAATCCGCGCATATTGACGAGCACACTCTTCTTACGCCGTTTCACGTGTGTGCGTATATATATATATACACATATATATATATATATATATATATATATATATATGTATATGCACACTTTCACGGGACAATACCGAGTTGGAAATTCGATTTCGCGTGCGACTGCTTATAAGCGCTTCAACGACGACAATTCGGCTCGAGCGACACTTTCACACAGACCCGAGTCTCACCTGCGCATCTTTATTTATATACAGGGAAGTACGTCGAGAGAGTGTCGATCGTCGTTTCTGAGTGAAAATTTAGGCTAGTCGTATGGTAATTCGCGTACGCGCGGGGCGACGGCGGCGGTTTTATGTATCGCGAATGATCGTGGAATTACCGGTTTGCGAATCACCGCACGAACCTCCGGAGAGAAAGATAACGCGTACACGGACTCCTCTCACCTGTGCGCTTTTTCGTTGATTTTTTTTTACGTCTTTTCTCCGAAATAACAGCTCTAATGATGCTGCGCGAACGAGCAGACCGAAATGAAGCGATATTTGGCTCTGGCCACGTACATGAGCTTCCTTCGATTTGTTTTTACAGCTGTTAAATTACGATGTAGCGTCAATATTTGACTCCTGGCGCGGGGAATTGATTCACCGCGTGACTAGCGCTTCGAGCATACAAAAAACTCATAACTTATCTCGATACGAGTATTTTTCCGAGCTAAGATTCGTTGGGAAATTATTATAAGAATAATGAAGATTTCTTCTTGATTGCTAACAAACATATTATGCAAACATTCGCGTGTAGCTTCTGAAAACATCTACAGAACTATTTTGTGTGCCGAAAGAGATAAAGTCAGTATCGTGTAAAATCATAACACCGCGTGTGATATTTCCTATTGAGCAAAATAAATTTAATACTTAATAGATTTTATGTGCGTCTTAATATTTAGACTTTTAATAATATTTACTCGTTCATTTTTTAATTGGAATTTCCCTACCACGTCATTTTATTTTTTCATCAATTTTGTTCCTCATGCCTAGTTTTAAAAAATTTGCATAAGGTAGTGTTGATAAAATGAAATTAATATATGAAAATGGCATGTATGTTTGTATTTTTGGCATATATGGCATTATAATGTTTATTAATGAGTTATTATTGTCCGTTATGAAAAATCCTAAAGATTTATGTTAATTATACAAATTTTAGATTTCACGAGTCCTGATTAATTTCGCTAATATCTTAACAATGTTATAGAAATTAAATTCTATTAATTTTCTAGATCGCCCTTGTGTACGAAAGGAAAAGATTTTGAATATGCCAAAAAGAAAGATCACATTATTCGTGAATCTTGCGAATTATATTTATTTTAACTAGTACTTCAAGAAAATTGCCCATTTAAATTACTTTATGCTATTCGAAAGGAATTTACAATTGACAAGTTTTTTACTTCCAAAGAGTAATTTCTTTCAGTAAGGAGAAACGATAAATGTGTCACATGCGCGCACTACGTTATTAGTTTTAAATTGCTTTCTAAAGTAACTACGATAAGTCGCAATTTTTCAAATTCATTAGAATTCATTTCATTAGACAATTGCGTAAATTTACAATTCGAATGGATGATTGAATTCTTTTTCCTACGAAATTTATGTACGAATATAAGTCTCTGTATTTGTACGATGTTCATTTAAATATTACACATACTCAATATTCCATCTTCCTATCAATCGACATTTACATATATCTAGAATCCAAAAAAGCGAGCAATTCTCATAGAGGTTTAAGATTTTTACTTACGTTTTCTATCATCAACGTCACAGATATCAGCATGCATAATTCGATCGCCCTCGCGAGTCTCCATAGCACCGTAGAGCTTGAATGACTGGCAGACACACGACTCGTTAGCACTGTAAACGACACGATGTACGGTAGGGGAAAAGCTCAGCCCCTCGACGATGTATGAAGCATTTTGAATCGAAAAAATATACAATAAGAAAAAAGTCAGTAAACGACAGTCCCGACCTCGCGCCGTATTATTTCACCGCGGCAAAGTCGCACGGTATCCAGTCTCGTTGTCCTGTCCTCCACGATTCGTCTTATCTCGGGAGGACGCTGTCAATTAGTGGTTTGTTCGTCGAAGATAGAAAAAAAAACAAAAAAAAACAAAAAAAATAAAGAAAAATAATAAAAAAATCGCGCGAAAAGCTCGGTGCGCAGTAGACGCGCACGGGAGAGATAATAGCTAGCGCGTTCGACGAGGCACATCACCTGGCCCCGATCAGTCCGCACACTCTCCTGATCAACACAATGGGTCAAGGTATTTAGGTCAGGATGCCCTCATGCGGGTTCTTTGCGCATCTCGCGTTTTTATGCTTTATTGTCTTGATATGTGCCCCCGATGACTCGACTTGTATTATCTCTTTGGTTGTAATGTACTCTCGATGATGCTAGAATGTGGACGAGAGAACCTTGCTTTTTTTCGTATTTTTCTTTTTTTTATTCTCTAACGCGTTCTAACACGTGTGCGCATGTGTACGCCGACTATTTCGCAATCTCTATCGTTTTCCACAAATACATTATTCGGGACACCGTGCCCTTCGTCGTTGCATAACACTCGCAGACAGGCGAGCCCGGTGCATTGCTCCGAAGAATTTACGAGCTCCGGCGAGAGCAAACTACTCGCTTGATCGTACGAGCGAAGCTACTCTTCCGCGTAATCGTGGTGTAAACAAAAACTTGACATTGTAGATGCGCCGGCAGAATATGCAAGGTCTGTACTCTATCTCCGAATGATAAAGATGAGGGCACGCGCAGCTTGCTTTGTTACAATAACCCGCGTTATCTCTACTTTCAGAGTACGACTCCGTAGCCCTGAAGATAACTGATAAGAAACGCGTCGACCTTGACTGGATCAAAATCCCGGGTGCGGCTTATACTATATACACTTCCTTTCGGTATTATCGACATTTCCGAACGCGAGAAAGACAAAGGGAGCGAAAGAGAGAGAGAGAGAGAGAGAGAGAGGGAGGTGAGATAAAAAGAAAGTCATAATTACATCGGTCGATATAATAGGGGAAGTAAATGCAAATGCAGACGACTATCGGACTTTAATGCTGTCCCAGATAGATCGAATGAGAATCCGTTCCCGGTCGATTCCGAGAGAGCAAATTCGATACCCGCTGTATTTACTTCCCGTCGAATACGACTCTCTCGTTTCTACGTATATATGTAGATATATACATAAAAGTTTAGCCAAGAAGTAACTATATAGAGAGATAAAGCCGATGATGGGGAATAAAACTGGCATTAGGTCGGCCGAGTCGTAATTCTCTTTCTTTATGCGAGTACGCGGCAATTATCTTGGTTTCGCACCGAAGAAAAATCTATATCTGTTTTAATTTTCTATCTACCCGCATATTAGCGCCCATTTCGAAGAAGCTGCGTAAAAAGCATCGGGTATGCATATACAGATATGTATATGTACGCATGCAGATCTCCACGACGACAAGGGCGTCCCATTACATTGACCCGAATATACGAAGTATAACTGCAGTTATTAGTCTACCGATGCACCTCCATATATGTTTATATTTCTTCTTTCGTATGTATATACATCTGCGCGGAAACTTTCAAATTGTCGCGATGACGCTCCTTATCGCTAGTTCGATTTTTCAGCGATGCGCTCGACACGACGGTGCACACATGTCTCAAACAACTGTCGCTTTCGCGAACGATCGTAACAGCCTGTATGATCGACGAAGTCGCTGCTGTTATCGGTATACAGCTACATTACAAAAATAAATAACGACAAAAAAGGAGATCACCTACTTTTCTTAACGAAGCGTTCGCTACGGACGTTACATAAAAACAAGAAAAAAGAAACGCCGAGCGAACACGTAAATATTTCCATATTTCCACAATGTAAATTTCACGTGGTAAATGCTCGCTTATCGCAAAAGCATAAGCAATTTTCGGCACAGCGAGCCCTTTCGCAACTCCGCGCATATTTCGGTATGCATGTAATATGTGCATTATCAAATACTCGTATAATACGCAATCGTCATCCACGCATCGTGCAGCCGCAATTAGCGAGCCGGTGAATAAAAAAAAGAAAGATTGTATGTACAAGGTGTATAGCCCGTCGAAATGTATACAACAAACGCGACATTGAGGCAGGTGAGTCGCGCGACATTGGAATAAGATCGTCGACACTGTTATACGGTTATTGCGCCATCGTTCACATATATCTATATTAATGTACTTAGAACGCTCGGCTCGCTCGGCTCGCTCGGCTCGCGCGTCTCATCCCCTCGCGCGATTCCTTCTCTCTCGAGCGTGCGATTCGAAAAAGGTCGCGGCGCACATCTGCCAATGCAAACGCACCGGCCAAGGTAAAAACCCGCGGCTGCGTACGCCTGCCTCTCCCCCACCCGCTTCCTCTGTCTCTCCGTATACCTCGTTATTAGTTATAATATACTATAAAACGGCAAAAGACTCGGCAATCGTGACTTTTCGCGCCGGGCCTTCTCTTGACAAAGGATCGCAAGAGAACAGCAGCAAAGTTCGCACGTCTTCTTCATTCCGTCTCGAAGCGTAACCGATATTTACAGCCGCGATGGAACAACGTGGTTCTTCGCTATGTCTCGCTGCCCTCATCTACTGCTGCTACCTGTTGACGGGTAGCTGCGAAGCTCGCTCGTTCTACCCGCGATTAGTAAGTTTTCCCGTTTCAACAGTGAAGTTTCTGTGTTGCCAGTTTGTTTTATTCATTTTTTCCTCTTTTCTTTTTTCTCTACGAAACACACAACCAATTAGATCCTGGGAGGAGATCGGGAAATGTTGCATCAAAGTAACTTCAGTAGCTTCGCTGGAAATTCGCCCAATTACTTCGATTTGTCCTTTGGAAAGGCGATGGATATGTGTGACAATTGCGGTAATTATGCAGATGACATGTTTATTGTACGGTTGGATATTGTGACTCGGAATTTCTCGCAGCTTGTTCACGCCGAATTTATCGAGCTCGTCTAGCGGTTTACTAGACTGCAGCAACGACGATAAAAAGCGCTTTGAGATCGGAAATGAATTTTAAAAACGGAAAAACGTCATTTACAGTGTGTGGAGTCAGCCGGCAAACGAGAATAGTCAACGGTGACGTAACGAGCACCCACGAATTCCCTTGGGCCGTTGCAATCACCTACCAAGGCATGCATCATTGCGGAGCTAGTTTGATTACTCGCAAGCACCTTCTCACCGCGGGTCACTGCATTTCCGGGTAAGCATCGTAGAATGGGTCACCCGCGAATGCGAATATGCCCAGTTTACGCATATCCATGAACGAAAGAGTAACGATAAAACGTGCATATCAGATTCCAGAAAAGGTACTTCGGACTTCGATTCGCTGACAACCAGCAGTATCGCGTGAGATCAATGAAAGTCCACGAACACTACGATAAACAGAGCTTCAACAACGATATTGCCGTAATCGAACTGGACAGACCGGTGCCCCTCGACTCAACCGTGAAAACCGTCTGTTTACCCGATGCGGGTGAGTACATAAAGCATCATCGATCGTTTCTTCGCGATGCTCGGTATTTTGGTAACCGATTCTCTGTACTGCACATCCTCAGCGTCGTTCGACTACGTCGGCAGAACGGCAGTGGCAATCGGTTGGGGCAGAATCGGCGAGGGTGAGCCCGTCAGCGAGGAATTGCGAAAAGTCGATCTTCCGATCATGAGCCGAGACGAGTGTAGCTTGTCGGAATATCCGAAAAATCGCGTGACCGAAAATATGTTCTGCGCCGGTTATCTCGGCGGTGAACGCGACTCCTGCAACGGTGACAGCGGCGGTGCTCTACAAGTGCGCGACACCAAGGGCGCGATGCAGGTCGTCGGTAAGTAATCCGAAAATTTCTATTTTACAAACGCAAGTTTATGATATATTTACATTACTTCCGCTCATCGACGCGTTAATTATATACAGGCCTGGTTTCCTTCGGTCGCGGCTGCGCTAGACCAAACTTCCCGGGCGTCTACACTAAAGTTACCAACTACTTGGACTGGATAGGAGAGCACGTGAGCGGCGAGTGCGTTTGCTCGCCTCCCACTAGCGTGCCGGAGTAAAGCTCTCCGAGATCCAAACAACGAGCCGCCAGATATCGAAGTTGAAATTATAGACGAACGAACCAAAGTTTCAAGCTATATGCAATATATATAGCACTGCCATTGTTCTTGTAATTCTGTAACCTGTTACAACGTACACCTATAAATATTCTTTTCATTCACGACGAGCATCGAGTTGAAAGACGCTCGAGAAAATCTAGTCCCCGCGATATATGAATGCGTAAGCGAATAACGAGTTGACCTCCGTGAGGTCCTGTGATGTAGCTCAATCGAGTGAAACTTTCTTGTATAAATAAACGATAGTTGCGCAACGCAAGAGAACAATACGCATTTATTTGTCTCTTCATCTACAGCCCCACTCCAATCGTGTTGCTAAAAAAAATCCTTCGGTGCGCGCGCGCGTGTGATACAATCCAAGCGTTAAATACATAAGAACTCGATGAACGAAAAGAAATGCCGTCGGTGGAAAGAGAAGAATGAGGAAGATCAAAGTACAGCGGAAAAAAGTTGGAACGCGAGCGCGTCGAGTTCCGAAAGCAGGCTATGTGAATTCGAGTCGTTTTGCTTTCAACAAACTGCCAATGTAGGTTAGTGAAACCAACCGAGCGTCACCGGTCACGGCTAATGCTTGCGCGCCTCCTGTTGATTTAAGTTATTCCCGATTCGTGAGCCCCACACAGTCCTCTAAAGTGTAAGTGAAACGCTATCTCAAGCAGCCGCAGATGAATAATATAGCTCAGTCACTCGCACTTTTCTCTCGCATCAAAACAATAATGTATATACTTGTACGCATACCTACGTATACTTATGTACGCGGGGCTCCATTATGCGGGAATAGAAACATAAAGCTGAGTGCGCACGCTTAGCCGTGATTTACGCAAGTACTTTTTCGATGATTTCAAACGACTTTAAACGATTTACTTGATACACGCGATTTTGAAAACGTAGATAAACGTCGTAGTTGTCACCGTAAAAACCGTCTATATGGTTTCGAAGTAAAGTTGCAAAAGTTGTTTCTTCGCGAGAGAAAAGAAATGGGGTCACGGCTCGTTGTGGATAAGAGAAAAAAATTTACCGAGAACGCAGTCAAAATTATATATATATATATATATATATATATATATATATATACATATATATATATATATAAATGTATATAGATATATCGATTGGAGTTTAACGCTTTTCAATTAAGTGTAGTTCCGAGATCGGAAACCCGCGACCGCGAGTAGAACGTAAAGCCGGTATAGAAGGAAAAAAAGAAGACGAGGAATCAGTATGAACGTTAAAAACAGTTTAAAGAAGTACTTGTCTTCATCTGTTTGTTGATTATAGACTTGAAACACTTAAAAGTGAAACATTAGATGCACGGAGAGGAAAAAATGGAAACGAATGTGCGTTTACTGCAAAGGCGCAAAAAATAGCCATGAACAAGTCTGAGCGCTGTGTGCTGTGCGCTGTGTGCTGTGCGCTGTGTGCTGTGCGCTGTGTGCTGTATATATACTAACCGCGCAGTTAAAGCGAATAAGACACACTGTATATTTAAAATGCTGGTCGCGGGAAGCACATCGGATAATCTCTTTGATCAACCTGTCCGAAACTTTCATCTTGCGCGCGAAAATTTGCGATCGCGCGGTTACTTTCCTCGGTGCAAAAAGTTGCATTTTCTAATTAACGGTATATAATCTCTCGAAAGTATACGTATATATGTATATCTCTTTATCGCGTTAATGGAAAATCTATTTTTATCAAACAGCTCATCGAGTCTATTTTTTCGCAGTATATCACCGCGTGTTTACACGTGCGAGCATCTAGGTTAAGAGAAGCCAAGCGAATTGGAAACTTCAAATTCAATATCCCGTAGCCGAATTCAATGATCGGTGAAAAAAAGAAAACACATGTATATCCAAATAACTCGAATGCAGCGGCACCGACAAAGCGAACGAGTGTCAACGGCAAAGCCGTAGAACCGACAAAAAAACGCTCAAAGCCATGAAACAGTAAAATCTCCCAGCCGTAAAAGTGTCACAAGAAGACAAGGAGGAATAAAAGAGAATAGTAGAGGTGGAAGAAGCTGACGGCGACTAACGAGCCGTGCGAGAGCGGGAGGAAGGATTAGATATAATAAAAAAGAAAAAGAACCTTGCGGTATAATCAGACAAGAAAATGAAGCATAGTATAATAAGCGCAGCGGAAATTTCACTGCCACGACTAGCGCGCGTACATGTTTAAGTATATAAGTATATAAATATATATATATATATATATATACATTTCTGTATATATATATGTGTGTGTGTATGTGTGTGTGTGTATAGCAGCGCCGAACTTTCTTCGCGCGTAAAGCGCGCGCGCGCGCGCGCGCACTGTTCAGTGAAAGCAAGATCGGTCTTTCTTCTTTGACCGGCGCGCGAGCAGCGCAGAACGACAGACAGAGCGCGAGATCTTCCGAGACGCGAGATGACGACGAGACGACGACGACGACCCACTGGATAAAACGTCCAGCTTCTGAATTGTTCTCTATATCTCCCAAGCGTATCTTGAATCATAGTTAAGTTTCTTTTTTATTTTCTCGCTTTTTCTCGCTCTATCTCTTTCGTGCGCGAAACATGTGGATACGAGTGTTGTTCTATCTACTACTGCTCGTCAATGGCTGTGTCTGTGGCTTGCTCGGGAATAACAGTGAGAAAAGTGCCGCTACTGCTGCTGAATTCGTAAGTGATGCTTCCACCCACGCACATATCCATCTGTTTCTTCTTCTCGTGTGCTGCTGTTTCCTCGGCGCACGTGACTGAAATCTTCGATGCGATTCGCTATATATTCGACCTACTATTTACAGAAGTTTATTGATATTAGTCTCACTTGTGCATGTCTTGAGAAATAATTAGGAGTCTCGGAGGATGCATGTGTACGCGAAAGTCTGTCTGTTTCAGAGGACGAACCGGACCGGAAAAATTTTCTTCGACGACTTGTTCGGCATCGACGTTGACATTCCTGGCTTGAGTAGTATCACTGGTGGAGTCGCTAGCGCCAGCGACACTAATAGCGCTATCGCCAACGACGAGAACATACGAAATTGCACGTGCGGTGAGTGGATTTCTTTTTCAGCGCGTATACGTACACGATATTGTTCGCGAGCATAGTTGTGCACGGATACAAATGTACGCGATGCCGCTTTTCCTCAAATATCATTCGTATTGCTAGAGTGCGGCGCTCCGAATCAAGAAAACCGAATAGTCGGTGGTAAACCAAGCGAACCCAACAAGTACCCTTGGCTGGCGCGTCTCGTTTACGATGGCAAATTCCACTGCGGGGCAAGTCTACTCACCAATGATTACGTGATAACTGCAGCTCATTGTGTCCGGAAGTAAGTAGCTCGTGTAGCTATATTATAGACTCGCGACGCGCGTTGCGCAACCAATACAACCTACAGCTGTGTTACATCCGCAGACTCAAACGTTCCAAGATTCGCATAATCCTCGGCGATCACGATCAATTTGTGACTACGGATGGAAAAGCCGTGATGCGAGCAGTCGGTGCTGTGATACCACACCGACACTTCGATACCGAATCCTACAATCACGACGTGGCTCTTCTGAAGCTACGGCGACCGGTGAGCTTCTCGAAAACCGTTAGACCCGTCTGCCTACCTCAACAAGGTAAAATGATACATGACTCGATTAGAAATTACACGGTGGTAGTTGTCCACGGAAGAGCACGGAAAGAGCAAAAATATATGGCAATGCGATCACATAGGTACGGATCCGGCTGGAAAGCATGGAACGGTGGTTGGATGGGGTAGGACGAAAGAAGGTGGAATGTTGGCCGGAGTGGTGCAGGAGGTGACGGTTCCAGTACTCACACTCGACCAATGCAGGAGAATGAAGTATCGAGCGAACCGAATCACCGAGAATATGGTCTGTGCGGGAAACGGAAGTCAGGATTCCTGTCAAGGCGACAGCGGTGGGCCGTTACTCGTCGACGACGGCGGAAGACTCGAGATAGCGGGTAATACAACTAACATTTCGCATACATGTACTAATGCATACATATGTAATTTACACTCTGAGTTCTCGTTCATTTATCTATACAGCTATATCGTTCTCTCTGAAAATAATTGTCCTATGTACAGGTATCGTTTCCTGGGGTGTTGGATGTGGACGCGCCGGTTACCCAGGTGTCTACACGAGAGTCACGCGCTATCTCAATTGGATTCGCTTGAACATGAAGAGCGCTTGTTCTTGCAATAACGAGTGAATCGAGTCTCCGTCTCTTTTTTAACGTACTAATTTCACACTTTCTCTCTGTAAATATCGTTATCGATTTAATTCTACGTGTGTTTTTACTCATATACTACTTTTTACATCAGTATTGTTAGACGTTAGTGTGTCATACATTTGTTTTCGCGCACCTGCTTCAATTTCACGTATATATAAATACATATATACATGCGTCACTGCGCAACTGCCGTAAGACGACCATGTGCTATGATGTACCGCTCTATGTATAAGATATGAATAAATGAAAATAATGACTCTCACGAGAAACAAAGTTCCATGCGTCTCTCTGACTTTTATATGTAAGCAAAAGTAGGCAAACAACTTGTCGTGGTTCTGGAAATGTTAGAAGAATAATGCAGAGTTATTTATGTAACACTGTTGAGTAAAAAATCTAATAATATAATATACATTTGCAATATGTCTTAAGATACAATTTTAGATACAATGGATTCTCTTCTCCCAAGCGTATGATTGGAGAAACTATGAAACTAATTTTCAAAAGTATTCGACGCATTTCAACTATTTCCTCATTTGATTGTATTGTTTGATCTGATTGTGCAGTGCAAAAGTTTTAGCAGTTTGATCTCAACTGAAGACTTAACAAACTTTCCTCGAATATGGATACAATTCAAATTAATTAAATTCAATGCAATGCCCCGAAAAATTCAGCAGATGCAAAGCTTTTCGAGACTTATATGAGTATTGGACAATACTGTAAAAATAAACAAAGTATAATATCAAAGTATATAAATCGAATGCACATGGACCATAGAATAATTGAAATCACGTATGCGGAAATAAATGAGCTTGAAATAACATTTGATCGAAAATAAAAGAAAATTTACGTCCCAACGCTTTTCTCTCGAGCGTCGTCTTCAGCCGCTCCATTTCTCAAGCTTTTAACGCCACTGTAATGTTCCTCGATTTCTTTAAGCGACCTACCCTCGGTCTCAGGAAAGACAAAGTGGTAGGCGATTATCGCAAGCCCATTCATCACTCCGAAATAAAGAAATAACCCAGACAAAGTAAGGCCGTCGAGCATATAAAGAAATGCTTTGCTCATAACTGTTTGCATAAGCGAGCCAACGGAAGAGCCGATTGCCGAGCCAATGTATCGTATCTTTAAAGGGAATATCTCGTAGTTCAGGATATAAACAATAGTTTCGGGTCCAGACGAGTTGGCGAACAGCGCAACGATCAAAGCTATCGGAGAAATCCAGCGATGTAACGTATTCTCCGAAAGACCTTGAACGAAGAAGCTCGCGCGACTTATAGCGAAATGCGAAACACTTGCCACGAGAAGTGAACCGAAGAGCAATCGACGCTTACCGCTCCAGCGGATACAAAGAAACACGACTAGGGCACCGATTATACGCACTGCTCCCATCACTGTCGTCGCCACTGACTCGTTCAGCGGCGAGTCCATCTTACGGAAAAGCAGCATCGAGTAAATCTGTATTGCCGATACGCCACTGAAGAAATGGATGAAGTAGATGACGGTGACCGAGGCCAACGGTAGATAGAACGAACGATGCACATAAGGCTTAAGCTTGGCTTTAAGGCGTTCGAACTTTCTTGGATTCGGTCTTCTCTTCGCTTTGTCGCGAGTATGCGTCGAGAAAAATGAAGATCTGTTGAAGCTCTCCACCAGAGATCGGTATTCAACATGAACGTGTTTCGCGACAGTCCAACCACGAAGCCAACAAAGAGCGTCCTCGGCTTCGTCGAGTCGTCCTGTACCTAAAATCCAATAAGTGCAGTATTATTCGTAGCAACGACGAAACAGCTTTAAATTTCGCGCAACTGTTTCTTTCCTCCAAATGATCGTGACGTACTTGCGAGCCATATTGGACTGTCGGGAATAGCCAGAACAGCTATTACGCTAACTATTGGAAAGAAAATATTGACGAGGGCAACCGTTCTCCAGTATAGTAAACTACCAACAAGTAAAGAAAAGAACGTTCCGCAGGTTGCGGCCAGATGACAAGTGGCGAGGAACGAACCCCTCAACCGGGGCTCGCTTATCTCCGTCACGTAGGTACTCGTTGGAGTTCTAAGCGCACCGAGCACTAGAGTATACAGTACTTTCGATGTCATCAGCATTTCCATGCTGGTCGCGTAGCTATAGCTTAACCAAATGACTGCGTAGAAAACCGAACACCACAGCATTACCAATCTGCTACCCACGCGTTGCGTGACAAATGCTGTGCATATCGAGCCTATCGGTACGAGGAAATCCAAACTCGCTGCAAAAAGAAAAATGTCACTCTTTCGTTAAGTTGTGTGTGTATAACTGTACATGCACTCTTAGAATAATACTTGATTATAGTCGATGGACATTTAAAATAGTAACGATAAATATTAATTAGAAAATTATCTGTAGAGTTCATTTTAAAATAAATTCATTTCATCAATTCATTTCATCAAATCATTTTAAAATAATTCCTTTTAATATAGTTTTAATTAGAATTTAATACGTAAGGAAATTTCTATCTGCCAATAAAAAAACAATAAAACAATAAAATGCTTAAATTAAGCCTCGAAATAAACTTACCAAACCAAGTAAGTTGATCAAGACTCATCTGGATTTCTGAATCCTGCTTATGTAATTCCGCAATGAGTAGAATGTGAAATCCGTGAAAAGTACTTGTAGTAAATTTGATGGAATTCGCAGCTAGTACTCCACAACATTGTGAGACTATTTTCTTGAAATTCGTGGGCAACACCGAATCTTGATTATTCGATTCCTCTTCGGTGTTCAGAATACTGCCTATTCTAAAATGATATTTTTACAAAAATACACTTGATATTGTTAGAGCGAATCTACAAAGCAAAGTGAATATACGTAAATCGGAAAATTGTTCATTGTAAGACAGTTGAAAACCCTGGCGGGTACTATAAAACTCACTCCATATAATTGAATTTCCGATACTTTTATTTTTTAGACCAACAATATATTACATGCGCGGTGGTTTCTTATTCGTACAATCTTGTGGTTGGCACTTGATATTCAACTGTAATCTAACCGTTATTCAATTTTTCAAAAAGTAGAGCATCTAAAGCTGAATGTATAACATTCGCTATTGTTATACGATTACTATAAAATTGACATAATCTTCAAGCTTGAAATAATCTAAGTATTTGTTTACTGTGCCAATTGCTGTACGTAAGACCTTGGAGATTTTCAAAAACACTATAATAAGACGTTTTTACTTGCACAATTACTTAAACTATCCAAGAATTTTATTACATTTTATATCGAATAGAGTTCCCCACCATTTATATATATTCAGTCGTATAGCAGTCGCCTAATCTCTTGATAATCGATCGATACAAGATACCTTGGTATATTTTCGAGTAAATCAGTTCAAAATACGAAACGCTAAAGTGACAAAATTATAAACATAAAAAATGAACAGTATACGTAGATCCAAAAGAAATAGCGTAATGGATTCTACTCCAGGTAAGAATATTTCAAATTCTATCTTCATTTGGATATAAAAACATTTTCAAATAAATATTTTTTGAAAGAAGAAGAATCGTTGTTGAATAAGGAAGCTGTTGAAATAAGTATTTTAAACAATAAAAATAATCACTTTGAAGGTTATGAATAGTTATGCTTAAATGGCATTTGAAATATAAGTGGAACGAATAAAAAATCACTAAAAAATGAGAAAATTAAATATTTAGTTAGCGTTTAGAGACAATCACTTATAAATCAGCACAAGAACGTAATAATATATATCAGTTCAGTAAGACTTCGAATTTTCTACACGTCCGTTTAAACGTCGACTATAATTTTTTAATCAATCGTTGCAATATAAAACATTTTCCACGCGACTGTTATCTTATCAGAATTGAAGGTTATAGACTAAATCTTAAAATCTCAATTCAATAGTGGAATAAATCAAGTCATACTCAATGTAGTAAATAGAATGAATTGATATGCTGTTTACAAGGCTTTCTGAAACTGACCCAATACATTTTCCGTAAAATTACAGTCTTGCTCGTAAGGTTCGCAAATAACGCATGACTCAGATGTAAAGAAGAAAACGATTAAAGTTATCTCACTCACCGTAATTCTTCATTTTATCGTAAAAAATCAACACTCTCAATCTTCATTTAATGGCTATGACCAACGACTTCGCACGAGCTTGTCAGATTATATTTATCCTAACCACATTAAAACATGCACGCAATGCCGCGATACAATTTTCAATTTTTCTACTTAAAAATGCGATAGCTTAGCTTTCTTTGCCGCGTCATTTGTAGCAATGAGAGTGACAGCGTCGTAGCAAGTATTTATAAAGTATGTATAAGAAAACTGTACCGATGAATATATGTATATGTATTTATTTATGATATTTTTTATCAATAGATAAATCCAGCCTGATATGAATTATTCATTGCCTGATTTTTCTTATTGTTATGCGTATGACGTGAAAAATTTTAACCATTAAAATAAATTCATAAATAACTCTTTCAACTATCTGAGATACATTTTAATGTTTCTAAGAAACTACTTTGCATTCCGATATTTCTATTGCTGTGTTTTTTTACTGTGTTATTTCAAATGATTTGCACGTGAGAATAAAGCGTTTGAAAACTATTCCGAAACATTTAACGGAATGCAATTGTGCGATATTTATGAAAGTTTATCAAACTTCTTTTCAGAATCCACGCAGACCACAAAAAAATTAGTTGTCGTAGGCGATGGCGGCTGCGGTAAAACGTGTCTACTAACTGTATTCACAACAAATGAATTCCCTAAGGAATTTACTCCTTCATTTGACAATTTTCAAGAATGTCAGGTTAAATTGAGCGATGCAACGGTATGTTAAATGAAATTCATTTAAAAAGCGAAAGATACTAAATTTTAAGAGTATCCCATTGATCTGTTCGAAGCTCGATCTAATTCTCGTCGACGCTATTGAGGCCTACCACAAACTATATCCCCTTTTTTGCCGCGATGCGGACGTGCTCTTGGTATGCTTCTCGATTTGCGAGCCAACTTCGTTGAGTAACGTTGTAAACTACTGGAAACCAGAGGTGACGGATCCTTACTGTCCAGGAGTTCCGATTCTCCTTGTCGGCAACAAGTTAGATCTTCGCCAAAGGCCAACCGATAACTTCGGCCGACTGACCTATTCCAACAACAGCTCTGTCGAAGCAGTAACTTACGAGAGTGGTCTGGACGCAGCTTACAGGATTGGCGCACTTGCCTATTACGAGTGTTCCGCTAGAACAGGACAGGGTGTAAAGGAAATCTTCGAAGCTGCAGCGAAGGTTACTGCGCACACAAAGAGGGTAATAATTTCGATGATGGTTTTATAATGCAAGAAGTCGGATTTTTTAAATGGAATGATAAGTGATAATTAAATAGTTATTAACTTTTTAGCACCGAAGAAATATGACGAAGAAAGGATGTGTTCTTTCTTAATATATGATCATGATGCGGTAGGGATCCAGTGTGCGAATTGCGATCGATTGGAATAAAAACAATTCTTATAAAGTATAGACATATTTTATATTTAGTTTTAGATATTGTACAATAACTCGTATTTGTGCTACTTACTTAATACTTATATCGATATCTTCAGAAACGTCGAAACTCAGCTTTAGGCTTTGAAAATCAGTTAGTTTCATTTTTTGCGTATTATATATATATATACATATATATATATATATATATAATATCTAATAAATCTTTCCGTTTTATAGCAGGTAGCGGCTCTTTCATAAATTCATTTACACATACGAAGTAATAATATAAATTATACATCACATTCAGAGAGACGCGATAGCCCCTTTGTGCGCTCGATAGGCTTCGCAGAGATTTTGTTTTCGATGTGTTGATTAAATTATCGTTTACTTTTCTGTTTTTCCTTTTTCAATATTAATTTTTAATCGTCTTGTCATTAAGGAGTCATTGTGCGCCAGTTTATGAACCAGGACAATAACGTATTTACGAAGCACGGCTCATTTTCGTCTAATTGGTGTTTAATTATACAGTTTTTTTATAACATATAATTATTATTCATCTTCACAGTACGACCGTAACGAAATACATAGGAGTCTGGCCTGCGTTGAGAACGAGGAAAAATAAAAAAGAACACGAAATTGCTGTTCCTTGCACAATTCAACAATGTAAAGATAGCCAGCAGGTACGAGAGAGAGCTTTCGAATATCGAGTCTCCGATATGCAATATTAATAATACTCTACGAATAACATCGAGCTTGCTTAAAAGTTAGGGCCGTACAGTCCTATTAGGTGTTTGGTGGAGCTAATCACAGTTGGAATTCATCAATGTCGTCGTCGACGCTCATAGTTAACGTTTTACAAAAAATAAAACGATTAAAGCGAATCTTATACGATTATTAAATGATAAAAAAGAAAGTTATAAAATGGCAAGCCAACGAAAGACAATTTTTCGTTGAGAGCAAAAAATATTTTCGATTCTCCGCTTGAAAGTCCACTTAGGCCAGTAGAAGTAAGGGGAGAACCAGAATTCTGTATTAAAGGGCTGTCGAAGCAAGTTTTATCAATTTCTATTTGATACTTAAAGTCACCAAATAAAATCATAATAAATTGACCGTTAAGGTTTCGTTTGTTTAAATCGTTGTACATATCGTTTTTGAAAATCTTCTGATCATTTACAAATAGTTTAACAAATTTTAATGATGCTTAATATCTTATTTTTTATCTCGATAAAAATTCTGATATTTCAATCGATTATACGATAACTCCGACATCCCATTAATATAATAACAGTATACTCTACATTTTCTTAAATTTTACAACAATACCTTATTGCATACTGCACTTTAGATTTTTTCTGTTTTTTAGGTCGATCTATTTAACGAAGATAAAATAACCTTGCACAGTTATAATTCACTGTCTTTTCACATCTGCTTAACATACCTAAAAATATATACAGATCTTTCTCTCTTTTCGCGGAACGTAGAGTATCTTTCTCTGTTCGAATCTAAATATTACGATTTTCTTCAGACAGAATATAACCTTTGGTGTATAAGAGAAAGAATTCTCCCACTTCAGTCATCTACAAAGATCCTAAAATAGGCGCAAGTCTCAGCAGTCTGGCAGCGACCCTTTTTGTGCCCCATATCAATAAAAAGACTTTGTGCCTTTGGCGCTTCCTACAAACTGCGGAATAGGACAAGAGTGGTCTCCGGTCTTCTTTTGTACTCTGAGATAAATTATCGATATTTATATAACGTTCGTATATATATAATATAATAATAGTTTGGTGTTTTTTCTTCACTTTGAGTGTAAGAACTCGAAAGTGTTAAAACAAAAATATACGTGACGTGAATATCTAAAATAACTCCGTGAACTCAAGTACGTTCAACGTCGAGCATAATCGCGATCTTCTTCTCTTCCTTTAAATCTGCATTTTAACGCGAAGTGGACGGTACTGGATTTATTTGACTGGACATATAACAGCAATAGCAAGGAGCCAAAAGTTCTGCGGTCCTATAACACCAAGAAAACATTTAGGAGGAAGTTCATTTAAATATATTTAACTGAAAATTGTATAGGCTTAATATGTGTACGTGTTTTATTGTATTACCTAAGTCGAATTTCTTGCCTTTGACCCTGCTGTTTCTGATTATTCCATCTATTGCCGCCTTGAGGTCCAGTCTCTCGAGCCAAACGCTAGGGCTGTGAACTTCCACAACTTGTATTCGTGGCTGCTTGATTTGTTTCTACTTTATCCGTTCGTTTTTCTACAGGTTGACTGAAGGTTCGAAACACACGAAATAAGTAAACGTGTACATTTTTAGATGACAATTATTAAAATATTCAACATACTCTTTACGATCAAATGTCGAAGAAGAGCTGCTTTCTTCTGAAAGATTACGCGCCTTGGCATCAGACAAAGAACTGGTTTTCGATGAATCTGATGTACTCTCACGTTTTGCTGGATCAGAGGAAACTTCGCTATGAGGTGCACTTTCAGACTCTTCTAATGGCAAGCATGTTTCGACCATTGCTTCTAAACAGTTAACAAACAACTCGGCACTTTCTGCGGTACGATTGCACTACAACATAAACGGAATATTTAGTCCAACTTATTGTATTTCAAGAAAGAGCAAAACGAAAATATTACCTTTGTGTATGGTCCTGCAAACCTCCAGAGTCCACCGAAACCGCAACTTTGCAAGTAATGAAGCTGTTGTTGACTCGTGTCTTCGCAAGCAATCATATTTTGAATGATAGCCTGTACAAAATTTAGTATAGCCTGATCATGGCAAGATGATAGAACACTATTGATTTTCGCATCCAATAAATTATGACTGGAAGGACAAATAAAAGTTGTATTTCTGACTAATTATTAATTGAAGTATTCAGTCTTTTTAGTATAAGAAACTTACATAACAGGGAAAACTTTAGGAAAAACAACGGAAGCTTCAGCAAGGTATTCGTATAAAATCCTTGTCTCATTTTCATCAGTTGAATACTTAACAAGTGTAGCCAAAACTGTTAAAACAAGGGTTTGTGTTGAAAAGTCCGTCAACACATCGGGATCTAGAAGCACGTTGTTTTCGTTGCTTACGCTCACACGCGCACTTCGATTCTGTAAAACGTCGAGTGTATTAACATAAAGTGCACACGTGAAAAAAGTAACAATAAAACAATTACAATACTTTGTTCGAAAATAATGAGTTTGATTTATTAAACAAAAACTTATTGCAAAATCATTTTTTTACATCAATGGTTGAATTAGTTATTTTTACATGATGCTATTTGGTAATTTTCGATCGTAAGTATCAAAGTTTGTTACCTTGGTCTCCAGCTCGTCATTCGCCTTGGCTTCCTTGGTTGATGGCATGGAGAAGGATCGCTGCGTTTTAAATAAAATTCGGCCAGTCTTGTTAGTGAAAGAATTTTTTGGCGTTGCATCACATCATTGACAGAGTACACACAGGACGATCGAGGCGTAGACGTTAGTGACAATTTACGGAATAACAATCCGAACAGGCAAAGTAGCAGGCACAGACACCAATTTCATTGCACATAGAAACAAACCAGTTTTCGTTCTTTGTCGACATATTGACAGAATTATAGCACATCTAATACTACTCGTCTTTCAAAGTCTACTTGGCACATCTTGGCCAATCATAGTTAATAAACTTTAAGTTGCAAAAATTGCTGGGGTTTAACGCAAAAAGTTAGCTGACACATTAAACTCTAATTAAACACTTATCAACAATTTTGACTTTTAAGAATAAAGAATATTCGGCTTATTTTCTTTTAATTATAAATTTATAAAATATGTTTTATGTAAAATATCATAGAACAAAGATGTTATTGCGAAGCGACAACTCAATGAACAATTTCAATCTACTAAACAAATAAAACATTAATCACGTAAATAACGTGGCAAAGAACAAAAAAGTTTCGATTTCACCATTAAAATTATAGTACATAAGCATTAAGTGTACCTGATTGTGCAATGGATAATGTGTCCGTAGTTTAGCTTGGCTTATTGCGGTTTGGTCCAGTAGGTCAAATGATTTTTGCCTTCGATTTGCTGGATTATTTGTACTTCCCGGCATTTCCTAATAATTATAAATTATTATATTATAATTAAGATTTAATGTACTCTATCTTCAATAATGCATTAATATTCATTGATTGATTTACGTACCACACAATGTGAATCAAGAGTATCCAAAAAATCAGAGCTACCAGATTCACCAATACTTCGACTCAATGAATGTCTAATATGGCATCGACTTCTAACTTCTTCGGATATAGATACCAATGCTATAATAAAAGAATCGCAATCAATTAAAACATCCCTTTTCATTTCGAAAATTGCTTTTGCATTTAACAAGAAAACAATAGTATTCACCAGCAAGATAAGCAACGCTCTCAGGAGTGACCTCGAACTTGTCCCTTCTTAAAGGCTTTGCGACAATTGCAAGTAACATCGTAAGCACTCGCGTGGTCCGAGTAACAGTCGTTGGTGTTGGATGCCGATAGCCTTTTAATAAATGTCCAACAAGAGCAAAATGAAAGTTTGATTTGAAAGAAAGACCGACGGCCTGGTCAAGCTGTTTAAAGTGCCACTGGAGTGGATCACGAGTGGACATCATTACACGTTCAAGAGTCTTGTCATCAAAGGTACCCTGTGAATCCAATGTGTGCAAATTTTGTTCAAGCAATGCTAGACCCGAGGCATACAGCGACGCCTCATCTAACTGGAGTACAGATGTTGCAACCCAGAAAAGATAGCGATGAATTGGCGATTCCTAAAAATCACGAGTTTTATAAATATGAACAATGACAATAATATTACAAGAATTTATAATGAGGACAAATTACCGGTCTAAGCAGAGGTTGCAACCGAGTGAGACACATGACGATAGATTCAAGTAATGTGATATCGTTGAAGCTTTCGAGAGCTTTAACAAGTATGCGAAGCAATTGTTTTATGTCTTGATCTGTGATACTCTTGCTGATGCAGCCAAAAACAATCAATGCTCGAGGCTGCAATGCGGGATTAAAACAGAAAGCGAAACTTTTAGCTAGAGAAGTCCATGTTCTCAGCCAGTCGCACTTCGGTATGTCGCGCATACACGCTTCCATAATCTCTAGTAAAGCATCGGTAATAACTTCCAGACTCGTTAAAGAAAGCCTTTCACGGTCCTGAGTAGCTCCGATACTGCGTTCATTGCCGAACCATTTTTCATTTGAATGGCGATAACTTGACCTAGAATTAATTATATATTAATTGTAATAATTATAGTAGCAATTGAACGATTAAATTAAAAAAAATATTAACCTAAAGGCAGTCACAGCGGCGGACTTGACCTTGCTGATACCGAAAAGCAAATAAAATTTAGGTAGCGAAAACTCATCAAGGCTCATTCTTAGTACTCTGTACGTATCCTCTGAGAAGGACGGCGAACTACAAGTACAAAGCGAATGTATGATGTTGATAACGAGACCATGAGTCGACGCCCTCATACTTAAACTGCCCGAGCATACGAGAAATGTGACTGTGTGAAAGAGATAGGGCAGGTGCTTGCCCACATCGAGACAGTTATTGAAGGATAACATAAGTAAATAACGTGCTAATATCGCAATATCATCCCACATCATGTGTTGCTCAAGTAGAGGCGTTGGTGAAGTACAGGTTTTGTCAACGACACGGCATAATCGGCCGATAACCTTTTTGGCAACTAGTTGTACGTTTCCGGAGGCCAAAGCCACTGCCGTATCAGCCATTATCTCGACCATGGGAGAACCAAGGCCATAGCGCACGCTTCGATGTATGAAATTATCCAGCACAGTATCTATTAAATCCGGTAGTCGACCTAGAAAATTATTAGTACTCATTTTAAAAGATGCAAAGTACTAAAATCAATTTTTCAAAAATGCAAAGTACTAAAATAATGCACACCGATGGTACTCCAAATTTTCGCTTGAATACTCGGATACATTTCTACTTCTTCGATAGTCAGTGTGATAAGTTTCTCAAGTATCTGAGTAACTTGTTTCTGACGCTTGCCACCTTCGTCGTTAGGTTTGTAAAAACGAACAAGATTGTTCAGCCAAGGTGTCATGTATTCTAAACAAAGATGTTTCAATTCGATTGATGAAACTCGGAAACCCTGTATACACTCCTCGAGAAATTCTAAAGTCAGATGAGGATCATTAGCGGCTAAAGTTTCACTTAGATGTTTGATGAAAATGGTATTGTTCGATGGAATGCAAAGGCCAGAAGTTTCGAGTAATTGACCCTCGATTTTAAGATCGAAAGTCGCAGTTAATGCACATAACTGATTGTAGGCGGCTGTGCGAAGATTTGGATCCGAACTGCCCAGATTAAGTAATGCCATGTTCAGCAACGTGCCAGGTACATCTTTAGGCCGAATCTTCGGATGAACCGACATCGAATCAGGCTGGGAAAGTTCCCATCTACAAAACATTCAGGATTAATCAATTCGAAACAGTTTATTTCTATATACTCTACTGAATGAAAATATTGTAGTTTTAAACAATAGCATTATTAAAATATATTAATTAAAATATTCAATAATCATACCTATTGCGAATGTGAATAATTGCTTGAACAATACTATCACAGTCGTTGTGTATAAAGGAGAGCGGGCCAGCCTCGTTCGAAATGGTAAGCGTGAATTGATTATCGTCAACGAGACACACTTCCTCTATTTCAGAAGCATAATAGACATCGTTGAGTAATACCGAGTGTGATAAAACCTTGCATTTTTCTGCTGAAGTTATCTGTATAGCGGTAGGTCCAACTTTGATCGATACTTTCGTATCTTTGTGCGATAATTTAAGAGCACTAGTGAAGACCTTAAGATCTTCGTCGAGCGAAAGGGTGGCTCCTGGGAGACGTTGCTGCTCCAAGTCAATCAGGTCATTGAGCCGACCAGGTCCATCGACGAAGACAACTTTGCGATTGCCTTTAAGGGGTGCCAGGATTCGATCATGGTATTTTGTGTACTCGCGAACCCAGCTGTTGCAATTATAAATATACGCCGCGTGAATGTTCTCATAAGCTACTTCAGGTAATACGTAAAACCACTTCTGCAAAAACTCAGTACGGAAGCGGTTGTCCGAACATGTGTGCGTGAAGTCGATTACGAGTTCAAACGGTGAGTGGCAAAACGGTTTTAGAGTCAAAATGACGTGATAGATTAAAAGATCACCGTTCGTTTCTCCGATTCTGAAAAAAAAAACAAATAAATAACATTAATTGTTAAATGTGTTATTTCTATAAATATAAATACTATCAGTAGTTCTTACTTATATCTTCTGGCAATGTAATAAAATACAGGATAACCCTGTTTACTAGTTCCAGCCTGATAGAAGATGTTTAGACTTTTTATGTTTTTGAACTCATCCTTTTCATGCATATTGTGCTTCACCATTATTTCTTCAAAATTGGTTGATGACATATCGATACTCGACCATCTGGCATACGAAGATGAAAATAGTAGACTGCAAATAAAATAATATATAAGTAAAAATATAATCTATTGAAAAAATCAAATTCTATATACGTAATGAATGTGAAGAGTTCTTACTGTGAATCGACAGGCTTGTGCTCAGGTGGACCAAGATAAGCCAACAAAGTAGCCATCTTATCAAAGGGCCGTCGTCCTACGGCCTTATGATCACGGCTACTGCTCAAGTAATCGCCTATGCGCTCCTGATGATTCCAAAGCAACCGATGTAGCGCGAGCACATTTGCGTCCGAAACGAAAGACATAGGGTGATTAGCCTGGTCAACGGTTTCACAGTCCGAGGCTATTTGAATAAAGAAACGCCGAGCTATCTCAAAGTGCGCACGTAGAAAATCATTGAATGGAAGCATGTGTTGTTCCTTGCTGAATTCCACATGGTTAGCAATGTTCTGCAGAATCTTGGACATGAGCATGAGGCCACGCTTGACTGGTGGCGGTACAGGCTTATTCACTATACCCATTTCTTGCGGTGATACTATTGCTGGATTAATGAATCGTAAAAATATCACGGTACCCACGGCACCAATGTTGTTTTGTGGGCATTGTGGGAAGCGCTTACTCAATACTTGGTAAAGGCAGTGACACATCGATCGCAGTTGAGGTGGAAATCTGTATGGAATAAAATATTTAATATTAACACATTTTCAAGTATTGGTACATTATGAACGCATAATATTATAAACCTCACGATAACTTTATAAAATAAAATTACCTTTCGGCGGAAGACACAATAGCATCGAAAACCTTTTGGGTAAGGGCAATGAGATTCCTACCATTCTGTTCGATATCCTCATTAACGTCTATCCTTGCGCTGTCTACTTCAAAACATGTCGTTGGGTCGCTTAAAAGTGGTGTTATCAGCGGCTCTAGCAAGCTCTGTAAATAACTGGCTCCATAGATTTTAAAGCAAAACGCCATTATTTTGCTTCCAAGACTGTTTCCGCGAAAGAGCGTTTGCATGCAGTCTGACACCTCGACTTCCCGATAGAACATGTTCCAAAGTAATGGAGAAAGCAAATGCTTAGCATCAAAAAGGGTAACGAAGACACGTGCCAATTCGTCCATCTGATTAGTTGTGACAACATTGGCCAATGCCATTGCTATTGGCAGTTCACCTTTATCGCTAATCATGGTTACTAGCTGCACGAGTTGCTCGAAACGATCGGCTAATACGGTTTCTGCTAATGTGTCAAACTCCGTACCTTGCTGCAAAATCTTTGTCAATACCTCCATGAAGGCAGCTCTTGTTTGCAAATCACGATTGTATCCCAGATCTTAAAAGAAAGAAACAAACAAATTAGAAAAATTGAGTAATGTATTCTGGTGTAGAACGTATTTATTCACCCACCTATAGAGTGCATTAGTCCGCTATCAATATTCGCGCTCAATAAATTACTCATAGCTTGAATGGTGGCATTTCTAAGGGTCGATAATTTACCAGTGGTAAGACGCTGCCTCGAAACCACCTCTTTCTCTTCGGCAGCAGCGTCATTACAGTCGTTCAATAAATTCATAAAGAGAGTAAAATATTTGAGGAATAGTTGAGATTTAGCCTCCATTAGATCACCACGATCAGACTCTTCGGGTTGCAAGGGTAGACCGCGTAGAAGAGCACCCACTGCTTCCATACAAGCTTGATCCAGTTCCCTGAAGTATATACTAACGTATAGGACAATGTCCTTACAATGTGAGTTTCGGATGGAAGATTTGAGAGCCAAATAAATTATAATAGCGCAGAAGGGCTAGACGTGACTTATGATATGAAATTTATTTAATAATATAAAAATTAAATTAAAAATAATTACAATTTACGAGTTGATCGACGTTTCTACAAACTAGTCTAGCCCTACACTACATAAACATTAACGTGATATTAATTACCTAGTTATGAGTGTAACATCACTACCACCTGGTGGAGCTATGGGATGTGTGGTCCCCATCACCCAATCCGTGAGATATTCCACAAGCTTATTACGAAATTTCATCTCTTGTCGAAAAGCTAAATCATCGCGGCGCTTCATCATCACTTCAACCAGTTGACATAACTTCGTCTTGATGTGTATAGCATGCACTGTCATGTCAAGATGACGTACGTATCGCACAATCGCCAATGTCATGCCTTCTATACTTGTCATTCCCAGGTATTCCGAGGGTTGATCGGTTTTAGAATCCAATACATTCTTCATAATGAATATCGTATGCTCGATAAACTGAGTATTGACATCCATAAGAATGACTTGGCCTTGCTGATCAAAAAACTTCTCAACAATGCTCTTGATTTGATCAAATAATATCGGATACAAAGCTGGGCTCATTTCGTGTCCAACAAGCTCTTTCACGTGTTTCTGTATCTGAGGCCCAAACTTTTCGTTGTTGCAGATAAGTAGTCGCAGCAAATTGAAAACGAACTGCGTAACAGGACAATACTGTACTTCTTGACTGGAATTCGACAAACACGAAACATTGTCTGATTGTTGCATCTGTTGTTGCTGCTGCTGCTGCTTAGCCGAACCTTTCTTTGGCTCGGGATTTAGTGGTAAACCTGACAATGGTCTATTAGGCGATCGTCGCTGGAGACAAATTCCGCCAAGTGCACAAAGAAATCCCGTCATGTTTGCCCATTCATTTATTTGTTCTTCGAGCTCGTGTTCAGAGCTCTGGTGCGAAGCACGACGTTTGCCTGCACTTCGATGAAAAGATTCGACTTGTCCATCCTCAGCTTTAGTTTTCGGATAATTCGTTAGCTGACGACAAGTTTGCTCCCAATTACGAAAGGTTTCCTCCCAAGCCTAGAACAAATTACGTTATAAATTATTTAACTCGATGACTCATTGATAATTAATTATATCATTTTAAAATTAATTAATAAAATAAAACTTACAGGTTGAACTCCGTTAACGCAGTGTTCAATCTTCCTCAAAAGGGCCATTATTCGTTTTTGTAAGGCTGCGCGGCCTAAGAAAACAAATAATAATATAAGTTCGGTTGTCAATATTATTACCTATACACTTAAAACAAGATATACGCAAAAAACAAATACAGAGAACGAGGAATCGTACTGAGCTGGTAATACATAATAATGAACGATGATTTTTGACAATGATTAATCAAATATTTTTTAATCACTAATCCAATACCATCTGACTTTTAATGTTACATCACATGATTCCGATGATTTACAGATGAAACTCATGCAATCAAAATTGTGCAATCTTTATGCATTAAAACTAAAAACTTAAGTTATCTCGAATGACTTAAAATAATACCGAAAATAAGCTTGACTAAATTTTGTATAATTTAGCGGTGCAGCAGTAAAAAGCCGTGTTGAGCCCAGCTCTGCTACATTATTCCAGAGGACTCACCGTGGTTGTTCTCATGATAACAAATCCTACTCTCTCCGCTGGCTGTTGTATAGAAATATAAACTTCAGACTTCCATCTCTTATTTAAGGATGTTTTATAAAATACCAAGCCAGTAGGATATTTAATTAAAAAATAAAACTCACCAGTAGTAAGAACAGTAGACGCTTGAGCTAGTTCGACGTACAAGTGATAGTTCGGTAACAAACATGTAACAGCAACTTCATCGCTTCCGCAACGTATTTCGGCTTCCTCGCAGAGTAGCGAAAAGCACGACATGGCAACTAACACTGCTTCCATATCTATACTCCAGAGATACATGAAGAAAACAACCTACAAATTAATAAAATACGTTTATTTCGAATAAATTTTAAAATAGCCGAATAGCCAAGTAAACAATTATGTTATTAGTAATAATAGAAATCATAATAACAATAATAACTAAGCACACCTCTAGTTTAATATGCGCTTGTTTGCAGATAGCGATCTGGCTGCCTACATTGGCACAGTCTTTGTTTTGTGATAGGAAAATGTTGCGACAAATAAGGATCTCTCTTAACCACTTCAAAATGTCAGTATAGTTGACAATCTGATGCTGTATGAGTTTCTGTGATATGGAGAAAAGGACTTGAGAACTGACATCCCAGAAAGTATTGATAGGCGCTTCTGGATTCCAGGCCTTTATTTTATCAGGATGATGGAGAACAAGAAGTGCCTCCATAGCCTCATGTGCAATGTCTGGCATAGTCAACTGATGAACAAGAGACACTAAACCGTTGATCAATTCTAACGTGGAGCTTTGAATTTCGTGACCGGCTTTACCTTGATTCTGAAATTGAATATTATTAAAGAATTCATTATTTATTCATTTAAACACTGTTCAATACATTTTATTAATTATTAATTTTATTATTATACAACAATGATCTGTAATTCGAGAATATTCGATCCGCAACAACCTCTAGCAAAGAGCTATGCAGTTTATTGGAAAATTGTAATTATTTATCTATTTTTAAATATAATGCGATATAATTTCATTAAATTAAAAATTAATAATTATAGAGAACATAGCAGTTTTATAATATTGTAAACTTCCCGTTACTAGCTATACTAGTATATATAACTCTTATCGGTAAATGAGCTTATCTGCGGCGCCTATGTAACACTTGCAGCTATTTAAACGTTGCATTGCATATTAATTCAAAGATTGTTAAGTATTATTGTGATAATGGAACATTTTAGTCACAAAAAAATAATTCTATGAAAATTCGTGATTACTGTAATCCCGCACCTAAGTCCCTGTAGCGCAGAGGATAGCGCGTTGGACTTCTAATCCAAAGGTCGTGGGTTCGATCCCCACCAGGGATGGTGACTTGTGGTAAAACAACATTTATGATTGTTATTTTTTTTTTTATTTTTTTTTAATTAAAAATCAATATACCGCCGAGATATAAGTTGAAACGAATGCAAACAAATAAATAATAAGTTGTAAAATATGTACATGAGCGCAGAAATTCATCGAGGAAAAAAAATTGTTTTCTTTCAAAAACCGCATAAAATATGAAATAAAATATGAAACGAAATAAAAAAATAATAATTACTTACATTTAACATGAGCATTGGATCAGCGTGTATCAGTCGAACCATCCAAAGCAAAAGATTTCTGTAACTGGAAACTTCTTCTCCTCGATCTTTATATTTGCTTTGCTCCTTGCCTTTTAACGTGAAACTCTGTATCATACGTAGCGGAGTATGCGATATGTAGCTTTGAGTGACTTTATTTAATGTATCCGTAAACATATTTCGTAGTTCTGCGCTTCTTGAGTAAACAAGATCGATTTGTTGCCACCAAGAGAGTCTCGGTTGACTGACAATTCTAAAAATAAAGAATTTATATTAACAACCGAAGAACAATTAAAAAGTTTACTTTCCAAAGATGCAAATATTCGGCTTACTTGTATAGGGAGCTGATGAGCACGAATTGATAGGTAGACGAGGAGTTAACATTGAGACAGACTTTAAAAACTTCGGTATTGTGCGGCATAATGCGAAAGCAACTGACGAAGCAATCGATCATCAGATCAATGTCTTGTGCGACGTAACTTTGACCCCGAGAAAAGGGCTTATTCGGGTTGAAGAGTAGTGCAATCAAATCGTGTATGACGCACTGCACCAGCGTGAAGATCACGTTATTAGAGTCAAGATTACTGACATAGGTCGAGGCTTTGCAGAGCTTAACACAAGTAAGCGCAGCTGCCTCGACAAGTTGGCGATTCGAGCCACCGTGAGCAACAAGACCCTTTTTCACGCTATCGATAAAGCACTTTTTCTTTTTGTGCTCTGGCGAGTAAGGCGCGCCTGTGTCTGCATTGACAATCTCTTCGAGCACCTTAGGCGAAAGAATAAGAAGCATGATCTGCAACGGCCAAACAGCTACCATCCGGCCTTTTTTGTTGTCAGCAAACGTATCCAGGATATCGAATAATTCTCCGCAGGCTTTGACGAGCTCGTCGTTCGGCTTTTTCTGAAGATCTGCAAACTCCTGAGGATACGTGTCCATCCAATTCCACACAGCCTTCTCTAAAGAGCTCATCAGCACGAAGTGAGCTGATTTTTTGAGTTGGCGAAATTTTTGATTTATTTCTGAGAATAAGAATCACACTTGTTAAAACGGGTTTTCACATCGATTTTCATTTCTATGATTATTCAAGACATACCGGTTAAAAGCTTAGTGAGTCTATCGACGTCGACGTTAATATGCTGTATCAGTTCTATGTCGCTGCAGTCCGGATTTTCCTCAACGCACACAGAGAGTTCTTGAAGACGAGCGGAAATTCGATTGAAAACGGCACTGAAGAAATTCAAACTGAGAGCGAATAAAACCTTGCTTGCCAGATTTTTCAGATGCGTATTCTGAGGACTGTCATTTGGAATATCTGAAAATTACATTGACTAGTATAGCTACGCATAATTGCTCTATCGAGATAAAAAATGCTACTTGAATAATTCTTAGTTTAGAAAAAGAATATAACGGAAATATGCGACAACGAAATGAGATAAAAAACGCTTGTCATACCGATAAATTGGCAGATCTCGCGTAGGAGTAGCTTGACGTTCATGGCCTCGTCGTACTTGGTCGTGTCCTTGGGCTGATTGGCGAGGCAACGCTCGAGGGTGTCGAGGACGATGATGATGGACTCGTAGCAGTGTCTGTCCTGATCGCTGCAGTGAAACGAGCGTTGGCCTCCGACACCGCTCGGCACCATTTCGTTCACCCGCTTCAAGATATTCGTCAATCCAGAGATGACCAGAGAAAATCGATACCGGGATATCTGAATCAGGCATTTTTTGTTTTTCTCCTCGTTTAGACGAGAATGCGTTGTTTGCGGACCGGCACGACATGGTAGCTGAAAACAAAAAGAGCATATTTTCAATGTCATCTCACGTCTATTTATGACACTAAGCAGCATATCGGGATCGTAAATAATTTAAAAATCGACTGAAAATATTTCCTCCGCGAATATTAGCAATGCGAGAGTACCCCGTTATGAATGAGCGACTGATGATTTGCTTGAAAATTGAGAAAAAAGGAAGATCTGTTTATCCAGCACCAAAGAGCAGTTAATAGTGTGAGATAGTGTAGAGAATAGTGAGAAAACCAATCATATGAACCTGTGGAAAAAACTTAGCTATACGTATAGCAAAGGGGAAAACCAATCGTGAATGAGCGCGACAAGGACCTTGTCCGTGAACTAGGTCACGCTTCTGCTGCTGCTGCCCGGTAATTCTTCATCAATCGAGCGAAGTAAAGCTCTATAAAGCTGCTGCAACCCCCAGTCATCGGGCGGCATGAAGCGAGCTTCATTTTCATTCATGCATCGGCGCTTGTGCGTCTGCGCACTCGAGATTTTTCATCGTGAGAGATCGACGCGTCCCTGCATCCAGAGCAACAGACTCATACCCGATCACGAGTGATTCTTGCCTGCGTATTATTACATTTTTTTCCTTTGCATCATCGGATTCTATTAATAGAATACATTTTTCAAAAATCGATGGACGTACAAAGACTCTTGAAGAAAGTCCATACAGAATTAATTTCCGATCTCGTCGAGTTGCTCGACCTAGATACTCGTTGAACTCCAGGACTCGTGAACCAATGGAAAAAAGTTCCCATTCATCGGGGAATAAGAGAGGCATGTGGCAGAGCTTCAAATAAGCGAGGGTGGATCGCTGGAACTATCGCGGGGGAGGATCGCAAATGGGTCAATGGATAGGGCGCGTGCGCAGCTCAACGGAACACGAACGAGGGCAGGAAACGCCGAGGACGACGCCTGATGCTGAATGTTGAACAGCCCCGAGCAAGGGATATGTATAGGGTTGGGCGAAGGTCAAGTGAGGTCTTTATATGAATGAACGCTGCCATTGCCGAGAAAGAACCGGTATTGACTTTTGCATTTTTTATTTTTACAGTATTCTTCTCGATTATTTTTTTTTTTTTTTTTTTTTTTTTTTTGACATTTCACTTAATTCTTGAAAAAAGATGCGTACGACATTTTACCGCGCTAAAGGGGCAAACGCTTTTTTATCGGATTAACGAGACTCAATGTTGGAATTTGCTTACGAGAGAATTAAGAGGAATTAAAATGGAAAATATAACGAGATTGCTTGATAAATTGCTCGAAGTATTCGTGGAAAAGTGCTCGAGGCTCTTTAACTAAAGCAGTTGATTGAAGCTTAATACGATTTCGCAGAAATAAATTCAGGTTATACAGTTTTAAAATAAGCTGCGGTTTCTAATGCTCGAAAACGTAAAATTTATCAAGAGATTTTTTTGAATAAATACCGATTGATACCGATACGACTAAACGAACCGGAAATACCAAACGTTTATTATGTTTTGTTATAACGATGTAGCGAATGAATTTCTTCAAATTCTATGTATAGAAAATGATAGAAACATTCATATTAAATATATTCCAAACAGTTAGTATTAAACTAGTGTGTTAGTATTAACTGTCACAAAAAAATTCTTTCTAATGCATAATTCGAGGATATATATATATATACAGTAAAAGCTTAAAACAAAATAACTAGTTAGAAATTCGAAAAAGTTTTTTTGAAAATCGTGCTAATACAGCTGTTTTTCGGTTATCTCGAAAGCTATCGCAAATGGTCAAAGTAAATTCTCCGTCTTGTATACATATTCTACGCTCTACAAACCTACAAAAAGCTGTCAAAACATGATGCTGAGGCGTAAGCTTTTCTAAAAACTTGTAGATATTTCGTCATTTGAATACACGTTGTTTTCATCAAAGAGTGAAAGGCAAAGAAAAGTTTTTCGAGGGGTGGGGTTCACACTAGCGATAACGAGCAATAAGCATGACACGCGCGACTCTGTATCTTAAGAGGACACGAGAGACAAGGAAAGAAGTTCATTTGCGGAAGAAAATACAAAGAGAGAATAAGATTTATAGGTTTTACGATGATAAACATTTTTTTTCAATTTAGGATCTTCTATTGGCGAAAGTTTATGTTCTGTATGTACAAAGTCACGGTATATTCAATGCATTGTTTGAATTCAATTATTTATTAAGTACTGTAAATTATAGTTTTTTTTTTAGACGTCGCTCTTATTCTCAGAAAAGAAAAGAAAATTAAATATTTACAAAAGAGGCAAAGTGAATTGCAAAATGTTTATATAATTTGCAAACATTTTTTTGTATTATTATAATTGTAATTGAAACACAAAAGTGAAGTGAGTGCTATAAAAGCTAAATAAACATCAGTGAAATATAAAGTAGTTATAACAAAAATTCTTGGCAACGATGAATCCATAATCTTTTTTTGTCGATGGTGTGCATAGAAGCTATACCATGAATTTTTAAATTGATTAAAAATAAATAAATCCTTAAAGATAAATAATATTTATATTATTTTCATCGTTTATATAATTGTTACAATTATATATTTGCCTAAATGTGTGCCCTAATGCAATTGTTCATAATTAGAAATAATCATGTTGAATAACTTATAAAAGAAAATAAGGTCATCTATATTAACCAATACAAATATATGTAAATTATGGTTGTGTTTAAAGTGATATTATGTAAAATAATATAAAAGAATCAGTAATTGTAATTAATACTGACTTTTAGCCTATCCAAGGCAAGATAAATTCTCTTCTGACAACTACACTTTATCAATAGATTAGTACATTTCGGGATAAAGATTCTAATGAATAATTCATAAGAGTGTTATATCATACGTACACATGTAACATTAACAGGCTTATGTTAAGATGATACATATAAAATAATTCATTCAATTTCTATGCAGATAATACATTTTAGTGATGGATAAAATAGCACTGCCAGTTTAGATACAAATACTGGCGAAAAATTAAAAAAATCTTTCGTCTTCGTAACTTCGATTCTTACCGATATTCACATTCATTTAGATTCTAGAAACAATACTGAAAACAAGTATAGTAGAGACAAGTTGAATGAAAATCGAAGATCAAGTTCAATGTCACCAGAGCAGCGCGACTATCTATACTATATATTCGGTAGGGGTCTAGCAGAACACACAACAGCAGAAGCACAACACGTTTTCTTTCTCTCTCGCACTCTCCACATAAAGTACGTATACTTATTCGAAACGTCACGGACATCATCGGCAATCGAGAACCTTTCGCGCACTTCGAAGAGCAACAAAAACCGTAGTACCGCGTGACCAAACTCTTCTTCGAAAGACAACAAAAACAAAAGAGCACGGTTTTTTGCGGAAAAAGGAAAAGAACAAAACGAATCGAAGGGATGAATGGCTTACCTGATCCTCGAACCGCGCTATCAGCGAATTAGCCCACTCGCCGGGCTTCTGCGTGCCCATCGCCACCCAAACTGATGCTGCCCCGCTATCGTCCCTCTGAGCAGCAGGCGACTCTCGACGTCGCGGTCCACAGACTCTAGCTGACGTGTGGGGCGGGACTCCACAAAACCGCCGCTGCCGTCGTTGCTGCTCTCTCTCGCTCTTCTATGCTTGAACTCGATAGTACGTAGATCTTCTCCAGCCTCGGCATACAGGGAGAAAGAGAGAGAGAGAGAGAGAGAGAGAGAGAGAGAGAGAGAGAGAGAGAGAGAGATAGTGAGAGAGTGAGATGAAGAGAAAGAGAGAGGAGTGAGATGATGAGAGAGAGAGAGAGAGGAAGGAGGGGTTAGGCTATAAGCCCGAGCGGTTTCTTACCGCCCGACCCCGTCTTCGGTGCCGACCGCGGCCTCGTCTTCCTCATGCTCGAGACGTCGTCAACGAGCTCGTGCGCGCACTTCACTTCCTCTGTAACGTCGTCGCCGCCGCCGTCGCCGTCGTCGTCGTCGTTGCTGTGCTGGACGACGCCGCGTACGCACTACTGCTGCTGCTGCTACTGCTGCCAGTGTAGCGAGCGTTGGAGAGAAAAAGAGAGGAGGGAGGGAGCGCTCTCTCTCTCTCTCTCTCTCTCTCTCTCTCTTACCGGGATTTCTAGATGTGCAGCTGCTAAAGCGCGCTCCCTCGACTACTGCTGATGCTTTCTTTTCTTTCCATGTGTGTGGGAGAGAGAAACCTAGAGCCGACACGAGTAGGCAGCACTTCTAGGCGGAGAGAGAAACGCTCTCTCGTGCGCGCACACTCTATACCTATATACGACTGTAGGAGAGAGAACGAGAGGGTCAGATACACTGACACGGACTCGATCCGCAAGAGGTTATGCCTATTCTACAACTTGATTTTCTTCGATCGACCGCCACCGAGCTTACAGTTGCAAGCTCTGCGTAATCAAGCCAGCCGCGACTTGTTATTGTTGAAAGAATGAGACCTCAACTGTCATTGACAAAATTCTTCACCACCAGTCCTCGGTGTACGCAAAAGCGACTTGCAAATCATTTCCAGTATAGCGTATAGTACTGCACGAGCCGTACTCTACCGATCATAGAGCAAGAAACGAAACTCGCATTTGAGGTTAGAACGATTCCACGGCGAAGACGTCGCAGCAGGTCTCGAAGTCGCCATCGCGCTGCACCGTGCAGTCGCACCCGAATATGTACGCACTATGTACATACATAGCGCGCAACAAGCGTGCTTGTCTGCCCTTCGCACTGGAGGACCGAACCAAAAATGGCAATCGACAAAAACGATATTGTCCACAACACCATTTGTTTGTGTGTACCTGCGCGCGAATTTCGGTATCTGTGTCGCTCTTGTCTTTCTCGCTCCTGCTTTGCCTCGTCAACGGACTCGATCCCCTCTCTGGGCTCTGTTGTGCACACTGCAGGTGCAGTGGTCGCCCAAGGGTGTCTTGCACACTTACGTGTATGCAGTGCGTTCGCGGCGAGATGTGTATGTATATAGGCACGAGAGCGGAAACGAGAACGAAAGACAGACGCAACGGGAGATCAAAGGATGCACGTTTACTTATACGTACGTATGTGCGCATGTGTGTTGTTTCTCGCTCCCCTACTGGCCCTACTCGCGTATTGCGTATACGCGGTATACGACGAACACGCGCACACTACAGATCAGAACGCCGCCATTTACGAACGTCAACTGACTGCCGCCGCTGCTCCTGACCGAGTGCTCTCGGCGGTGTATATATTATATAGGTATATAATAGTGAAAGAAAGCTGAGAAGAGAGACAGAGGGAGAGAGAGAGAGAGAGAGAGAGAGAGAGAGAGAATGCAAATGGTTAATGAACGCGCAGCCATACACTCTCGGCTCGACTGCAGCGAGATGCAGAGAGGTTTAAAGAGTTCGAACAATGAGAACACGAATCCTTTGAAAGATGTAAAAAAGGCTGTCAAGTGAAATTCCTTTTCGATGAGTTATATATTTATACAGGAAGCGCGGGGTCGAATGCGCATAGCGAGCGAAGCAGGAAGGATGTACGCAAGAGAGAAGGAGAGATAGAAAATACGATGTGTATGAAGTTACAGTGATGAAGTCTAGAGAATGGCAAGGGATGCGCACGCGCAGTTTCGACCGCGCCATTCATAAATGGCTCGCTCGACTTCTGAATTATTGTTATCGGTCGATATGACCTTTTCGCAGACTTTCCAACCCTATTTGCACGCGCGTTACTTTTTTGCGCGACACCCATGCAGGCGTGCGACTTCGCCAAAATTATCGCCATATCGCCAAACCTGATCGTGTTCCGCAGCCTTTTTGCGACTTCCAGCGATGTATCCTAACGTGTCGAGGTCCCTCCTCTCTTGCTGCTGCCACCGCCGTCGTCGTCATTCAAAACGACTGAGCATGTGTGTACGTGCGTGTGTGCGTGTTCTATTTATGCGGTAGCAGGAGGGAGGTCGAGGTTTCTTTTTCGTGCACAGCTGTTGCACGCGTTAAACTGTCCTTCGTCTTTGTTGATTCTTTGAATTTGCTCGATAAAGCGAAAGCGAGTTTTCAAGTGTTTTTTAATAGACGATTCAGCGCACTCGCGTATGTTCCTATTGCGGTTGAGTTGCTTCATTCAGACGTCCTTTCATTTCGATGCTTCATTCACCTTCGCAGAGCGTCAATGAATCTTAACGTTATTTTTTTCTTTTCACAGTCATCAGTCGAACATACGAGACTTTTTCTACTTTTCTAAAGATCTTTAATATCGCTAATTAATAAATCAAGCGTTACAATAAATATAATGCTTAACACTATCACAATTTCTGCTACATTACATAGACTATTATGACTATATGCGATTCACTTTTGATTAATTGCGAATGATATAAAAGTTTAAAACAACATTTTTCCGAGGGTATTTTACAATACTAATCACAATGATATTTTATCACAATTGTAGACTTGTAGATTTAATAATTATGCACATGATTGTGCATTTGAATTCTAAATAAACGCTGCTTTTTAAAATTGAAGATAAAAATTCTATTGGACTAGTAATAGAATTTCGTCTTAATTAAGTACAATGTTAATTGACTATTGCGTGGGAAGTACATCAATGGGCTATTATGTAAAAATGCTTAACGATTGATACTGTACAATATGTAGACTATTAATAATATATCAACAATTCCCAATATTGATTTTTAACAAGCTTTTTTGGGAACATCTAACTTTTTTTTCTAATTCATTTATCATTGCTTTTAGTACATCGTTATCTCGACGACGATGTTTTTCAATACACTGCAGCTTCTTCATATCTAGATCCAGGACTCGAACGCTGACGAAAAAACTTTGGCCTTTAGAAGTACTGATCCGGTTCACGGGATTCGCATTTACCGATGTCTCTCTGTAAGCAATAAAAATGAAATTTGACAGATAATTGACTAATTCGTACCTAATGTAATAAAGTATAAATGAATATTTTTTGAATGAAAAATTTAATTGGACAATTTTTGTAAACGATTCTGAATCGCCGGTTGTAGGTATGAGTAATGAAATAAAATGGACCGAATGTTGGTAAGTAGTAAACGTTGCCAGATCCGCTGTTGGTAATGTAGGAATCTACTACGAGGAACACTGAACTGGAAAATATAACGAAGAGATTTCTCACTTATCAACTTGCTGAAAAGCCATCAAAATGGAACAGTCTCTCGCTGTGCACTGGAGCAAGTAATTCTCCAAAATGGTCAGAGCCTCTTGGTCGGTAATAAGTGTTTTTCGCTCTTCGTTATTATTTTCGCACAGCTTACTCAACGATATTTCATCCTGAACGTCTGAATGTTTCTTCGTTATACCATTAACGCCTACATCCATCTAGAAAAAAGGTGATATTAGATTCACGGCACGCAAATAGGTTTATAGCCTGGGGTAAATCGATTGAACAAATTCTGGCCACGAGCGAAGCCAGAGGAAAAATGAAAACTTACCGCAGCAGGATGGTGGCTGGCGCGAACGGTGCGTGCGAGATCTGCGTAAATCAGTTCATCGTTGAACAGAGGCGAGAACTTGGCGTGAATCCAAGCCACGGTGTCGGCAGCGCAGCGATGCAACCTCTGCATCCGAAGAATTCGCTCGAGGACCGACCCCTTAGCCAGCGGACTCGTCTTCTCATCCGACACCTCGCATTCCTGTCAATCAGAAAATCGGACAGTTCTTTACGTGCTTCGTGCTCGAGCTATTTCGCTACTTACTTTCAGCTGGCGCGATTTTTTTTAGACACGACAGGGCTTAAGTGGTTGGATGTTGTGATTTTTGGAGCCGCGGTTGCTGCTGGAAGATTTACGTGAGGGTATTTCGAGGGGATGTCTTGCATAACGCACAGGGAATACAGTTTACGAGATACGATCTACGGGGGCATTGCCAAATAGACACTGGAGAATAACAGTGACAAAGTGTTTTTTCAACTTAAGGTAGTAGATTTAAATGATGTTTTCCTTTAGCTATATATGCGACGCGAAATGAAGCTAGAGATACTAAAACGCAGTATGTTTTACGAAAAACGGAATATGTCGCAGGTGAAAGAAATGAATAGGACCCCGAGCTCTGGAAAGCGATCGATTAACGCTATAGTCAATAACTAGTCTGCGCACTTTTTCTTCCAAACCGCGAGGAAATACTTTAAAAGTAAAGTTAAACAACTTAAAAATAGTATTATGTTTTGCTTTTTAAAAAAGTTATGAATAGCAGTATATTTTTCTTCGAAAATATTCGAAAGTCGGTTGTTTGGCGTTTTAGTAAAACTCTGCTGAATAAGCAGAATGCAATGCGAACATTTTATTTCAAAATTACTAAATTTAATCGTATTTCACAATATTGTGCCCGTGCAGTCTCCTTTACTATTTTTGAATTCATTTTAGAAATATCAAAATGTTAATCTGCGATAAAATAAAGTCGCTAGATTTATTTTTATCAACGAGAGAAGGGGTTCGTGCCCTTGAATGAGAAAAAAATAACTGAATCTCAATAATCGATTATATTACGTAATACTTTATAATTAACATGTAGCTTTTTTTAACGTTTTCATTTTACCGTTCAGTATATTTCATGCGAATTCATCACATTTCCCAGAGTACACGATCGCTCGATAATACGATTTACCTTGACTTACAAAACAAATAATTCAAATGTACCTTTTCAACTGTATCCAATAGCTGTTTGGCCCTGCGAAGGAGCTCAGGCTCGAATCGACTGGGCGGTAGCGTTTTCACTTCGACCTCCCTGAGTTTTTTCTCAAATCTAACGACTCTCTCCTCGTTGCAAAAGTCGAAGGGTCGTGTCAAGGCGTCACGCGTTAATTCTAAGAACAACTTCAACTGATCCTCCTCCTCGACGGAAAACCACTCATCGAAGACGCGCCGCAGAGACTCTTCTCCGGCGATGCTGTCGTCGTACACCACTGAGCCATCCTTGAAAATTTTAAGGTTGTTCTGAGGCGAGATTAAGAGGGATGTTAAAGCAGTATTCATACGTTGCGTTTCGCCGGAAACGAGATCGAAGGGGCAGTAGGTGCTCATCGATTTTGTCATGCCGGTGCGGATCTGAAAACGCCGGAGAAAAAGTTTTTAGAAAAAAGTACAAAATTTATGGTCTATAGGATTGTTTTTACCGTTTCGAACGGAAACGAAAAACGAATTGATTTTTCGACTGAAATTTGTCGTGCGCGTTGCGAATTGAATTTCTACGCCGTAGCAAAAAATAAAACCACCTCCGGTCTGTCATTGTGAATTTTCACAAACTTTCCAGTACAACGTACTAATGCGAAGTATTGAAATTCAGATAAAACCCGCCAATTCACGAATATACTTTATTATCGTCGAGGCATAATCGATATTAGTATACAAAATCCAAAGATCGCTAGGAAATAATTGCATGTATAATGAATTCCACTTGTTTTGAAAGCTTTTTGTGCGCGACGATATGATCTGCACACGTTACTATAGGTATAGCCATACCATGGAAATATAGGTATATAAATATATATACACGACTCTGGCAGATGGCGTGCGGATGTTCATTGTCGAGTTGAACACGAGAGCGTTTCGCTCGAGCCGCTCTCTTTTTTATATAATTTCGAGCGATTTCGAAAAGAAAGTGGCAGTAACATTTATTTTTAACAATGATAACGTATAAGAACTCTCGATGAGCGATTATTTTGAACAGTTAGAGTACGAGGTATGTATGGTACTCGGGAGTGAATGCGAGCACGAGAAATCGTACGGTTCAAAGGAAAAATAAAGTTAATGCAAATGTTTGCTGTAACTCGAGAGTTGTTTGACGTCATGGTAAACTTTGCTTCTACGACGACTCGAAAATTTGTTCTTAAGAGCGGACACACACGTCGTTATTTCAGCTGTCGTAATAAAATAAATGTTCTACAAGCGTACGCTGCTTTAATTACCGAGCTGCAATTGTAGCAACTGTACTGCGGTATATGTTTATACATGTATATAAACAAGTATACACACATATACATGTATACACAATTAAACATTTTCTTGGCAGGACTTCGTGTGCACACACGGCCCATCCTCATAGCTTGGCTAACTAACCTTGTAATACTGCATTAGACAATAAGGACATTTTCGGAATTGCCTGTCCGCCTTGGAAATGAAGCCCTGTTTTGGCTTAATTTCCACGCAAAATGTCGGTTTGCTTGAGAATTTGGAAAGTTCCTCCGGAAGGAATGTGCAATCCGGAAACTTGACGGCGTATCCTCCAACGATGTCTTTTTTTCTTCGGCTTTCTGAAACGTAAAGTGAAAATTCATTCGTCAAATTTCATTTTATTAAAAAAAAAAAACAAGAAATTCATCACAACTTAAACAGTATTCTACCACTGGAACCGCTCTGTTTCATGGCACTTACACGTTCATTAACCACATCCAGCCGCGAAAATAAAATTTTTTCCTTCACTCTGTAATTTTCGACCCGAAATCTGTCTCTTATCCCACAAAACTTACTTCCAAACGCGCACCGCTCTCGTCCTCTGCACGAGTCCCTTTAAAAATCATCGAAATACACACGCACGCAAGCGAGCAAGACACGCGAGGCTCGTCTTCCTCCACCTTCATCGGGTATATAAATAAAAACAAAAGCGAACGAGCAGCCGCCTCTGGTTCCCATGATGGCAAAGCTTCGCGTCGAGGAATTTCGGAGCAGCGTCAGCTGCGTCTCTCGTCGATCCGGTTCGAGGTGAAATTTGCCGGTGCTGCTGTTGCTGCTGCTGTTGCTGCTGCTTTTGCTGCTGCTGTTGCACCTTGTGCTTATTCGGACTACGAAAGAGAATATCCTCGAAAGTGAAGGAGTGAGAGAAGGCCAGCTGGAGCGAGAAAGAAAAAGAGGACGAAAAGAAGCTTATATTACAGATTTTATACCGTATACACAGAGCTCGAATAGTTAAAATGAGAAAACGTCGATGTTTTCTTAACTATCTGTGTTTCCTTCGACTGGGGGAAAATTTTGGTTTACGAAGTCGAATGTCAAAGGGGTTACAGTGTAGAATGTATAGCCGAGCAGCTCTTTGTTTTGTATGGTAGACTTAATTTTTAATAAACTCGAAAAGTTGTCTGTTACTATTGTCAGTGGAATACCGATAAAGACAAGTATTGTAATGGTTCTTCTCTACGCACGTTGAACATCGTTTCAAGCGCCTCGACGAAAGATCGGGAAATACATTTTTGCGTGCTCCGATGAACTGGATAATAGATCCCGTTTTTGGAAAATGATTTATCTTTACAGCGTATCGTTTGCATGAATTTCGCCTTAAAGTATAATGAATATATACGTATCAGGATCCAGCACTGTTATTTCATTGGAAATAGACAGTAACGCAGATACTCGAAGAAAGTTTTTTTTCCTTGAGTACATTATACAGAATACTATTACTATATTATTATGGACTGATTCACACGTCGTTTTTCATTCGCTTCTAATGCTGATTATATTGGTAAAACATTGTTTCATTGTTTCGGCTACACCATACCGCAATAATTTAATTGTAATGCAATCGCTTATTAGTCCATAAATTCTCCATAGAAAGAAAATGTTATCGATGGTTTGAGCTCGATTTGCTCGATAAGTCGAGGATAAGGCTAGACACTTTTGTTGAGTCACGATATGAACGGTTATTCCTTATACAAAATCTAATCCCAGCTATTACAAAGTCTCGGTTTATTTCTTTGTTCTGGCTTATATACGCTTCAAATTTGCCCATCATGCTCCCAAGTGACTTCTTCGATAATTATCACCCGGTTCAAATAACCTTAATTCTGTTATTTTTCATTTAGATACGAACGATTTATTATTCATTCTCTTCGACAACAGCTTTTTACGCGATAACGTATAAAAAGTCTCTCGGAACTGAACTGCGAGTACCGAGGCTTATTCCAAAGGCGCACGTATGCAAATTATCACTAATAAAAGACAAGAGCTATAATCGCGAGCAGGCAGTAAATGAGTTCTTTTAATTTTCGCAAAATCGAGCTGAACAACCGATAAAATCAGGAATCCATAAGTATCCGCCTTGCAGCTGCTCGATATTTCCTCGAGCAAAAGACGATCTAAGGAATGACATCATCGCCTCCTCTCTGTCTCTCTCTCTCTCTCTCTCTCTCTCTTTCATACCCTGTATATACCATATATATTATCATAATATATTATACAGAGTAAATCCGAGGAGCAACGTGAAACTCGAAAAAGCATTTGGTTTATATACGATCGAATGGAAAAATCACACGTATATAACGTCGGCAGTACGCAGCATCGAAGCATTACCGCCTCGGCTTTCCAAGATATTTATACGCGCGAGACCCTGGAAAAATCGCGCTCTTCCTTTTCACGCTCCGAGGCCCATAGTGGGCGCATCGTGTATACAACGTGCACAAAAGCCGACTGCACAAAGAGCGGCGCACACGTCGGTGCATCAGGAGAGAAAGCCTCTACAGAAGATACCCGATCGGACCCGCATCGATGTGCAGCTCACAAACACCTTTCTCTCTCTTTGCTTCCTGGATGGTCAGAAAGAAAGAACGAGAGAGAGAGAGAGAGAGAGAGAGAGAGAGAGAGAGATAACCAGGTTCTCTTTCTTTATATTTATTTTCTTATGGTAAGGAATGCTCGGATTGCCTCTGCATTGGGGCTTGAATTTTCGAAGCTCCAGGACGTGCAGGCGCGTGTGTGTATAGGTGTGTGTTGGAGCACCTGCGTTGGAGAGGGAGAGACGCGCCAGAGCGAAACTTCCTGCGCGCACGCGTCTAGGTATACACCCCCTCCGGCTATTCGCTTGGCTGCTGTTGTTGCTGTACGAGAGCGCGTACAGAAATTTTTCGTCGAATCGAAACTTTGGTGCTTAATTGAAAATTTTTGGCATTTGAACGACGAGGAGGTAGTGATGCTTATGTTTACGAACAATGGTTCAATACCGTGATTTAAATTCAGCGGAATCGCGCTTTGCGTCCGTTTCATTGTTAAACCCGTATATATATATATACATATACTTTTGAAGTTAGCCAATGAAAATAACGCGAATTTCTATACAGTGTTAACAATGCATCCGTGTGAACATTGCAGTTTTTGCGTGCGAAATAGAACTTTCAAACGAATGCCGAGTGCAATAGGACGATAGAGCCGATAACGTCTTAGTCGATTTCACATTAATTCCTAGAATGACTTCTCATTGCTAGTATACACGATGTAAGACGGAATCGCGCTGCAGACATACATAGGCGGGCATACACACATCGACGATGTAATTGTAGAACGACATGCAAGAAAGATTCTCATCAAAAGGCTAAAGTATATAAATCCCGCATTCGTCAAAGCTTCATCGCTAGTGTATAATTATGAATTTAGTATCAGTAAGCTTTCACATTGAAAAGCAAGTTACAACTCTCTCAATTTTACATACAAGAGTCAGTCGATAATGCGAGCCAATAGTCGATAATACAAAGTGAAATATCCGGCATAGTACTGGAGCGCTATGTATACTAATTCCGAACGAAAAAGAATAGACAATCCAGGCTAGACGGAAGAAGTATTCTCGACACGTCTAATAATGGACAAAGCGGAGACTATCTGCTGTTTTTTCATTAATCGAAAAAAACGCGAAAAACCAGCTGGAAGGGAGCAACGCCAGCACATCCACGACGGCATGTAGCCGAGATAACGCGATGGATAAATCGATATATACGGCGAGTGCGCAGTATCACGCTCCGCGTCCAAGAACGAGGGAGAGAGAGAGGGAGAGAGAGAGAGAGAGAGAGAGCGTTAGGCGATTATCGCTTCGCGCGAACTCCCCTGACCATCGGCTCGTAACGATCCACAATCGTCGGAGCTGTTTTTCATTCTTATTGTACTCTTCCTCGGCTGTACATATTATGCTATTACTCGGAATAAGTGTATACGTCTATACAATGCTCGACTTTCTCTGGCTGTACAGCTCCTCTATGAGCTGTCCAATGCGTGGCTGGCTGCGTATACATATGTATGTGTATATGGAAGGCTCGTTGTGCAAAATGCATAATTACACTGGTGGATGATTGATCCCCGACTTTCTCCAATTCTGGATTGGTATTGTGCAAGTTTTCGTTGATTCGTGACGAGTTGTTGATTTGACGTTTTGGCATTCGCCTTTTCCCACTGGGCTACATGCGTTCGGATACTGTTGGGTATGGAAATCATTTTATGATGTCCTGGTACGTGAACTAAGCTAAAAGATTTTTTAGAAAGTCATTCTCTTCATTATCGTGGTTTTAAATTTTCACACTTTAAACGATATAAATCCTTCACTAATTCAGCAAGTCGCGTGAGTATAATTATGGTTGTTTCGCTGGAAGACTTGAATATTTCTGAGATTTCCACAAAGCCAATATAAAAACTGGGCGATGATTATAAAAATTTTTTTTATGAAATATACCTGCACTTTGGTGTAAAAATGTATTATATATCCAGTCAAACTTATTCAGCTTGGCTTTTCGACGAAAATGAGGATAATATAATGTAATTTTTTGTAATAAAAAAAATTCGTGTTTTAAATAAAAAGTTTACGTTGACGCTTGAATTGTAAAAAGGTATGAGAAATTTTACGACTCATTATATATTTCTGCGATAAATACTTAAGTTGAACTCGGCAATATTGGCGGACTGTGACCTGTTATTACGCGAACAGCTGGAAAAAATGAACGTTTCTACTTATAATAAACGCGATATGCAGATCCCTCAAAATCCAATTGGACCCATTGAGATTGAATAAACTTTTGTTTTCTGTCCACCAGATACTATCTGATAATTTATTGATTAAAAAATAATCGAATAGAGCATCGTACAAACAATTGTGTTAACGTGTACATATGACACGAGAGTCAAAAATACTCTGATCCACATCACTTGTTGCTACGGACTTTTTTCAATCGTGCTTGTTGCTAAATCCTCAGATTGGATACAGACGTTTTTTAGCAGAATACTTTCCATTTCACTCGATTGCATACGATCGTAGTATGAGAATCGTCCAATTAAAGCTGCTAACAGCCCTCGTTTTTAATACGAAACAATATCTCGTTGTATTTGAAAATTTGTTGTCAATCATGCGGGAATATCATCGTGACGGTTTTGAGTTACACGATAAAAGAACACATATATGTACACACTTGTAAATCGATGCTTGAATATATAGATCAAGATCAACAGTAGCTACTGGACTTGATTATTCGGTAACGCACCACACCTGCCACATCCTGATCGTGGCCAGCACCAACTCAAGTCGCAGCTTGTGAGAAAATTACTTTTTTGGCTTCGTTTCTCTGAGGCGAGTAACCGAGATGTCGAATCCTGATAAAGGTATGTATCGAAGAAGAAAAAAACTAGCAGGTTTGCTGTGAAAATACATCGTGGAATTAACATAATCGCTTATGAATGAGTCAAAAACGTGGGTATAAAGATAACGGTTTTCCTGTTTTTGCATTCTTTGGCTATCTTTCATTTTTAGCTTTGCAGGTTTTTCTGCCTGCTCTCTCGTCAAAGATTGTATTTACGTTACGAAACCAAGATTAAGAAGACGTACGAGTTATGTATATTTATTTTGCGTAACTCTCGAATCGAATCAAGTACAATAGAAAGATATACTGCATCGTATACAAAATGTAAATATGTAGATACCTTCGTTTTCTCCAAACCGTTCCCGCGCACAAAATACACACTTCAAAAAGTATCACAAGCTCCGCTTCGACCAAAAGGAAGAACCTCTTTCGGGTTTTAGTCCGCGTCGTCGCGACGCTTACAGCGAGTCAGAAAAAAGCCCCGGCATTTCTCGACAGAAACGAAGCCCAAAGTCAACTGTAAATCTCTCCTCGGATGAAAAGTTCGTTCCGCGACTAATGACGGGCCATTTGCATGGCAACGAGTACCGAGCAAAAATTAAAACGCGAATAACAAACTCGTCGAAAAAAGAGCAGGCGGCCGAAGGAGACGAAGAAGCAACAAAAGAAAGAAGAAGAATAAGAAAAATAAGGCAGCCTGTTTTCGCGTGCAGAGCCTAAGGAAGCGAGAAAGGGCCGGAAGTGGTCCCCGGACGGAAGCGCGCCCGGCTGGCTCTAGTGGCGGCCTTCCAATATTTTTTTTTTTCGTTTTTTCTTTTTTTGCTTGGCTTATTTTCCACCCGCTGCGCGCACCTTTTGCATTTCGACTTTTGATCTCTGTGGAGCACAAATGTCGGGAGATCTAAGAAGGGCGCGTATTTCAATTAGGTCATTAGTCGTACTCTGTGCGCACTTCTGCTGCTGCTCTTCTGACCTTGTGAGCGAGGACTCTTTGTCTGATGCGAATCTGCTAGATGCGATGTGTTGGAATTAACGCTGTTGTAAAGATGCATCGGCTTTGGAATTGTTAGGGAACATCACAGGCTCGGCGCATTGTTCAGTTGTTGCAGTGGATTTTAAGAAAATGCATTGAGGTTCATTTGAAATAAGTGTGGAACATAGATGGATAACGGAGATGGATAACGGAGATGTATAACGGATATGAGTTCATGATGTTTTTTAATTTAAAAAGGAATATATATTGCGTTTCGTCAAAAGAAATACTGGAGAAAGCTTGGCGTACTAGTTGACTAGGAAAATCTATGTAAACAGAAGTTAATTCCTTTGCCCTAGAATTATTAGATAAACGCTTAGGTAATCGAAACCCAGGATACTGAAGTAAAAAACTGACACGAAATTATGTTTAATAAAATCTTCAATTAAATTAAAACGAAGTGCTATATTTTCTGCGAAAGTTTAATAAAGACAACAAGAAATGTAATTTTATTAAAAAGTTGCACTTTATCTCGTCACTAATACATCCCGGTGCAAAAGCAAACACGAAAAGCTTATATCTTTAAGAAACAGGTAGTTCATAAAAAAGTGTCCATATTAAGAGAAAAAACATCTCCAAAATTCCGGTCAACCAATACTCCCCCATATCGGATCCATGTGACGATATTATCCTCCCCTGTAGCTCATTACTCACGTAGAAAATGGGGAGAAAAATTCTCGTCACATCGTTCGCATAGTATACGAGGTAGCTTTTGAGGAAAACAGGTCTGGATTTTTTCATTCGTTTCCTATATCGGAGTAAGCTCCAGAGAAAACCGCAGCTCCGAATCGACTGCACTGCGTGCATAAATTTCCCGGCACTGCCGCCATCACCGCCACCGCCGCCGCCTGCATTATCTCATAATGCTCGCTGCTGCTGCTCGCGCCTTTCCAATTACGCACTAATGGCCTTACGTGCCTCGTGCGCTCAATTTTTCGCGTATATACGGGATGCGGCAGCGCGATTCCCCTTTGGGGAGGGAAAGCCGTAGCGAGAATTTTTCATTTTCAGTCGTAGTGGCGCCGTCAGCCTGCTTCTGTGTTACGCGCTTATTATTTAGGATCTGCGTCTGTGTGTAGGTATATACACGGACCATATACGGATATACGACGTTACCGAGCAGCGGGAAACGTCTGCGAGTGGAAATATTTAGTTTGCAGAAAGAGGAATACGGCGAGCCGGATTTTTGTGCAGTTGCAGTTTGTTAAATTAGGGGAGTGCAATTTGAGGCGAAACTCCGTCGAGAAAAATATTCTCCAACTTGCTGTATGCTAAAATATTGAAAAATATTTTCAATTTATTTACTGCTACTATTCGATGACGAATTTTTAATGAACGTCTAATTTTTCTAAACCATAAAACATATAATTAGCACGCAATGATATTAGTCATTTTTTTGTTATCGTTGCAATTGCTCGTTTTAATTGGATAATGAAGGACTTTAAGTACCAATTAGAAAATAACAAACTTCTATTTGTTCGGCAACTAAAAGTTTAATTATTGTTGCTTTGACCCAGAAAATGACATGCAGCCTCATAGTTTCAGTTTGAAAATTACAGTTAAATACGACATAATATTCTGTAGCGTAAAGATGAATCTTTAAAAAGTAACGATACAAGAATACGCTGAATAGGGAAATAAATTACATTGAAAAAAAAGAAAGAACGAAAAGAAAGTTGATGATTGGTAAGAATGATTAATGCAAATGTTCATGGACAATAAACAAGAGCCTGATGTGCATCAGGAAATGGCCAGCGGATGTTTCATACTTGTTCTTTTTAATGAAAACTTTTAACAGTAATTGTAGTGTCGAAAAGAACGCCGGAAATCATTTGCAACTGTAAATATTGCAACTCATTTGCGGACATTCAGAGCATACATTCGATGGAACCTTATACACAATGGGTACTGGAGTACAAATGACTTACGAATTCTAATGAATACATCAAATTAATTGCACGGAGCTTTGGTTATGCGAAGCAAATTTTCCGTCACTGTCGAACCGTTAATTCAATTCATTTCAATTGATCCAGTTGATTCGTAATAATAAACTGTTAATATTGAAGTTGAAAATCGTGAAAATTGAACGTATAACAACCTCTTCGCATGAAAGTTTGTACAAGAGAAGAAGAAGAAATTCGAGCGTTTGACAAGGATATCACCCATTGTACAATCCCCTGCCGAAGCAATACTCGAAGCAGTCAGCGAGAATGTAGCATCTATAAAAATTCTCACCAAGCAACGCGTTGCATAAAGAAGCGCAGGCAATAAAGCAAAATCTCCCACACAGCTCGTACCTTTAGAGCAGCAACGGCCCGTGAAAAGGTTCTGCACCAGAGAACTGCATTCGAGGAGGTAGATACAAAGTCCTAGCCATCGTCGTAGTCGCATGATAATCCTTCTCTCTCGGAAAAGTCGAAAACGCGGCTTATATAGCTTGAGCAAAATCGTTTTTCCTGGGGCTGCCCTCGAGCCTCCGAGTCTTTGTTCGTGTTTAAGGGCTCGGCTCGCGGGCGGTGGGCTACGTGCCAACTCCCGCTGCAGCTGCGTCAGCCTTTCCACAAAAACCGGCGGAAGAGGCGCGGAGAGAAAGGCAAAAGAGAAAGAGAGGAGATAGAGTAGAATAACGGAGGTTATAGGAATCCAGGAAAGAGAGAGATGGTGCTACCAAAGGGGAAAGCGTGTAGTACGCGCGGCGAAGTAAAGTTCTTTGTTTGAAGTTGCTGTGGATTTGACTATATTTTTTCTCTTCTTGTACGTGTAGTTTCGTCCACGCTGAGTCACGAATTAATTTGGTCGAGTATGAGCTTATTTGGAAGCGCAGTAGAAATTTCTGTAGTACGATATACAGTACTAGTTCTAGGCTTCCGAGTGCAACGACACACGAGTTTAACAGAGAATACACTCTATCAAGTGCATAAATATCTGTGGGCAGTACTTTTTAAAGAGGAACTAAAAGAGCGCGCAAACAAGCGATTCCACTATAATAGTAAGGGTATATAGATGGGGACAAAAGTTGCGTGTATGACCGGAAGGAAGTGAGTGACCAAGCTGCACTTTTGTCATCGAACTCTCCAATTTCTGAAGTTAAGAACGGATCTCGTGTCACGCTGCAATACTTTTAGGATTCGTATTTTGTTTCTACTCAAGGATTCATTTCTAGTCACTCTTCACTTTACTCCAATAAAAATAATGCGTTTTCAGGTCGAAGAACCTTTCATTGACGGCCATGTAAATCGAATTCCTCAATAACTCTTTCGAGAATGATGATTTCTGTGGTTATGTAAATTGCTAATGATGGCATTTTGTCACGGAGTAAAATTTAATGTACGTTAAAAATTGATGTTTTTCCGCGTGTCATAATACAGCATTTTTCAACCGACCAAATAGGTTATTACGTAAACGATACATATATATATAGACACGTATATGAAAAACTAATTCGTACACACCTTATATAATTAAATAAAATAATACTACACTCAAACTTTAATATAGGACAAAGCATTTTCTGACACGTTATATATACGCGCGCAGTTTCGCATCTAAAGATCGTTACAAAGAAGAAAAAGTATAGATTTTTGTAGTATACCATTGTTAACGCAATAGCCGTGATCGTAACAACCGTCAATCGGTTGTATAAGCAATAATGAACTGAATCGGCGAATGCGAGTTATACTGTTTGATCACATATTATTTATTGTGTACTTTTCAAATGTACCATTCGCATGAAAGAAAATCATTTTTTTTCCCGAAAATCTGAATAACGAACCGCGTTAATTAACGTAACGTAATTCGCGAAAATGGAGAGGAAGCGGATGAAAAAAAGCCTTTTATAGACCTCATACCTGGCCAAGCATCGATCGTCATCATGCAAATTCGCGAGCTTATATACACTCCACGGATAGGAAAAATAAACAAGAATCTATACGTATATAGACCAAGCAGTAAAAGGACGTTACTGCCATATAGCTGCATGGTTAATAGAAGCGGGAGCGAGAGAGAGAAAAGCTCTTACCAGGACGGTCCAGGCGTATCTTCTCGGACAATCTGGCAATTTCCGCCTGGTCGTAGCGCAGAATCTCGGGTTCACAGACGTAGTAGCCTAGGAAGCCGGAAATGACGGTCTTGATGAAATCGACTTCGCGACGGACGCGCAGGCAGTCTTTCTCGGGCGAGGACTCAGCTCCACAAGCTGACTTCCTCAATCGAATCACCTTACGCTCCTGTGTCGCAGAAAATCGCTCTTGTTAAACGCCAATCAACAATAGATTGGACGCTCTATTTAATGAGTGACAAATGATTTTGAAATTTTGTCTACATATACATTTTTTTTTCTTTACGCCTACGCCATCGTTATCGCAAGCGGTTCCGGATTGCCTCTTGGATTTTTATAAGATCAAAAAATGTAATGCAATAGCAGAATATTATACTACATGCCTGTTTACACAGACGTGTTTTTCTTACTGATTTAAACAGGATTTTAAATGTCTTTCAAAATATACAATATTTTTTTATTCTCCGCGTTAAATCGAATGCAGTTCACCTTGTTCGATGTAATTGTGATGTTAGTTCGTTCGATATTGCGTCATTGCCTGAGCAATTATTTGAAAAACTTTTTTGTTTTCGCTATTGATTTTAATAGATAATCCAGTTTATAATCACATGTAAATGCGAAATTTTAGTTGTTTATTTTAAACAATGTATCATAGAGTGGTGAATGATCATTTATGCTTAATCATTTTAAATGCGTTACTCCATCCAATGCAACAATCAAATAAAAATTATAATCACATACTCATTGCATGTTTACCATATTTTGCTTTCAGCGCTATTAAAATAAATGCATAAACCAAGCTAAAAATGTCAAAATTGTTCCAATGAGTAAACTGTATAAAACGTTAATATTAATATATACATATATATTCCGCACAATTTATCACTACGCATACGAGATATATTTGAAATCTAATATAATTATAGAGCAACCTGTTCTCGGCAAAAATTCTGCATCTGTATATCGAATCATGGATCTGATTACACTCAATAACTCATCATATGCATATGTACAAGCAGTGTTACGTATGCTCTGCACAAAGAAGGGGAACTAATTGATCCTACAACCAAATCAATTAGTCTACTGGACAGTATGTGTAAAAAGGTATAAACATATGCAGAAGAAACAAAAGGAAGATCTAGCAGTCTTATACATCAAGAATGGATATTCTTGGTATCTTCCCAAAGCTCGCTTTTCCATATAAAAACACAAGAAACCTACTTCCATTCTAACATCAATATTCTGACATCTCCATAGTGCTTACTCGAACCACACAGCGCATCGAGCATTTCTCCTTCTCTCCCTCTCTCTCTCTCTCTCTCTTGCTCTCTATCTCTCTCTCTCCCTAGAGAGAGAATCGGCTAAAAGCAGAAATACATCTCTTACACAAAGTTCAATATTTACAGCGTAAAATCTGCTGAACGTTCTTGCGTAATTCCGCAGTTTCCAGGGAATATAGCCCTTGTATAAGCTACCCAACAAGTATCAAGCGCACACACTCACATACATATAACATAGCGTTCTCACACTGTCGGCGACAGGTATAATTCCAAAGAAAAGGGCTCTATCTCTCTCACCCCGCACGTGCCCCAGCGTGTGCAGATACGCTTGCCCGGGTGGAGGCCAACGGCGTAGCACGTGACACGGTGAACCCGAGCGCGCGCACAACTGGCTGCTCCTGCTATCGATTGAGCGGCCTTAGCGCTTTTGCGTCGCGGACGGAAGTCGTCGGCCGACGACGACGAGGGCGACGCTGCCATGAAGACAGGAGACGAACGGTATCGATTCTGATACTGTAATTGCTAATACTGATCGAGGGTCGGAAATGCAAGTGTTCCCCGGGGTTGATGAAATGCAAAGATATCATTTTTAGGGCGAACCTCTTTTCTCGGTGGACAGAAGGTGATAGCGAAGCTGGTGCTCTTTTTGTTTAATGCTGGAATCGATGACGCAGGAATATTGATAAATATACACTGAGACTGATGCAAAACCAAGCAAATGATCTGAGAGAGATGAGACGAGCCGACCTTTCGTGCAAGATTGCACGTGAATTAATCGATAAGTCAGTTGAGCGTACAGCTTGTTCGATATTCCTCACGAATTGCTCATTAAAAACCAGTTTCTAAATAAACAAAAAACCGTCTGTCGCTTAAAAAGATTTCAGGCTCGCCCACATAGTAGTGTACATAGATTACGAAAATCCAATCTACTTTTACCAATAGTTCGGTTAAAAAAAATAATTTGCCAAAAAAAGCTCTTCCCTCTCCCTTTCTCTTTCGCGCGCGTCAGCTTGCACCCGATCGATCTTCTTCCCTAACGCGCGCGCGCGCGCGCAAAGCTGGCTTAGCGGCTCTTGCGCCAGCAGCTCTACTAATCTCCTCTATACCTATACGTATATATACACACAGAGACAGCAAGTGCAGCTAGACTTTGCACGAGCAGCCTGCAGCGGCGACAACGACGAGTTCCGCTATATAACTATAACTATGGTAGACGCTGCTGCGACTATCCCCACCAACACCGGCCTCGGAAAACTCGTGCTCACGAGAGGTCAACGGCCAATGGTTAATGATTCCCCATTTCTCTCTTTTTTTTACTCTATTCTCGAAAGATAGATCCAGATGTAGATACAGCATATACTATGTATACCTACATTGTTGTACTGTTACTTTAAACCGTATAATATATGTGAGCGCATCAAGACCTTTTTCAATTTTAAGAGTCGACAGGACTCTTAGATCTCCAGACTGTGTACACTGTACAGCTATACATATACACATACGAGAGGTCAACTTGTACATTATCTACGCAGCCGACATATACTTCTCTCTGTATATTCTATATAGGTAGATGTGAAGTGAGAGGAGCGAACTTTTCAGACTGCTATGGCTCAACCGACTATTACAGCTAGCCATTATCGCCCCGGCAATAGCCTCTCTTTGACGGCTTGAAAAAAAATTTAATTGTTCACTAGCTAGCCGCACCTTTTTTCGCTCTCCAAGCGCTATATTCTCTTGGACTTTTCGGAGAAATTCCCTGAACTTTGGCTCAAAGTTTCTACGTGCCAACTTTTGCTCGGATGGTGTTGCGGAGCTAGAGAATTTTTTGCCTTTCCGAGCTTAACGAGCCGAATTTACAGAGGCTTGAAAATTTTCAATTTTACCAAGAGCTCCGCGTGCCAGCTCGATAGAAACTTTCTTTTTTAAGGATTGTTTGCTCGAAATACGGACCGGATTCGAATCAGAGATTTTTCTCCGACGTTTCCCGAATAGCGCCGCGAGGACGTTCTTATATTGATTTCGAAAAATCCAGAAGTCTCAAAAGTGCAAAAAAGCGAATTCACCCCACGTAAAATAACACTCCTTTTTCTTGAGAGACTACTAACAAGTTTCTTCGGGAAAAAAATTACCACATTGATACTGCAATAACTTCTGCTTACCGGAAAATATCTCCGGTAAGCATCGGTTCATTCGTTGACGATTCAATAATGCAACTTCTCAGGACTTAAGATTCAGGTTTTCCGCTAATCTCAGGTGCGCGCAAAATCAAAGAAAATAAATTATGTATTCTCTTGGGATGTGATCAAACCTCACCTGCTTCTTCAGTAACCGCAGTCGCGAGAATACGAGGTGTATCAACTCAAGCATCGCTTCGACTCTATTTTTCTCTGCGAAAAACTCTTCATATTATTCTTTTCCTTCGGCCAAGATCTACTACGTATCTACTCGCTTGGCCGATTCTTGATTTCATTTCTGGTCGAGGGAGCAGCATACAGCACACTATAGCTTGCATGAGATTCAAATGTATGTGTAATGTGTATAATATATAGGTATACATATATTGTAGACATTTAAAAGAGTATACTCATCTCCGGGCATGTATTTTTGTACGGTGAATAACATAGGTGTGTTTATGCTGGCACCTACATACATACATTATATGAGCAATTCTCTGTCAAATTGTGACTCCAACATTTTGGGAATGCTTTAATAAAATTCTTATAAGTTTCCATAAATTTCATCAGAATTTTTTACCACTCTTCTGTAAATTACATTGTGTCAAATACCGACATTTTTGGAATTTTTGTTCGATTACTCTAATTTTGAATATTTGCGTACTCCTGAACTTTAAAATTCTTCTCGATAATACATAATACATTTTATTAGAATATTCCAAAAGAAATACACGATTTACATTGCAAACTAACATGAATACACTAACTATTCATTATCCTTGCATCAGAATGATGAATACTCATTCATCATTGTGATGCAAGATGAGTATCTTAGGATACAAGAACATCAAGAATTACAAGATTAACTCTTATAAATAATGTAACTATTCATTATTCCTATTCATTTTATGGTTCTAGTAAATACTATTTCCTAGCTGACTGTATATTGTTATCAATTAATTTCTTTAGTTATTTATTTGAAAGTCTAGAATGATCTTATTTTTACCTGTATTTTATCACAGTTATTCTAGGGAGTTTTGAATAGTAGAACACTTTTCCAGAGCGTATGTACATTTAACTATCTTTGTCTAATCTTGGAACATTTCAGTTTGTTTCATTAACAAGATTTAAAAAATATTTGAAGTAACGATTTGAAAGTAAATCATCTGTATATATTTCTTGATATTAAATACGATTAATCGAAGCTACGTTTCCATTTCACGTACGAATCGTTTTATGTAGCTATTACAATGTGTTTAAGCATTGAGTATTTAAGTATTGAGTATTTTTGTACGTTATCGACGCGGTTCAAAGCGGAATACCCTCCTGTAATAATTAATAATAACCGAAAAAAGTCGGTATAAGTTAAATATTCAATTAACACCTTGAAAAAAGTTATGCACACGCCTCTTTCTTGTCAAGACAGTTTAATTAAACTATCGAATAACGAATCGACTCATGCTCGTGCACACGAAACTGAAGAAAAACACGTTCAAAATCATAATCGCGTATCCTGCTACTAAACGCTCGTATTCATTAAGCTCGATTGAGTTCAACAGCCGGGCGCTATGCCATCGTTCGAAAGGCTCAATGATAACGCGAAGATGAAATACTACGTTAGTTTATGACACTAGTTACTTTTACGCGTAAACTTTTTATGCAAAAACACGTTTCTCGATCGAGCGTAGATCCATTACTTGTTGGACTATTTGTCTAATTAATTGCGTAATTTTGCCAGCTGGTTCTATTTTTGAATCCCGTCGAGGTAGCATATACGATGCAATTTATAAAATCGAAAAGCTCGGATAGTGACATTACCAAGAGGCGGCAGTAAAAAATGGCGTATTATGTGTGTACACCTATATACTTGTTGTGAAAATATATCTATTCGTTTCAGTGAGAATAAAGTTTTCGAAAGTGCACGTAACAGACGACTGATTCGCGTAATCCGAATGTTTAATCGATTCTCTAAGACATAATGTTATTAAAAATGTTCGATCTATTAATATTTATGTTCTCATAGAGAATCGATTAAGAAAATTTGAAGTAGAAATCGCACCTGTCCGATGGACAATTCATCGAAGTAATGTCATAAATTCAAAATAATCCTATATCTTTGAATTTACGTTGAAAAGGTCGAGAATATAGACGATATAGGACATCGGCTTAAAACTCCTTTTCATCGAAGCTGCATGACAGCTGGCTATGTATATTTATATATAGGTATATACACGTATATTCATCATAATATTCCCATGAGAGTCGGGAAAATAAGAGCAGGCCACGGGATTAGAAAGGAAGAAAAAGGACGAGCCACGAGCGTATTATATGAAACGCCGATGGAAGATTAAGCCCCAGTCTCTCTCTCTCTCTCTCTCTCTCTCTCTCTCTCTCAACTTCTACTACGTATAAACTCAGTCTATGGCCGCTTGGTAATTAGTGCGGACAAGCAATGGCTTCCTCGCCATCCCGTTATGATAACCCGCGCGAAACGTATATAAAGGAGCGGTGAGCTCCTCGAGCTAATATATATATCTATATACATTCACTGCATTGGCTATATTGTTCGATTTTTGCCAGCGGATCGGTGCACGCGCGCAATACGAACATGATTGACTGCAGGATTATGTGTGTGCGAAAGAGAGAGAGAGAAAGAGAGAGAGAGAGAGAGAGAGAGAAGCTCTTCGCTATATAGATCTCGTATTTCTCTCTCTCCGCAGCGGGATCGATCCCAGCGCTCGGCAACACCGATGTCGGAGCCTGCGCGATTTATATGCGACCGTAAATTCTGTATGTGCCCCCCGCATATACCGTCAATGGGATTGTCCTTTTGCAAATTACACTTCGTGTACTTACGCGAAGGGGATAAAGATTATTGTGCGAACGGATTTCGTTATGGCTTATATATATGTATATTAGGTATGCTTTTCGGTGATTGCACCGTAAACGTGCTGCTTCTGTATGAGGAAAACGTGACATCGATTGGGAAAAATTGTCTGAGTTTTAAGACGCTTTAGTTGAACGTGGTTTACAATCTTTAAGTGGATAACTCACGTATATGTAAAGCTCTGTAGCCGAAGAGTCAATCTCATTAACAACGAGAGACAATCACAAGATTGCAACGTGAGCGATTTCACAATATATTCTATATACTTTATGTATAATAAACATGATTGGATTTTCGATTATATTAAGATCGTAGCTTCTTGATAGCTGATTCTGATTGTTATTACACGTGAGAAGAAAATCTCGCTTGAGATGATGACCGCGTTAGAAATGTTCATTTTCTGCATAGCTTTTAGTCTTGTTCTATTGAGTCGCGTTCGCGGAAAGTTATAATCTAAGTGATTGAGTTGCGTTTGGCTAACAAAGTTTCTTAGACGATAATTTCGGATGATTTGAAAGTTATTAGGTCTAACGAGTTTGATCGAATGATAACTTGCCATCGAGAAAGTTTCCCGCAAGATCGACAATTCACGCGGATATTATAATCGTGATGTACACGAACATTTTTCTTTTAGAGATTATACTGAAACCGCTAACTTCCTATTCGATTATTATTATTAATAAACGAATAGGAAGCTTCGTTTTGGAAAGCGTGTCATATATAAGCTGGCGGATTTCTTTTCAAATTTTATGTTGGATATTAATTACGCGTTACATGCCGTTTATTATTATCCTTGCCTATTCATGCAAAATGTACTTTTCATATTTACGGTTAATGTTTGTAGTTATATAAAGTTCTCGGAGTAATGAAGAAGTTAAAACTGTTAAAAATCCTGAAATAGAAAAAGAACATAATATATCTAGACGTTTCAAATTAAAAAAATTGCGTTAATAAAAAATTACACTTATATATATTTCCAGTAAATTTAAAAATAAACCACGAACTATATAATATATAGGCATCGCATTACATTTTTATTGCACAAGCAAGAATGAAAAAACTTTGAAATTGACGCCATATGTGCGGGAATAGAATACGTCGGAGTACTTATAGAGTGTAACGAAAGATAGTAAAGCCTTGACTTATTCGATCGCTTGTATGCAGGGAGAGCAACAACCCGAGGGCTATAATTAAAGGTGACAAGGCTTCAAATAAGATTTACCATTAAGAGCCTCAATCTTGGCTGCATAAAGAAAGTTTAATGGAGAAAACTGTACAGCAAGAATTGAAAAAAATGAAATCCGCGCAACTCATGGCTTGAAATTTAAAAAGCCATCGCTCAAAGGTGTCTTGTATTTGAATTTACCGAGACCACAGAAAGCCATCGCAAGCCCGAAAAGAAAGGCTCACAATAGTAGGTCCTCGATGTGAGATTCATTTTAGCCGTACCGCGACCGCAAATACGAGAGCGAGAGAAAGAAGTGAACAACGATGAGAAGAACCAAGAAAGAGAGAGAGAGAGAGAGAGAGAGAGAGAGAGAGAATGAAAGGAAGAGAAAGAAAAGGAAAAAGGAGAAAAAGAAAAGGAAAGAAGCGTCCGAAAGCAATTCTGGGCCAGTCAGTCGATCCTCGAGCTGTGTCGAGGAAAAGAGCGACGCAGAATCTGCGAAGAACTCTCGCGCGAGAGGTTAAAGAACCAGGTCGCAAAACGACACTCGTTCCTCTTTTGACGCTGGCGCTGCTGCCGCGAATCGATTTCGCGGAAAATTAGTGGCGCAGCGTCGCACGTTTTCGTCGTTGCGACGCGATTCGTGCTAGAATAACGCCTCGTTCTCTTTTTTTTTATTCTGGCTAGGCGACTGTCTTTTCGCGCTCGAGTTCATCGGGCAACGATCGACGATGCATCATTTATGATATGTACACTCTTATATGGCGGTATTTGCTTATATATAATAGAGAAACGTGTCAGGCCACCGATCAATCCGTGACTTTCTTTAGGATCGATGGCGGAGAATGTTTTCCGAGATTATGATTTTGGTATTTTTCTCGCTTTCTTTGCTTTTTCCTAGGAACGTGAGTTGACATTGAGGAAGAGCGACTAGCTGCGCTATTGATCAATTGCGAATTATATTGAGTTTATGTAAACTGCTGACTTTGATATTGTACCTTAGAGCATTATAAATACGGTAAAAGCGAATGTGCGTAAACTGATTGTTATAAAGGGGTTACGTATAATTTGAGATCGCGGTTAATGGTACTTGCGTAACTTCTCGTTATTTGTAGTTTTGATATAGTCTACCACACTCTAAGTGGCACATAATTTGAAGTTACGCAAAAATACCGTTGCTGGATTATACACGGAACATAAATAAAAAAGTACTTTGAATTTATATAAGAACTATTCGAAGAAATCTTTCCTTTTTTAATTATTTAATACCCTCGGTGTAATAGGTTCTGTGAATCATCTTATAAATGGTGGAAATTAAAACATTCTTGTACAGTTTTACGTTTTTAAATCAACTTTGACCCATAACGTTAGATTTATCTGTAAATTTTAGTTAATTTAGCATGTGCGCGGCTCGGTTTTAACCTGAAATTTAAATGCGCCGTTAAATATAGATTGAATCTACTCGGAATCATAATTCTTCGCGAAAACAATCGATGCTGCGCATACACCGCAAACCGAACGGCTACAATTTTTCGTCACGCGGACAAACGAGTTAATTACCATAACGACCGCAACTCTCATAAGCCCAGCGAAAATAAAGAAAATTTCGCGCTTGTAAGCGACCTTTACGTCCACCCGTTTCAATTTACGATTAATTCAATTCAGCGCATAAATACGCTCTGAAATTACAACGAGAAATTGTCCAGAGCACGCGGAGATGCTAATGAACATTATCGTCGTAATGCGCAGCGAGAGAGAGAGAGAGAGAGAGAGAGAGAGAGAGAGAGAGAGCTCTGCGCTCGTGCGAATTCGACGGGCGAGAGTTGACGGGGCGCGACAGAGAGACTTTCAAAAAAATAAACAAAGGGCTACGATTTTTCATACACGTGTCTGCATATACCTACATACCCATTGTAGAGTTTACGCATATACATATGTAGAAGCTTACCAAAGGCAGAGCGACAACAAGATTGTTGTTTCCCTCGCCTAGATATGCACATCCCTCGATCGGTAGAGAATGAACCGGATATTGCGAGGCATCGGAAATCAAGCGCACAGAGGACGCTGCCGGTGTCGCCGACATGTCACTACTGCCACAGCAGCTTTCTTCTTTCCGTTCGACGAACATTGCTCCCTGCCTGTCTCTGTAAATGAAGAATTTTAAATTATGATTGTAGGAACTGTTTTTATACGTAATTATTTAATTGAGCAATTGAGCAATTGGCGCTAGGTAATATATTCTGTCTTGCAGTATGTTTATTTGACTCCTGCTAAGTGTTCAATAAAAGTGTAGAAGAGTTTTTAAGAGTTGCTTTAATATTTACCAAATATACATTACAAACACATTAAAAACTAGTTCACAGCCTCGGTTTATAATAAATTTACTCTGGCTTCGTTATAGCGTATATATAGTTGTACAAAGGAAAGTCCTAATATCCATTATTACGTGTACCTCTGTATACATATTTCGTTATTAAAATAACCTTGGTTTGCAGTTAATTAAAAATTTAAAAGAATATAATTATGCCTTTCGAAACTGCGTAAGATCTAAGTCTTAACTCGCAGTTAAGAAAAATCATGCTTGCGTTCACTCTTGGAAATAAGTATATATACCGAAAAACTGGCCGATCAGTCGATCCAATAAAAATCTACACTACGTATTTTTGTTCATCTCTCGGATCTGAACTGGCTCCGACACGTTCCGACAGAACCTCGCCTCCTGACTCACAGAGAAAGAGACAGAGAGAGTTTCATCAGCGAAACGACAAGAATAAAGCGAAGCCTTTTCTCCAACAAAGGGCGCGCGTATACTTATGCGCAATAAGTACTGCAAGTCGATTGCGTAATTTTGAAGCATTCATCACTCAAGCACACAAGAAAATCTCTCGCAACTTTGCTCGAACCGGTTACTCCCAAGACACAAAATTCAGTCGTTATCGCGCAAGACCCGACTAGTATAAAAGCGCAAGGTATACTCACACATATTCCAAATGTCGCAAGCAATCCGGAATCGTCAACCTTGGCTCTCTCGAAAGAAAAAAGGACACTCAGCGTGAATCAAGCCTAGCAAAAATCGTCGCTCGACTGCATCAGAAAAGCGTTCCCGTCGCTTCAAAACTCATGTTATGTGTATCCAATCTCGAAGAACAACTTCTCGAAGCGAATTATACACAGAGCGAGTGAGAGAGAGGGAGAGAGAGAAAACGTTATAATAGCTGCGATCAACGACAAATAAAGAAGGTGGGCATTCGCGTAAGCACGACGGCGGCGCCGATTGTGCAATAGAAACCGCCTTGTGATATATACCTACGCGAGTAGTGGCGGTGCCGGCGACTTTCGACAGTATTCGACGAGAGTTTCGTGAGTTCTCGATAATATTTCCCGAGCGTGCCCTGTCGCAATGCCCCCGCAGGAGAGCCTTGTGCCTCTTCCACACAGCGAGATTGGAAAGCAGTTTCTGGATTATGTATTATTACGGAGCTTTACTTCGCTGTGTTTACTGATTTCGATCGTATTTTTACGCGATTTCGACTCCTCGTGTCGATAATTGTAAAATAAGCCATATTATTGGCGAGATTTTTTATTCATATTTATAGCTAGAAGGATTGTACGAGGTATTAAAATATATCCTTGTATATTCGAATTCAATTGTATATTTAGTTCAGCATACACCATTCACTAATCTACTTTAAAGTTTCTATTCTAAAAGTAGCGCGTAGGTAGCGTACCTAGTATTTTTAATGTAATGAAATACAAATGCCAAGGGACGAAAGGCATCCCATGAAACCTTGAACTTATACATACCTCGTAATACCGAGTACAAAGTTTATAATGTAAGTAGATAAGTCCCATCGAGCTGAGTTCAAGCTAAATTTTAATATTATAATAGCTAGTTGGAAAGAGCCTCGTACTTTATATAAATCCCTTGGAAAATTGATCTTTAGCCAACGTTAGACTTACTAGCTAAACGTTAATTTCGCTTAAATTAATGAGTAAATTTTAACTCTATCGTTACTTTTATTTTTACAAATTCCTATTATTTATACGATTGATCTAATGAAACCGTTACCCTAACGCAAACGCAACAAATCTTTTTAATCTAACACTTTCAATTACAGTTGTCTCGTAGAGCAGCTTAACTAACGAGCCTAATCTTTGCGTAACGTTAGAACAGCATCTTATTGTACAGCTTATATAAATATAGAGAATAATTGATATATTCACTGTGTGCTTTTTATTTCTAGAAATACAAGCTCAACTTTCTTCTATATATATATATATAGATTACGCAATATCACTTGCTAATGGAGAATCTTTTAGTTAAAATATTTTTGCTATACGAAATGAACTGTAGCACCGTGATAAAATACATCCAGCATGTCCTGCGTATACAACCGAATATATCAACATTGCGATCGAATAATATAGAGCGATGCGAGCATATTCCTCCACGGGATAACCGAACATATCGCCGATCCTGTCCTTCTGCATTTACATCTCGACTATCCTTATTTTTTATCCGCAATCAACGTCATCGTGATAAAAACAAATTTATAGAGCCCGCTCAAAATGAAGTTTGAGCCTCGTTGTTGGCGAACAAGTTTACGGCCAGCGAAATGACGCGCGTCTCACGCACATAGCCGTTAATGATCACCTGCGCCATGCCAAAAAAAGACGTTCGAGTCCCAAATTGTCCTCGACGCGAAAAAGAGAAAGCAAGAAAAGAAAATACAGCATCCGATACCGCTACCGAGTCGATTACACGTTAATAACGTTCGTTTTTGGTAACGCCGGAATTGGACAATCGATAAAAAAAAGAAACTTTTTAATGATATACAGTTCGAGAGACACCCGATATTACGAATGTCATCAACCGGTGCAATGTTACTTTTTTTAATTGATGCGTACTGCCAGCTCAGCAGGCTATAACGAAACCCGACATACAGCGGTATAAATTTTGTTATAAAGAAAAAAAATGACGTACACGCGTGAAAAAAAGAGAAATTAACCGAGGCGTTTGTTGATCGACAGAGTTACATCCGTACTACTCGAGTACATAAAGCAATGCCACAGGATAGCGATAACAGCGTTAATGTACGGCTAAAGTGCATCATTAAAAAGTTCGGAATATCAAGACAGTGCAGTACTGTTATGGAGAATTAAATTTTTAGCGTGCACAGCGTGCACAGCGTACACATGCGCGAAACAACAGGAAATTTAATATGCGTGCGCGTTGCGCAACTACACAAAACACGCACGCACTCGTTGATGAAACGATCATTCGTAACTCGCAAGCGTATACTACAAAGCAGCGCATTATCATTCCGAAACGTTCTCGTATCGAAAATCTCGACACAGTTTTTCCTCGTCGAAATGCCTCTCCAGTTTGAGAGAGAGAGAGAGAACATGTAGACGGACGATGATTTTGTTCTCTCTTTAATTAAAGGGATTTTCCAATTACGGAAAGCCGAGCTAGCTCTCGTCGTCTAGATCATTATCTTATTAAAAGTGCTCGACTTCGCGCGAGTTGAAAAGCTGCTGCATTACATTTAAATCGCACAAGTGAAGAGAGAGGGGGAGGGTGGAAAGTGGTGGGAAAGAGTCTCTCTCTCTCTCTCCGCACCTCGATTCCGCGACTCTCAATGCTATTTTATATACCTACATGCGCTCTCTCTCTGTCTCTCTCTCAGTCTCTTACTCACCCGTGTTGCCAGGCCAATTATTCGTCTTATCCACTTTTGCGCAAAGGCCAACGACCGCAGCTGCACGTATATATACAGCCTCGTGTGCATGTACGAGAGCCAGGCGCGGCCTGGCTCCGTTATATTTCGATTTCTTGCCATTGTATAACGAATCGACGATGACTTCCTTCTCCTTCGTCTTCTTATTATTTTTGCTGCTCCCATCGCTGCTGACCAGTTTTCCTACTTTTTTCACACTGTTCAAGCTGCCGTTGTGAAGCGCCATCGATGACCAAGTTTTTTTTTTAAGTACGTGTGAGGTATACCTGTTATTGTATATAACTGTTTTGGGTCAACGAATTGAAAATTCGAAGAGCGAGCATAATGGAGGAAACGTACATTTGTATTCGCAATAAACGTTTAACTTGCGTAATTAGAAAAAAAGAACGGTTAGAAGAGATACTTGGCTTGTTATTACGTGAAATGCTTTTTTTGTCGTTTAACGCTCTTGGACTTTTGAATTACTAATGTTATCTTTTAAGTATTGATTTCTCGATTGCTTCGAATGGACACCCATTCTTTCTTTCTTTTTTAAAACTACGATTTTGTTGTTATTATATTGAATTAATAATGTTTTTACCGCGATAATTCGATGTTTAAATTTCTCGTTTCTACGAAGTTTACTTTAAAAAATGGCTATTTTCAATTTTTTCACGCTCCTACTATAAAAAGATCAACTATAAAAATACTCGATGAGGGAAATTCAAGCTTACATTTTACAGAATGCCATGACGTAAATGCGTCCGCACACTACGTGCGAGAACGCTGTAATGTAATATCAAAAGGGCAAAGAGAGCTTATTGCTGCACTTGCTTTTATCGGAAATCGAACCGCTATCAGCCGTTTGAACTTTCAAGGTTTTCCTTTTTACCCAAATATATATGCTTGAATTATATGCGATTCGTAAAATTAAAGTTCGCTTTTAATAAAAATTTCGATATTATATATTTGCTATACGCGAGATACTTACGTATCATGCTTAATCATTATAAAGGTATCCTACAAGTTAAGTACTTAGCTTTCGTTAATTTATACACTTGAAAAAACTATTTAGATAGGCTTGAGTACATTTATTAAAATGCAGCTCTCAACGTAAAATTTAAAACTTTTATTGAATGAGTCATGCCAATCGTGCACCAGTCTTCAGTTTGCAATTGCAATAAACTGAACATTGGTGCACTTTTGGGAAACCATCTTATATAATTGAAATCTAGTTTATGGAAAATTCCATACTCAAAATGAAGCTGCCAAGTATATAGACTTTATCTTTTAATCCGTAGTATGATAATCGGTTAAATCGCTTTTTGATAAAATTATTAAATTGTTATCAAATAAACGACATACTTTTTAATTTATGAACAATTCTTCAATTCGGAATAAACCCTGCCAGCTCTACCGTATATGGGTTCTGAATGTGAACAGCTGACCACTTCTTGCAGTGTTGCCACACTTCCAATTGATGATTATTTTCGTTCGTCAGCTACGTGTATGCATATTGTAATTTCACAAACTTTTATTTAAATACCCATTTAACTTTTTAAACGCGAATTAAGTGATTTTTAATTAAATTATGTTTTTTCAAAAAATAATTCATTTAAGGTTTCATGCACGGTCTGAAAATCAATAACCGATTCGAGCTACAACGTAGAATTGAAAACTACGCATATAGGTATATCCCATGATCTGTATTTGTTTTTAGCGTACTTTTTGCTCTTTCCTTATCGCCTGCGATAGCAAACAGACAATTGCGCAGATACATTTCGAGCGTTAATCTAAAGGTTAACTACAATAAAAAAACAAAATAATCGAAACTTAAAAACAACGCATTCCAAAGATTACTTGGTGATTTTCTTACTGGCACGTTTTTTTCAGACCGCGCTAGTTTTCGTTTTATACTTGGATGATTGGATATGGCTTATAGATGACGACTCGATTGATGGTCAGGTTCTTCAGCGATGATTACAGTAGTGCTTAGGATCTAAGAATTCTTTTTTCATTACTTTGTTATTATTTTACTTAAAAAATTCGATTGTCTGTTATAAAATAGAGAGTAATAATGAAAAGAAAAATAGATAAAATAGAACAAAATGGCAAATGAAATGAAATGAAAGAAAAAAAAGATAAATATAAAAATCTAGTTGAACAAAAACATTTCATGCCTAATTTTAATTTGTCTAATCGGTCTTGTCATAACTCAAATAAAGAAAGTAACAGAGGAAAGTAATTTAATTATAATTTCATCTCAAAAAATTCACTCATTAAGTAAGCAAAGAAAAAATTAAAAATATATGTTATACATACAGGAGTAACAAAAGTATACGGTAATCAATAAAACAACTCGACGATTTATTAATCATCGTGCGTTTATTGACGTAAATCCCACGCATTTTATATTACAATTCAGACACTTCAGTCAAGAGTCATTTCATTCGTTATATGGAAAAATGTTGTTTGACACAATAGTTTTCATATTAAAAAAAATGTGACAGAGAAGGAACATTCGTGATTAGTAAGGGTTAATCGTCAATACGTTATTAGAGAATTAGCATAATTATCGGGATAATTGGTTGGTGTATAAATGGTCACATCAAAGTATGCTGCGGAATGAGTAAAGTCAAGTGTTGACATGTAATACGTAATAAATGAAAACGCCATGATGTATTTTTTGTATTCATGAAATTTCATAAGCACGAGGCCTTTGTTTCATTTTTATTATCATCATTATTTTGTGTATCTCTGTACAAAAACAGTCGAAAAAATTATAGATTCTCCTCTTGCATATATACTCGCGCGCACTCCGTCATTCTCACTCTCGCACTCTCCCACGCACGCGCATAAAGTTTTTAATTTTTTCGAGCTCGAGAGCGTATGTACAAGCATTAAATGATATATATTTATATATATTTATACTTTATATATAATATGTATAGAATATCGTGTACGAGAGACCTACGAACTAAATATAATTATACACTGATGATACAATAATCATAGAGATATCGTAATTATAGATCATTGTAGAGTTTTTTCTTCTCATTACGGTACACCTACATTTTATTTTTTTCTTAAAATTCATCAAGTCTACGAATTCACCCGGGTTGTTTATCTTCGCTTTATATACTGCCTATTGTGTGTTTTATCTGTCTGTGTGGATGTGTGTGTATCTTAAATCAACATCAGATGTCGAAAGGTAGGTTTATGTATGTCTCGGGGTAAATGTGTTGCATATATTCATGTTTACAGTAACGCTATTTCGTTTTACAATTCTGTATTGAGAGTAAGGAGTGTGGTCTCGCTCGATTCTTTTTTGTTTAACCGCATTATTAATTATTATTTCATTCCAATCTATGGCGTACGGTAAAATTCAATTTTATATTTGTACAATACATAGTTTTAATTTTAATTCCACAACAACAATATCACGCGCTGATTACAGATTTTTTCCCTTTATCTTCGCGTGTATTAGCTGCATGTTTTCTATATGTAGGATCTGTGTGTATGTGATGTGTATAAGTGTAAAACTCTAAAGTTCGAAACCCACAGCAGTTTTGCCCCCGAATCTCGATCGCGTTGGCTTCGCCTCGCGTTTTCCTCTTTTTTCTCTCCTCTTCGTGGTATGTCATAAATATCACTCGCGCGCGCGTTTTACCCCCCAACCCCCCTTAACCCTTAGGTATATTTACAAGAATAATCACAATTGTCGCGGTTCGATTTCACAAATCGACGGAAACCGCATGACTTTGTACAATTTTCCCGAGTTTTCGGTTTTTTCGCCCCCAAAACGTTTCGTGTGAACAAACGAAAAAACTATAACTGAAAAGAGGTATGTATTTAAAAAAAGGAAGCAGTTAAATAAAAAAAAATTAAAAATAGACCAGGCGATGCACGTCCGTTCGAGATTCGAAGGCCACGTAAACAGCAGCAGAACATGAGGGGCGGCGAGGGGTCTCCTCCTCGCCCCCTCTCGCTAAACTAACCAATCGTCGTCCCTTTTTTCCACCGGTTTCTTATTATCAACACTTTCTTTCTCTAGATCCCTTTGCTCATTTGAAGACATCAAATGAATTTAACCAACCCTCCTCCTATCTCTTTCAACATATACAACACACCAATCGACGTCATATACATTCTCGCCTTCGGAATTATTTTTTTTATATATACCGCAACTTCATTATATATATAAAAAAAAGAAGCTAACACATTTGCCGCTCTATCGCACTCGCACAGAAAAGTAAACCCATTGCTCGCATATATATTCGTACGCATTGCAAACTGAAGAAGAAAGAAAAAGCCGCCTCCAGGCGTGATTTTCTTAAACAAACGAAATTAAAAAGGACAGATAATGTACTCTTCATCTTTCTTCTTGCAGGCATTATAACGCAGTCACGCTCTTTTTTACATGTGTATATCGTCGTCGCATAAATAATAAGGATCACATTCACACACTCGCTGCATAGACTCTCGCAGTTCAAAATTTCGCGCTCGCGTTTCTGACAATTCATAGTCATCGTTTATTATATTTTTTTGTTATACATTTAAAAAGTTTCCCATATGAGTTTGCTGTTTTTTTGCGTATTCGTCGATCTGTATTCGCGTAATTTTTCTGTTTTTTTTTTGCCTTTTTATGTTTCTTACTTTTGTCGCGTTGATTTCGTTCTCGATTTTTTTCATTTTTTTGTTATATTTTAAAAAAATACTGAATTAACCAAGCTAAAATCACAGACTTGCCGGCGCCGCTCGGGAAAACCGACCCCCCGGGCGACGGGTTTTGTTTGTACAAATTCTTCCTGAAGGACTCTATGTATAGTTACAAGTTCATTTATCGACATTATATCGTTATATTTTTCTTACATATATAAGTATGTATACATAATAATACGCCATCTCACATTAAACCTTAAACGATCCAGTGTAATAATAATAATAATATGTTCTCGTGTAAGCGTGTATGTATGTTTGTGAGTGTTATCATACAATTTATAGTAGTTATACAATTCGTCTTTCTTTCGATAATATCGCACGTGTTACATATTATTCCCCATTACAGTATTTACCATCGTTAATCAATATATTTCGTGTGTATCGAGTTTCGTGGCTGTGTACATGTTTATAACGATGCTTTCGTCCCTCCCGTACCTCACTAACGTACGCAGCATATCAGTAAATAACGCAGGAAAAAAGTAGTGATCAAAGAAAGGATTAAGCGAATGTGGCAACGAAATTTTTCACGTCTCGTCTACAACTTGCATTTTTTGGAAAAATTCGCAGCTGTCGAAGAAACGCAAGATTCGTGCCATCGCACTATTAAAAAAAATCTCTCGAACTCCCCTCCTCTACGGTAAAACGACCTTTTTCCAGCTTTTATTTTCTGAGACGTTCAACGAATATGTAATTTTGCTACTCAAAGATGAAAATTTGGAAAAGAAGCAAACTGCCACCGACGTCGGAAAGTTTCTCTCGACGTACGGTGTCTATAAGATTTCGTAATGATTTTGAAGTTGGAGAAAGGTCCATTTGTCTACGAGTGAGCGAAACCTATGTCCTAAGCACCGTGTTATATATTTGCTTGCGCGTTCGTTCGCGTATCCCGGAAGTAATAGAAGATCGTATCGCCGAGCCGTTAATCAGGTCGGCGCTTAACGAAGAAAGAAAAACGAACGAATTTTAATTATATATATATATATATATATATATAATTGTTAGAGTAACTTGAATGATAATAATACCAGAAATATCGTTTTAAAGATCAGCCGTATTTGACTTTACATTACATATACATATTTATACATGAATTCATACGCGGACGCGTGCAGCAATTCACTTAATTTTTTGTATTTTGTTGTTCTTTTTCTTTTCCAATCAATTAAAGTGTACGCCGATTTTTTGCTATTCTTCGTTATCATGAGAGTCGTAATAGTGGTGCGCTTCGCCCAGATGTCCACGATAACCGTGACGTTCATTGCTGAAGTTTTATTTTTTTTCTAATGATCAATACGATGGTAAAATTTATAGAGCGAAAACGAAGCGAACATCGCGGAGGATGGTTCGTTCCGTTTCCGATCGGCGGGTCCATTCTTTTTCAAAGTGTACTACGCCGGAACGAGATGTAACTGCGAAGTACAGTTTGAGAAGTGGAATTGTTTCGAATCAGAAGGACAAGAATGAAAAGTGTGTAGAATCAGTCAGCAATAAAAATCGACGAGTACACCGTCGACCTTAGTACGACGAAGGCGCAATAATGATCTTAGAAATTACCACAATCTCTCCCGTCTCTCATTCACGCAAGTCCATTCTCTCCTCTATATAACGCTTATTATAATCACAGACGCGGTTGTTTTATTTTTTTCCTTTAAACTATTTTCTATACGTACAAGAGCCTTTGTTCTTCGACGCCGAGCGCGATAAATTTCTCTCGTTCATCATCATCGTCAGTCAGTGTGTTCTCTCTCGTTATTTCTCATGCGCACTGAAATATACACTCGCGAGCAGAAACTTTCACACCAGAAGACATATACACACACAGCTGTAACTCTTCACCCCCGACTACTATCTCTTGTTCTCTTGTTTTTATTATTTACTTTAGTTTTATATGCTTGTTGTGAAGGACAAAATGAAGAAAATGCACTCTCATCAATCCGACCTTTCCGCGCTTGGCGAAATAATGTATATTTGTGTATCGATAACTTATCTAAAAAATCTGCATTAATACGTCTTAAAATTCTTCATGAAACTCAGCGCGCGCATTATGAGGCAGGGGAGACTCGGACTGTGTCCCCTGACTTTTTCTCGGTGCAATCGTTCGATCGTACGTCATTATCTATCACGCGCGATACGATAGAACGAATCACACGTCAGAGAAGGAAAGACTATAGTGTGTATGTGTGTATTATTAATAATTACGCCTTGTAAGAATTCCAGTCGTTGGCTTTAATAGTAGTGGCTCCTCGTCTGGTGCACGGACGTCTTATAGTTGATTGTCGAAAAAGTATAAGCTTGACAAGCTTGTTGTGTTTTTCGCTCACTCTCACACTATGCATTTTGTACAATTTCCATTAAATATATATATATATATATATATATATATATATATATATATATTCTTTCTTAGTCATTCAAACAGTTTTTTACATGTACAATTATCATATATATATATATATAATACAATGAATTTACTTTTGTTTCACCCAGTGAAGTGGTATTAAACTTTTGTTTTTATCGTTTTGGACAGGCTCGGCTACGAACTCACGGAGTCGCGCCGAAGAGATCAGCTGATTTGCAAATTCTCATCATAAATAATATAAATACAATATACACCTGCTTCAAAACAACATTACACGTATAACAACTAAACTATTTTTTATTTTGTTTTTTTTTGAACGATTTTCTATAATATTAAAAAATGAAATGAAATGACTTGATTTTTTGCCCAACTGTAAACTCGTTCACCATAAAGGAGCCACCGGATCAAAATCTCACAAACATATTTCCTTTCATTCACTTTCAAGATACTTTCACACACTCAAGCACAAAACACACTACTCAGCAAATGTTCACGTTATAACCTGCGTATATACCCCCCCTGTGTTATACGATTCTCAATCACATTCTCCTCCCTTCCCGCGAAGAAAATCACAGCTGTTTTGTTTTTGTTTTGTCGGTTCGCTTCATCATTTCGGATACAATATACACAAAGAATTTACTTTTTTTTATATATATATATATAACCGCGGCTAACTGGCCTGGGCTTGTGACATTAGCGCTCATCTTTTCAAGTACCGTCGGCAGTCGACAGCAAAGCGCTGACTATGCATCCGACGGCCAAAAGAAAACCTCGCGAAAGTCTCGCCCGAATTTGCTGTTTTCCCATTTTTGTTCATTCGTAATCTTATTTTTGTTTTTACAAAGGTGTCCACGCGCGTCAGCATACGTCTCTTATGTACAGTTGTGCGTACGCGCGCAGGTCAAAGTATATGTGTGTATATGTGTGTATATGTGTGTACATGTGTTCGTGTAAGTATCTATGTGTTAAATGTGTTCGTTTAAATATAAGTGTGTCTTTTAAATGTTTACGTGTTTGTGATCGACGACAGAACGCGTCGGCTTTGTCGATGCTCCAACGATGGACGAATCCAACAGCTTTTCCTCTTCTCCCGCGACATATCTGCCAAGTGGAAAGCAGCGACGAACTACAGGGCCTGCTTCATTTTCCTCCTTTATTCTTCGCTCCTCTTCTGCTCCTCTCCGAAGAAAAAAGCAACTGCGGAAATGGCCGGATCGCTTGGCCATCCTCTCATGAGATCATCGTGTAAATCACCCCTCGGAGCAGTGGCCGAGGACGAGTGTAATGGCGCCGGTGCAAGATGCGTATACAGCACAGCTACATGCCTATACGACGGCGTACCGGCAGAAAAAAGGGACTCCTTTCTTACTCCAACATCACGAACATTCAAATTTTTTGTTGCGATTACAATATACACAATTAAACTTTTTATTCCCTCGTGCACTTCTACATCTTCACTCGGTAAATCGAATCATCTACTGTTATTATCAACATCATCATCGTCAGAAACCTTGGAGATGCTGGTGGTGGTATGTATATATATAATGTGTTGCCATCTTGGTGGATAAAAGTAGCCGGTGAAAATCAGAAGACAGAAGAAAAAATATCGATAGTAGCGATTATAGACGAGGGTTCGATCAACGGCTAGTTTCGGGACACACACACTCCGTAATAATGTTAAATATAAGAAGATAAAATAAAATTAATGCTGGTGAATGGGTGTTGTTTGTTGTTGTTGGTGGTGGTGATGGTGGTACCAGTAATTCAACCCAAAAACTCGTAATCCTTAATCTGCACGCATTCAGTCATTCGATTCTTACTCCCAGAACTCCCTGCTCAGCGTCCAGCTGTAGCCGTCCTCCGGCTCATTCAACTGGAAACGAAGGCAGCGATCTGCTCGCTGAATTGCGTATGTTCAAGAAGCAGCGAGTCCTTGCAGCTCTCGAATTGCTGTTGCTGCTGATGATGGTGGTGATGCTGCTGATGGTGGTGATGATGATGCTGCTGGATGTTCTGAGCTTGATGTAGATGGTGATGAACGTGAAGATGCTCGTCAGCTGAGTCGGAGCTACTGATGGACGAAGACTGCTGCTGCTGCGAGCCCTCGAACAGTACGCAAATGGAGCCGTTCTCGCCAATCCTGTAAGAGACTTCAGCAGGGTCGATCCACATAGTGAGCTCGCTCGGGAAGAGGCTGTGCAAGAGGGTCGGCACTAGACCGACGTTGATGCCAGCCTGGGCGATGACGGGATCCATCTTGCCATTTATGCGAATGCAACGGTAGCCGCTGCCGCGGTTCGGCTTATCGGGGAACCAGTGGTCCCGATAGCGACGCCTTAGCAGATCGGTCAACGAGCTCTTGAACATTTGCAGCTGACTCTCGGACAACTGGCCGGCCTGCAGGCGCAGCAGCTGCACGAGAAAGTCCGCCGCCGATACGATTTCTAACCTCATTTCACCAGATTTCTTAGAATTTTTTCAAACTCTCTCAGCACTGCCTATCACGACGGAACGCCGCAGATCCTTCTTAGTTGATATCGAATCCCTTGGGATCTTCCAAACGTTGACGCGAATGGCCTCCTAGGACGCTGGACCACTTGGTGGAGTGCGCCTACGTGATGCTGTGCTGCGTCCCCCTGCCGGTCGTATTCCGAACTTCTACCAACGATATACCGCTGCTGCTGCTGCTGCTGCTCGTTGCCGATTAAATCGTAGGCTGCCAGCTTAAAAAGCTGGGTGCCCGGGATGAATAAGCACTTCCTGCAGGAAGCAAGAGTTCTCGCTGTAGGCCGTCGACTAGGACGGCGCTGTACGCTTGGTACGGTTGCTGCTAATGCCAGAGACAAGATGGCGGCGCCACGTCGTCTTGCGTCGATATTTTCACTTGGTGGACGAGAAAGCTTCACGATTTTACGCTCCGGTCGCTTGAATCCAGCCCAATTGATGCCACTTAGTACTCCTCTAAACGCTTGGGGAAGTTTCTAATGCGAAGCCTATAGCGCAGAGGTTAGATTCTGCCTCTCGTGAACAAATGCGCTACACGTTTTGAAGAAGTGTCGCGCGATGAATCACCGGCTCACACACTCGCTCGATTCCCACTCTTGCGTCGGTCTCAATCTATTCTTCTCGTCCACACAGGCGCGTTGGAAAATTTCGAGATTTTACTATTTTTTTTTCTTTTTCTTCGAACTCTGTGCTCTTCTCTTCTGCTGTCGCTCCGATCGTAGATGCTCCAATGTGAAATTCTGAAACTACGACGCGGCGACGCTACTTTCTTCCACACGCACACTCCGACAACTACACGCGTTTCTACGCGGCAGAACCGCACCCATGGACAACCGAGGACTTTCTAATGGCAACCGGCTGTGCTGCTCGACGACGTAGTCCGCGCACGAAGCCCGTCTCTTTGTTCCTAGCAGAGATTCAATGGTGGGGCGAAGCCTAGCCAATGGCAAGGCAGTCCCGGCGCACCCATCGGCGGCTCTCATCCCCACCCGGTCGAACTCGGCTACCCCCACTCCGAAAGTAAACCTAGGCAGCTGCTGCGACGCTGATCACGGCGAGCCTCGCCACTGGTGCTGGCGCCGGAGGAGAAGCGCGGAGAAGCGAGGGGAAGCTCGAGCTGCGCAAAGAAGTGTCATCGGCTCGACTGAGCTAAAGGATGTATATACGCGCATACAGAGCTGTATACAGCTATACGTATACCCGAGCGCACCCATACCGAGAAGCGTTTTTCGCCTGCGCGAATGTGGATGCGCGTCGTAGCAGACGCACGCAGCTGCGCGTCCCGATTACACGCGAGCTCCCTTTTTCCAAAGTGCTATGTATATGGTATGCTTGTGCTACTGTTAAACGCTCCGATGCCTCTCTCTCGCTCTCTCTCTCTCTCTCTCTCTCTCTCTCTCTTTCCCCTCGTAAATTCATTCGCTATCCCACTCTTTGTTGTCGTACGTCGGCGTTCTCCGTCTCTCTTTTACTCTTGTGTTATTCCCGGCGTTTTCTCTCCTTTTCTCGACGTAGCTGTCTTTCCAAGTTTGTATCTGTTCCGCGCGCGCGCTCTTATACGTATAGGTGTGTATAGCAACATTGCGCTTTTTCGGAGCTGCCATCGTGCCTCTTTTTTCGAGGCTAGTCGGGTAAACAAGACCTCCTGCGTGTGGCGCGACTACGTCTCACGATAGAAGAGCGTTCGAAAAATTTCTTCCTAAATGATAAACAGGCCACTTTTTACGGAGGGAATTGCTGGATTATATGATTCATCGATCGTGTGCTTGTGCACACCTGTTAAAAACTTCAACGTTCAGAATACCATAAACGGAGGCATGCTTTTTAGCGAATCCTGTAACTAGTTCCACATTTATTTATTATGCGTACTTATCACAAGCATGTTACTCGTTACATCCTCGTAGTATGGTTACATAGAAACGATTCGCGAGTCAGCATTTAAAATGTATATGTATACTTTTTTCATCAGTGTATACGTGCGCGTTCACGCGTAGCCACGACTTTTATATATACGAGGATGTTTAATCGGTTAGATGACTGCTATGTAACTACGACGTTGCCGTGACTGCACCTCTGGGAAGCACAGTTTTTCGTTCGTTCGAGCTACTACTTTTCTCCATAGTGGATCTATGAATCTGTTTTCTCGACTAGACGAACAATCTTGATATTCAAGACACGCAGCTTTCGAGTGGGCGTCTTCTCTTTTACGTCGAGGATAAAAGTCTTACACAGATTTCCACCGTTTGTATGCATTAGTTGGCTCCTGAAGAGGTTTCACTGAAATTACCATGTAGGCTTGCGAGAAATCGTTTTTCACCAAAATTCGCGTAAATATACATTATTGTGTGAATGGACAGCTTGAAAAATTGCCGATCTATAATGTATAAGTTTGTGTTTTTCACTCTCTGCCTTATAAAAATTGCCTTATACAAATTGTAATAACGTTGAGTCTAGTGAAAAACGTTGTTTTCAAAGTAGTTAAGCCGTCTTTATTTAAAAATATCACGCGACGCGTTCAGACATACATAGGTATACAACGAGACTTAGAGCGAGATCGGATCGGTCAGGTGGGAAAGATACGCCAACTACATTGTTTTTTCACTAACTCGCTAATAATTGCCGTGATCGTTATAATTACCACGAGAAAACTCTTGCAAACTCGATCGAGAAGCTTCAGAACACAATGATTAAACACGTACAAACCAGCCAACCGTCAACTAGTATTAAAAAACATGCGTTTCGTAGAACTGAACGTCGCGTTTGTTGCGGAAGACCTCGTTTGATCACCGATTTTGTTTCCTTCTTTTATCACCGTTGCTTTAGGGACTAAACATTTAACGCTCCATTGATAACTGCGCATTGTAGCGTGTACAAAGGAGATTTGAATAATATAACGAGTGTGCTTGCGAGTTGTAATTAAAATCACGGCTTATTTCGGAGTCGAGTTATCGCGGACGTGCCGCTATGCGGTGCTCGATTTCTTTGTCTGTTTTTTCTCAACGATATGAAAGTCAGATGATTTTGGAAAGAGGATTGCAGTTTCTATGCATACTTTTTCTTTTTTCCAGAACAACGTAAATTTCTAAACTCTTATTGCCTCAGGTTGGGAGGCGTCTCGGACTCACGCGCAACTAATTTTTCCTTGCACAGCAGCGCAAACCGAAAGGAAATAAAAGTCGTTGTATCGAAAGCTTTATCCTCAAAAAGTGTCGAAATTAGGTATCTTATATTTTTCACTCGCCAAACGCGTAATTTATTCGAACTAAAACCAGAGGGATGGGATTTTTGCTCTTATAATATACTGCGTACGATCCGTAACGAAAGCAATGTCTTTTCGTCGAATAATAAACGTTGAAAGTATCACGTGGCAAAAGTAGATAATTTCTATTCTAGTCCCGAGCCTAGTCTTTCACACATTTGCCCGTTTCTGTTAATCTTCGCGAAAGGATTACGTGAATATGACCGTAATTAGGAGATAGGACTCGGTAGCGGTGAGAGATATATACGTATACGCAGTGCGAACTCGACTTCGTAAACTTTTGCTATACTCGAGTGCCAAAATAATAGCACCAGGCAAATCGAGATAGTCGAGCGAAAAAATATGCGACTCTTAGCGAGCGCACGTAATTACAGAAACGTTCAGAGAGCTATAATACGCTAGCGTTGCGTAACTCGCATCGAGAAAGGACGAGAAGCTACAAGCTTATTTTCGGTCTTTGTCATAAAACATTTTTAAATAAAAGAGCACAGAGAGGGTAGATAATCGAAAAAATATATCCGCAGTATGTGTACCCGAATTCTGGTAATATTTAACTGAGAAATTCTTGATATTTACATGGAACGAAAGAAAGAGCTCATTGTTAACATTCGCATCGCACACGGCAATCTCTTAGAGACAAGCATTCCGCACTTCTGCACAAACAAGAGATTCCGAAGCGAGTCACGTTTGCGTTATTTTTGGCCTAAGGCAAAATTACGTTTCTTCTAATTCAGTCTCTCCTACATATACTTCCCCTTTGGTGAATAAGGCTAGCCGATCTCTGTAGGGTAAATAACTTAGCTGCATTAGGCATATTAATATACGTATATAATGCCTAATGCATACTATATCAGTAATAAATGCATTAATATTCAAATATCAGAATTGTTTACCGACAAGATAAGCGAGTACTATACATCGATAAGTGGATATTAACAAATTAGATCTATCAATAAATCTTAATAAATCTCAATAGATCTCCATAATAGGCGAATTATCCTTATTTTGGCGATTCGCTTAGGAATTCACTCGGTCATTCGATTCATCCTATGTGCCATCATCACAAAAACTTTACACGCTGAATGAATCATTCTCTCTTATACATACGCATATACCTATAGACATCCATAACAACAGTATATCCGAATCCGCAGGTTTAATCGTCAGACAATTCGAGAACTCCTGTTACTGCGCAGTAGTCCTCTACCTGTATACTACCTCTACATATACGATTTCAGAAATTCGACGAGAGATATAGATAGAAGGCCTGCACCAATAGTATATTATACGGGCAGAGCACACGCTTACTATACGGCTTCAAGGGAACGGGAAAAGCAACAGGACGTAGAGGAAAATTCCATAAATCGAATACACTACTGCGTATACCTATAACATCATCCCAGGTCTATGTATAACCAAGTTCTCTTTCTCTACAGGCTTCGTAGATCAGGTATACTCTGTTCACATATACATACGACCAAACGTCTATACATATATTGCAGAAAAACGATCAGCACACAATACTCGCATATCTGTGTATCTGTGTATGTGTGTATGTGTAATACGTATAGCTACGTGTGAGCGCATGGGTTGAAGAGGGGACCAGGAGAAAAAAGGGGCCCATTGAGGGGTGCAGAGGAGGGGGGTCGGAGCCTCGTAGAGCGAGACGGAGATAAAGCCTATGTATACACCTCTATAAAATAGGGACCAACTCTCGAGGGGAGAGGAAGCGGAAAGTCGAGGGGGCAGAGAGAAACATTCGCTTGGCCGATCGAACCTACAGATCTTTCTCTCTTTATGCCGAGGCACTTTTATATATAATATAAAGTTAAAAGCGAGTCTTTGTGTGTATCTGTGTGAATTAGCGTATTTTTGTGAAGGGGGAGTTCGATTTCGATGTTATGTTGCTGCTCCGCTGCTGTTCGCACGGCTTCGATGAATATCACTGTATCATTATTGTTACTGTGCACACAGCCCTGTGTAGTCGATCGGATTTTCCTGACGCGTATTAAGAGACTTTTATTATAAAGCTTGTTGCTGGCTTCGATGAAAATTTTTATTTTCACTGAGATTTTTTTATTTATAATGAAAACTCCCTATGTTGTCTTGACCTCGGTCGTAAATTATTTTCAATCTCTTTCGCTTCATCCTGAATAACGGATCACAGTCAAAAGAGCTAGACGAATAAGATTTCTCAGCTGCATATCTTCCGATACGACTGATGCAAGTCACAATTGTCGTATATCACTGATGCACTTTCCGATGCTACTCTGCTGACTTTCTTAGCACAAATTATTTACGTCCGACAAGAGAAAAACGAAGACTTCCACTTCAATCACGATAGAAAGTCGAATTTACATAAATATAGTGCGGTTTTTGAATTTTACCTCTACGTTCAACGCCAGTCGCAGAGTTTTCGAAACTCCGACAACGAAAATTACCTATATAAAAGAATGATCAATCCTCGAAACGATAATCAAATCGTATTTTCAATAGGTATAGGGACGGGTATGTTTAAGCGACGCTGCGCGCGTCTGTAGTAGATGACGTCATCGACTTGGAGAATTCGAGAAAAACAAATCAGCCACGCGCTCTCGGTTATAAGCTACGATCCTCGGATGTCCTTGTTTCGTTCCTTCTCCACCCTCCTTTTTTCTGCGATCCATCAACTTTTCCCGAAGCGCTTCACAATGCTGCGCACGCGACTTTATTTTTTCGTCGGTACATGCGAGCGGCGCTTTTACACAGAGATCTCGAGAATGAGCGAATATATTGTATAAAGATATATGCGAAAGGGGCAAGGGGGTAGGGGGTAGGGACAATTTGAAAAGGACGTTCTCGAAGGGATTAAGGGGAGCAGTCGTTTTTATAATGAAACAAGCGCGTCAGGAGGAGAAACGAGCCCTGGCGGAGGTACGAAGTTATAAAAAGTAGGTATACAACACGCGCACCGAGGCTTAATGACCAGGACTGAAAAGCCTTTTTTCTCTCTCCCCCCCTCTCGGCGATTGTTGGGCTGATCGCGATAAAAACATACTCGGCTCAGCAGACAACTGAAAGCTATACATTTTTTTCTTTCTCCGTAAACTTCGCTTTCTCGGAAAAGTGAAACTTTTGGGGTTTCGCTGAGTTCTAGGTCATGCGTTAATTTTTGCCTCAAGTTCGAAGAATTATATACTGCAGAAGCTCTAGGCACCAGAGTTAATGAATTGTCGATAAATAACTTGAGTAGAAGGATTAAATTAAAAGTGCAAACTTTGAATTAAATGAGAAATAATTTTATTCGATAGAGATATAATGCTTCGTGTAATGAAATATTGTAGTAAGGAAATGTAAATGTATGTCCATAATATTTCAGGTCGATTGTGTAATAATAGTAATAACGGCGAATTGAAACAATTGGGTCTGAAATGATGAGCGCGTTGATCAAGACAGGCCTAATTTCTACGATTCGCATTACCGACACAGTTTGAAGACTTTCCAAGAAACGTTAAAAGTTGGTCATTTTAGACATTTGTTTGGAGGTGGACCAACCACTTGCTGTGCAGACTTATATTATATGTGTGCCAGATGGAATAATGAGAAAATATTATGAAAATGTGGTATACTATAATGGGATCGGATGCATCCATAATTTTCTCGAAAATCTCGGCCATTTTATTCCAGTGGAATTTCCAGTGTTAATTTCGAAATTTCAAGACGCCCCCGCCCCTAAAGCTTATTGCCAGACGCATTATTCAATTAACTTCGGTTTCTTCGTATATACGTTGAAAAATAGCTGAATGTACATAGCGTTTGCGAACTCTACAAGGACAGTAAATTATTTTCCTAAAATTAATCAACGAGTATTTTATTCCATTCTACGCATCCTTATAATACGAATTCCCAGACCAGTCTAATATCCTCTACGAGTATATAGCCGGGCGCCTACCGAGAAAATTACACAAGTATAAGTGCTCGAGGAAAGAGCCAAATAAAGGTAAAAAGGTTGCTCGACTGTGTAGCTCGCACGATGCATAAATCCCCCGCTAGAAAGCCTCGAGGCAGTAAACATATACGCGCAATTTCTCTCTCTCTCTCTCTCTCTCTCTCTCTCTCTCTCGCAGATCGCAAAATTTTCGTCAATTTTATTCATTAGAGTGCGCTTTCTGCGTTTGTGATTAATTTTGACGTGATTCTTAGTTGCGCATGTGCTAGTAAAAAGCATTATTACATATGGTATACCATACGCGCTCGAGTATTAATGAGATGAAAAGGAAACCCGAGCTACTACATAGAAGCTCGGGTCTAGTACATTTATACTGTAAGAGGGTTCGAGCAATATAACATAGCGGAGTCTTAAATTTTTTCTTCTTTTTTATTCAGAGAGAAACTTGTTTCGTATACTCTTCGTACGAGAAAAAGGGCAGACCGTGATATATTTTCGGCGATTCTATTATTGATATTTCTTTTTTATATACACGAGCTTCCTCTCCCCGAAGATAAAAGGTTTTATACACAAGAAGTATATTACTGCACGAACTATTTTTACAAAACGGGCCGGGGACCAAAAAACCGGGAATATACGTTGTACGTACAACTGATTTTACTACTGTATAATTATAATGTTAAGCGAACTTCCTAATAATTGCGTAGAAAGTCGGTCTGCGTAGAGTTAGGAAAGCGCGATGAATCAAATAGAAAACATATGTACATCCCAAATTTCTTACAATTGCAACAATAGTGTGCGAAACTGTCGTATCCCATAGAAGCCATCGAGTGACTGAGGGGCAGAACAATAGCCCACTGGCGAAAGCGTCCATAGGCATTTTGGAACTAAAAATTGACAGCTGACTGACAATTGCCATTGTTCTGTCGGTAAAACTTGACTGTTCCTCTATGTTACGAATATACTGTAAAGTAACTCTATCAGTGCGGTAATCTTTGGCTTGTCTCTTTTTTACCGTGAGGGACATGTATTGCATACAGTTTATGGAAACTTTTCCACTTGTGGAACATCACTTGACGACCAGTTTCGTTTAGTGAAATTATTAGAGGATAATAACTGCATGAAAGCAGCTGTGCACTACGACAAATATTTTAATGAACAAAAAGTGCCTTCGCTTTTGAGTGAAGACGAGTTTAATAATTCATCGAAGTGTAACGTTCAATTCAATGAATATTTCAATTTGGTTATACGCATTTATTTTGGAATTAAATTTAATCGACGAAAATCATCGGCTGTATGTATAGTTTCTCAGTAATGTAATTTTCAGTGAACAATGATTATTCAGAAATCTCGAATGTAATCAGTATAGATATTCCATTGAACTAATTCAACTAATCTAATTCAGCATTGCCAAATGCTAGTTGTTAGAGCTTGGCATGCGCATCTAACGGGATCAAATGTAATAAAATTTACAATGTATAACAATTTCATAATTCAATAATAAACAACTCGAAATTTGATTGAATACCAGGTATAATTATACGCTTCCGCGTACGTTTCAACTGAGACTTAATGAATACCATACATTATAATATTTGAAGAAACGAAATCCTATTTTCGTAATTTGTCAGATTAAACAAATACACTCATAGATAAAACCTTGGTACACCAATAGGAAAAGCCAAAACTGCGCGTTAGCAAAGCCCCAACCGAAATTGGACTCAGTCCAGCAAAGAGCCAAGGAAATCCCTTGGTTTCAAGCCTTTTTTCCTTCCAAACTAAGTCTTCCTCGACAAGACAAAGCCCTTCTCTTTCTCTCTATCTGACTTTTAAGAGGTCGGATCTATATATACAGCTATAGCATATAGGTATAGCCAAGTAGCAATGCTACCAGATGCAATATCGCTACGACGCACGAGATGGCTTGTTATAGCTACACATGGACTAAAGAAAACACACATCCATGCTAGAGCGCTTGGAAGGACCCCGAGCGCGAGTCTATTTCCACGCTGTGAAAACCCGCGGAACGGTTCGAAGAAAGGCGCGATCGCGGAGGTAAAGCGTTGCGACGCAAGTGGTGCGCGCGACGGCAAAAATAAACCGGCCCGCGAGCGTGCTCTCCGAAAGAGCCGTTGCTGCTCTCGTGGGTGGGAGAAAGCTGCTTTGCTGATCTAGTTTTCGCTGGTGACGAGCCTATTCCCCTCGTTCCCTCCTCTCGTGCATCGACAGTCTCTCATACAGTCATACTGTGGCTGTGTAGCTGTGTACACACGCACACCTACGTACGCGCAAACGTATACTTTGAAAAACAAACCCGAGAAAGATAGAGAAACGTACCAAGCCTTTGTGCATTTAGGCCCTTGTTTGTTATTGCTCGAAAATATAATCGCATCATTGAAAAATTCAAGGGAGAGAGTTATAACGCGCCGAGAGATTTATGGAGCGAGTGGCGTTGTTATTGTTGTCATTTTTCGCGCGAGCGCAGGTCTGTTCGTTGAGGCAGTTTTAAGCGAATATGACGTGCGCTACTTACTTGGGTCGCGCGCTCGAACGCCTGAACGAGAGAGTTGACCCGAGATTTATTATAGATTGTGCGTATGTATATGCATATACGTGTAGGTATAAGTGCAGGGGGGAAACGAAGAGAGATGCTTTGCGATGGGTAGGAAACTTAATTTTGCCACGAGTAGACTCGTATTGATCCAGGTTCCGAGTAATTGAAATTTATACCCTACGAATTAAGGATATTTTGGATAGTTTTCAAGCAAGCGGGGATTTTTTTAAAATATTGACTATCTGGGCTGCTGGGTGACGATAAATTCATTTAGAATCGCGAAAAGGGAAAGTTTCGGAATATATATCTCCCGTCCCGGCAAGAGTGTGAGAATCAAGAATACTGCACGTATATATATATATATATATGCAGAGCTCGAATTCGAGCACTACGTCAAACGAAGCCACGATAAATTTTCGTTTTACTTTCTGAAGAAATAGACTAGACGTGTGTTCTATATATAGGTATATAAAAGCTCGTACAGTTTGTTTCAGCTACGACTTGTCGAATAGTACTTTCTAAATTTTTTCAGTTTTAGCTAGAAACAATAAAACGCTAAATTATAATTTTTAAGGAAAAAACAGGTTCGAAAATTCTAAAAATAATCTGTTATCGCGGTAGCTGTTGTGTAAAATGCTTTGAAAAAGCAGGTTGACTATGTTATTAAAAAAATAATAATAATTCACATACGACCGATCATCAACCTATACTCCATTACTCCATTACTTAATGCAATTTGGTTCTCCATCTGAAAATCCTTCGCTGAAGTTGATTGTCCTCGAAGAATTTTACGTAAAGTGCATAAGTACGAACGAAAATATTTACAAGAGGCCGTGTCACTAATTGGCTTGTCCACAATATCTCAGAAAAAACTCCACCGGTGCGAGGTTTACAAGTAGGAATAATAAAGGTATATAGGGTCAGCCAAGTGAGAGAGATCGGTATCGGCACCGATCTCCTACTGTACTGTATGTATATGTATACGTATATCGTGCACACGTACACATACAAGCATACGACATCGAAGGAGTGCAGAGTACAGCTCGGCCAGTACAGTGAGCGGGACCTATAAACGCCCGCGCGGCGGCTGGCTCTCCCATAACGGGAAGGCTTTTTCGCCCATTATAATGCCCGACCGACAACATCGCGCGATCTCTACCCGTTACCCGCTCGAAAGTTTATTCGATGCCCCGACCGCTGCTGCAGCAACACACACGAGGCATTTCACGTCGACTCTCCCGCGGTGCGCAGAAGCCGGCCGCGAAATCGTTCTATTTGTAACTCCTGTTCGCGATACCAAAATGTGCACAACTTAAAATAAAGAAGAACTAAGACTGAGAAAAAAATAATTCACAATAATAGTACTTCTATGCAGGGACATATGAGAGGAGGATATGAATAGTTCCAAGTTTCGATATTCTGAGAGCATAAGAATCAAGCTTCGATTCGAAATGATCGAGCAATTCCACGTAAGATACAACAGTGATGATGGGAACATTTTCTCGTGTCGTGTACCTCATTATGTGATAAAAAAATACTCTTGGAAAGTGTTCCACTTACAAAAATTTATTCATTTTCAGCTTTATCGAAAAATGCATACTTTCCAGAATTTTTTTCTTCCTCGTACATTATAATCTAAAGTTGAACGGATTAACGTGTAGCACGAAACTTTAGTTTTGAAACTTTTGCACATACATTTTTTAATGTACAAAGGATAATGCGATGTTCCTATATATAGATAGGATATTTTTTCATCTCGGCACATTGTGATGGACCGAAACTTCTACATTTGGTATACTGTTCACTTATTCTACGGTATACCTGTACAAAAAAGAGCATTTTTAAGTTCTCGAATTGTATACTTAAACCAGCTCTTTATTCCGGCCTCTCTTGCTTGTTCCCTCTTTCTCTCATGTCGTACTTCCCGAGATACCACGCTCAATCTCGATTGGTTTGTTGGTCATAAATATAAGATGCGAGTTTGAAACATAGTCTCGACGAAGACACTCAATACAATGATTTATTATATGAATTTATGCGATCAATACTGAATCTTAACGGTTTTGTATATGAATTCTAGTTCACAGGCTTCAAAACATATGAATGGTATATACCTTTGCATGCAAAACTCGTTTCACACTCTTTAAATGGGCCTGTGGTCCTTACAGCGTCGATTCTATACAGTTGGACGCATCACGTACGACGCTTCGTTCCGACTGCCGACTTTACTATAGCTATACGTATACCACTTAAGTTGCGAGAAATCGATTAGCATATCTGTTCAATATTATTCTTGAACTAAAGTTCATTTGTCTTCTAGTACGAATGCATACGAAACATTTGCATGATTCGGAGCTATTGTTAGCTATAAGTATCGAGTTGCTGCGCAGTACTTATTTCGTACCGTTGATATTGATGAATATTTTTATAATTGTTTATTGTTTATTGTCTATAACTCACGTACTTAGGACGATCTAATATACGACCTTTACCTCACCTGCAACATACAAAGTAGTCTTGATCAAATGAACAATATAAAATATAGAGATAATTGAAATCTGAATAATGTTATACGCATATAATACATAGACTATTCAGTAATGAGATCTTCACTGACGCTTTTCGTGTGGTTTCTAGAATAAAATTAAGATCTCTTTTGTCAACTACTACACTTTCTCACGAAACATTCACATCGACAATAGTAATCGTAAGATCAACGCATTAAAGCTTAATCGTCGAAAAATCCCTCGTGAGTAGAACACACTTTGCGATTCCAGCATCGGTAAAAAATATGAACTTCCGAGCATTACACTGCAAGAAAGCGAATGTCGAGTGAGACACATCCAGAGAGTTAGCAAGAGTAAAAAAATGGAATTTCAGGTAGCACCGGGCGTGACGCGAAAATAAATCCGAGGAAAAAGAGCACAGAGCCACTGCAGTAGTGCAAAAAAAGCCTGGAATATATGTATACGGCGACGCAACGGAGGCGGAGAACGTCGAAATGCAACGAAAGGGGGTGACGCACGCAGAAGAGAAAGAGATAGAAAAATTGCCCGCCGGCAAAATGTTCTCAAGCTTCTGCGTGGCAAGTTTCACAATGTCGGGTCGTTTCGCATGCGACTTTTGCAAAATATTAAAGTCGGTGCTCTTCGCGCGAAAAATGGATGCAAAATGGATGATTAACATTTTTAACGTATATCCGCGCATTAACGTACTTGTTAATGTGTAAAGTGGCTATTGTATCGACGTTGGATAAATTCAGCAGCTAAAGCTTTATATCGAGGGTAATCGGTTCTGGTATCAATAAAGAAGTTATTGCTCAATTCTAAAGGATCGTTGCTCGTGTCTGCGTTTTCTAATTAGTGTGTTCTGTCGTGAGCGTGCGTTGTAATTTGGTCAATAATACATGAATATAGACTGTATTGGTGTGTGCTCTCCTTTTTTGCCGACCTGAAAGAAACCTTCAATTATTTTAACTTTCGTTCGTTAAAGCAATCATAGTGAATTTTGAGCAAGATAACGAGCGAATATGCTTATTTAATAATATGTTAATAGCTTTTCGAAAAGGGTTTATTATTATTATTACCTTTCGTTAAAAATAAAACAATATAAATATTTCTAAAAATGCGATGTGGGAATTTACTTAAAATAAAGTAGAAAGTGTAGTATCATGGGTACTTAAGATAATATTAAAAACGATTTTCACGCTTTCTGCATTGAAATAATATGCAACGTAATTCCACGCAAATATCAAATAAGGACCAGCCATACGAAAGAATAATACCAAAGTAAATAACGAGATTCAATGAGCTCACATACCAACATTAAGATATTTATCTGAACGAACCGAAATTTCGAAAGCATTTAAAGAACTACTTCCCAAACAGTATCAATTACCACAAGAAACCTTCGCACACTCGTATGTGCACACATATAAATGTAACACATATAGGTATATACCATATCAATGCAGTCGCAAGCTAGCAATATATATATATATATATATATATATATATATATATAAGCAAATACGCTCGCGTAATACAATCGATTTCTCTTTTTCCCCTACATTGCACAGTCGATATCGCATTCTCCTCTTCCGAACACATCATACCGCGCTTCCTTCGTTTTCGTTCCCTTTTTCCGCAAAGGCGATATCAGCAGCACCAAGCTGCGAACTTAGTCAACGTATCGTCATATTTTCTGGCGAGATCGAATTTCTCCTTACGACGTCATGCGATTTGTCGAGCTTTCGAAAGCCGAAGCCACGACAATCCAGCAAGAAATTTCCATCGTAAACATTTGCCTCGCGTGTAATACATATAGGTATCTCTATATATGTATAACTAGAAACTTGCTATATATAGCGACAATATAAGTTATTGTATATGCGTATACAGGTACCATATACAGCACAGAAACACACTTAAAGACATATACATAAAACGCCGTTGTTAAAGAAGAACCAAAGCTTTAGCTTTATCTTCGCGAGGAAATCGAAGGCCAAGGTTCGTCTTTCGCCGCGCGCACTCGCGCGAGGACGTCTCATTGATTTCGCGCTTTTTACAGTTATAAGTCGCAAACGAACGGCGAACGCTAACTTTTATTTAGCACAGAAAGACCGGAGCGAATGCGTATTCGAGGAACTCGCTAGTGAGGAATTGTTCGCGAGATAGACTTTTTTACCTTTACGTAAAGGAGAGAGGAAAACTTTTTTTATTAATCGGGCGAATACAATCGTAGCGCGCGGCTGCAGTTCGAGTTAACGCGTGTAAAGAAAATAATGGTACGTCGTCGATTATACTTGAGGGTTTCAATGCTTTTTCTGCCAGACGAATATAGCATAACCGTTCGTTCGCTTCAGTTGAACTTCGACTATGCGTTTCGAAATGAAAACTGCAACGGATATAAGAAAACTTCAAGCAACAAAATACATCGGCTTTTGCATATACAAACTTAATAACATTGTTGAATCTATAATGTACCAAACCGAAGGGGCGACAGGAATAGATCGCAGATATATAAATTCTCCATATACTATTTTTCGTGATCGCTGCTAAGCTCGAACGACCGTAATAACGTTTGTTTCCAAGTCGGAATTGCTAAATCGAACACTTATAGGTTTCTCGAGAATCAAAAAATCGAAACTGCGCACTAGCAGAGGTTTAGATGACTCATACCGCGTTTCATTCGTTATAACACGAAGCTAGATGAGTTAAAAAAAATACGTTTATGATTTACAAGAAATCCTAAAGTCACGACTGGTTTCGGTGTAAGGAAAAAACAATGCTTTTCTCTTCGTCGACGATACTTCAGTACGCATTACAAATCCAGAACGTTAATCGGTGACTGAATCTAATTTGTATGCATGGAACTTTCGAAAGGAAGCACGATGGAAGACGAAGACAAAATACGAGGCTTTCTTTTGAAAGATTAATGGAATATAATTGAAAATAGAAGACAAACGCAAGGATTCGGTAGTAAATATTTAGGCCAATACGATTATGTGATTTAGTTAAAAAGATTATTTAAATTGTTTAATAATCGAAAAGAAAACAAACTTTCGAAACTCTCAGTAATATTTCGAACTCGAGAATCAAAATTTAATAAATATGCTAATTAGTTAGTTAAGCGTGATGCATTTTACGCTTTGAGTAATTCTTTTTGTCTAAATTATAATTCTATTAATATTTTTTCGGGATTATAAAAATAAACATCGTTTACATAAAAGCAATAGATGATCAACAGTGTAATGATGTGTTATTGATTATATTCAATCTGAGATTATATGTCAAATATATATAATTTATATTTTTCTCTTTTAAAACAGTAAACAAGAAATAAGTTTTCGAAGCGGGAAATTAATTTACTACAAACACATTTGCAACAATCTATAATCGCTACATCGCGACAAAATCTTTTTTACTGCAATTTTATGTCACTGTCGGAATAAAATAATAACGAATAGAAATAATATGTTAGTTCGCCAATATCAATTTAAAAAAAATTTACACGAAAGCGAGCGCACATTTGAAAAAGGCGACACATCTATATGATTCCAGCTTGAATTATTCAAATGCGAGCTGAAAATCGGCTTATCCAAGCCAGTTGATATAGCAGCGGCTCAGAAGGAGAGAGAATGAGAGAGGTGTAGGTATAGATAGAGACGATGATATGATAGAGATATATGATCATGTAAATTTCACCAAAGAAGAATTTTTTTATTTTCAATGCAACATATATACCTGCAGCTGAATGTTGCATGTTGAAGTACTTAAAAATGCTCGTTGCAAAAAACTTGCGTTTTATAAATTAAATTTAAAAAAAGACTTAATTTGCCACTAAATACGGTTATAACCTCGGTTAAAAGTTTCCCGTGCATTAGTCTCATTGAGAACAACTCAAAGTTTCCAAGTATCACGAGTCAATAAAAACTAGTGTGTGTAATTAGAGGCAAAAAACTTTACGGGATCAGATGATGTACGACGAACGCGCGTGAATTATGAAATACGCCGACGAACCTAGCGCAGTAGTATAGCAATAAAGCAGCTGCGGATTAAAAAAAACTCTAGCATGAGTCACGTATACACAATTGACAGTTCGTCATCATCGATTTCACCGCACCTCTCGTGGCACGATCGAGACAAAGTGAAGAGGAAAAGAGATCCCAAAGAAGCTCTCTCCCGAAATGACATCGCGGTCAATTGTTACTGCAAAAAAATACACTCTCGCACAGACGTATACACACGAACGTATACCTACGGCCAAGCATCGATTGCTGCAAAGTGGATTACGTCAGCGCGCATTTCTAGGCGTGCCATCGAGGTATAAGTTGCTTCGTATTCTGCGGGGCCGAGGTGAACGAACGCCCAGAGACGGACGTCTGCGTCGACTGACTTTACGACAACGACCGGGAGCTTCTTCGCGCATATGCCATATAGACAAAGGACGCGAGCTTGCACGTATGCGAGAAGCGCGATATGTCGCAGGACTGACAATTTTTCGCAACTACTTCACTGCCGTGGAAATTCCGACAATTTGCGTGACTTACATGCATACAGTTAGTACAGTGTATACGTAGGAGAGAAGCCAAATCCAGGAAAGTCTGCAAATATGTACTATTTTGAAAGATTAAGCTGCGCTTGCTACGATCTATGGACTAGATCTGAATCCAAAAAAAAATTCCCGCACGGATAGATGTAATCAAAACAAAGACACAAAAGAGAGTGAGAGAGCGAGAGAGAGAGAGTATTATCGACAAATATAACGTGAAAACAAAGCCTCCATTGTCGAGTTGCAAACATGATTTCTGGAACGTAGTCACAATAAAGCGAAGCAATAATTTCAGTATTCCCGCCGTTCGTCGTCAATATTTGTCGGGAGAAAGCGGAGCTCTCGTAAAATCGCGGTCGCGCTGTCGCGCATATATATACAACTATACAAACTCCAGGCGACGATCTGCATTCGTCTTCTACATAACGTATACTCCCGCTATATATGCATTTTTATACGAGGCGAGTTTTATACGCGAGTGTGTCTCAGAGCGCGTCATACGCCGAAACGAAATTTCACTTCGCGTTTTTCGCACTGATGCGTCAGATTGAGTATACTGTACATAACATATATATGTAGATAAAGCGACTATATACCTATACAAGAAGTAAGGCGACGCCGTCGCGAGACTTTACGTAATGCGCGAGTCAAGCGCGAAGCGGAAGCGGTTTGTTTGCGTGTGTGCATGCGACTTCGTGAAAAACGATAATTGCGCGCACGGGATAGTTCTTTTTCACACATATACGTGCATGTGACGAAATCTCGTGCTATGACTCACAAGACTCTCTAGTAACAGGAAGATTTCATCGTAAAAAGGAAATACATTTTTCTTTTCTCTACTGGAGTACATATATATGTATATTTTCTGAAATTTTTATCGCTTGCGTATACACGTACGTCAGGAGTGTATATATAGTTATACATAACTATATCGCGATACTCGCACGGAACACGTGACAAACTCGCAAAATTGTAGTTACGAAAGTTGGCTAATCACGAGCGCAATGTTCGCTTTATCAATTTTCGATAGCAACGCGACTTTTACGTTAAATAGAACTTGGTTTACATTGATGAACTTGACCTGCGACCTTGTTGAACATATTGCGAGTACAGCGAGTCAGGGTCGCAATATCGCTCTCTCTCTCTCTTTCTCTCTCTCTCTCTCTCTCGCTGTTAAATCTCATTTTCCATACTGAACGGATGGAAACTCTAGAATTAACGGATTCGATTCAATTTGTTAACCCACGGGAAAAAATCTTAACGGTCGGTCATAAAAAGTAAAAAACCCCAGAGACGTACATGCAGGCATACCTATAATCACGAGAATAGGTTAGACGGTCTAAGTTGCCATCATGGTCGCACGTGGCGTTTGCTTTTTTTACGAAGGAAAATCTCGGGAAAATTTATAGCCGGGCTGCGCTCGACTCTTTACCGGCACTGCAGCTTCGTAAACTCGCGTACACGCGCGAAATGATCAACCGCTGCCTGTGCCACACAGCTCGATGTGTACAAGTTACTTGCCATAGGCGTCGCAAGAGCTATCGCCGATTTCGTACTTATGCTCCGGCTTTTCAGATCCACTTGCAGATCAAGAATCACGATTTTTCACTGTGTGTGGCAACTCCATTTTCTCTTGCATATTTATGTATACGTGTAGAATATGTTACGCATGCGCGAGCTAAAAGCATCTTCCAAAGATTGAGGGGAACGTTTGGTTGATTGAATTCTCGGTCATTTGCCTGTTTTCTTTTTCGAACTCGGAGAGTTTCTCTGACGCTACGTCCGCGCGTGTGAGCTAATGGAAATCCGCCCCCCCCCCCCCCGAAGAGTTCTGGGTTAACTGATGATATCGAGAGCGGCGCATATATTGCTTATATATAGACAGGAAGCGATAGTGCTGCTGAGGCCAATCCTCTCTTTTCGAGAGTTCGATTTATTCGCTCGAACGGTAATTGCCAAACGAGTGGATATAAGAAATGAACTGTTATATGGTCTACTGGTTTGCGTTTGGCATTCGATGTGTATCGATGATATATAATATATAGAAGAACTGAAAGAACATTTGAATGATCGTTAAATTAGGAAAGCATAAAAAAATAATGCGGAATCAGAAAGTAAGGGTACGCGTATAGGTGGAGGATCAAATAGGCAAAAGCTTCATTACTATTATTATAGGTTTTTGATATATCTACGAACGGAGAATGGGTATATACCGCAACTCTCTGCACTCGAGTCTCGTAGGTCGAATGACTGTACCAGAGAGAAGAAAATGGCAAGAAAAGCGACTGGTTTCTATCTGCAACCTTTTTTGGCAACAGAAAACCGCACGACTTGTGTAGCGGATGGTTATACTCGTATATACCGTAAAAATTCTTTTCAGCAATGCGCGTTACTTCGGATTTCGTTACAGGACCTCCGCTGACTCTAACTGTCTGAAACACCTTGAAAGTTCTACTGCAGGTGTTTACCTACAGAGACACAGAAAAATTAATGTTTCACTGTAAAAACTTCCTTCGAACTTGAACTATGAATCATCTGAGAGTAATTTCTTAGCCCAATGTAAAAAGAACAATAATTTAAGTGTGAAAAGTTACTTTCTTACATAGTGCTAAATCCACGTATCCTGAAATTTTTCTTTCTTTTCCCTTCAACGGTGCACGACGTATAGTCTTAATTATTAACTACTCGAATTTCCTGAGCGCACAATTCACTTTCGTTCCTTAGCAACGACATCGGGGTTAACGATAGCGGCAGATTTTTCCACTTTAAACCTTGTCGAAACTATACGATCGACTAAAGTATTCATGTACAACCATAGACTCGTGTGCGAGACCGCGTGATGAAATTCGTAATTAACGTCAAAGTAGAGTGCGCGAAGGATAAATTAAGATGCCCATATTATAGCTTCGAAATGCCAAGTCTTACGCCGCTTCAACTTATTATACATTTGTTTACGCTCGCGTGAATAACGCTATAAAAAGGAGCTTATACATTTTCACGCCCAGTTGCACAAAGAATAACGCGTACAGCTACAAAGCAAAGCCGCATCGATACTTTGCTATTGCGAGTGTGCAACTGCACACAGCCCACGCATCGTTTCCTTTAAATGCCGATTGCGAATCGACGTCGTGAAAATTTCTCCGTACGTTTTATTTTTTCTCCCATCGATTCATTACGCAATCGCGTTCTGCGCTGTGTGCTTTGTTTATCGAAAAGCGCGCAGACTCCGCTAGCATCGATCGTCGAGAGGAAAGAAGCTATCTATATACGCGCCCCTACGCTTTGGCCTTGTCTGCGTAAGTATAGAATACAATCTAGTTTTTCGGGTCCGAAAAGCACGACTCAATCCCTTTGCTAAGAGCCAAGTTTCGAGTGGGTGTAAATGACGAATAAGGGTGCGGAGAAATTTATTCTGATTGCCGACTTTCACTTTCGATGGAAGTTAGTCTAATGTACCAACGGAAAATGACGAGCTTCTTTATGTCGAGATATAATATCGAAAATTGCCGCGGGTAGCGTTTGCCGTATAGCTATTTCTCACCGAGGTGTTTACAGATAGTAAGAATCATCCTCGTCCTGCATATATACACATTGCACATGCATACGTACATAAGCGCACATCGAGATAATTGCAAACTACTTGCTATATCTCCTGATGAAGTATTCGGAAAAAAGTCACGAACAATGGCGATGCATTACTCGCGCAACGCTCATGCGTCGACTGCATAATAATACTAGCTCGGCTAATTTTCTCCTCGAGTTCCTTTTGGCGACTTCGAATGCGTCTTGAGCAATTCGCGCGCATTACACATCTCTCGCGCGAGCGGCTTCTTTTATTTCCAAAGATGCAATTTCCCTTCCTTTTTATGCGCGTCGAGCTCCTTCGAATGGGCCTTTTATTGAGGAAACGCAAGACTCGTGCCGACTTCGTGTACATCACCTGCGTTTTTTGTACTATACCGTACAATTTCAATGTATTCTTAATAAGTACTTCGGCGGGAAGTGAAAGTGTAAACAACGAGCGTGAAAGCAAAAAGTTCGGTAATGTACCTTTGAGATATACGAATGTTTTTTCTCATTATATTCCAAAGCAAGCGCCCGAGCGCGATTTGCTACATTAAGCAATTTACAATCCATTGGGTACCTCAATAGTATAACATTCAATGTATAACATTCAAAAGGCGATCATCGAAGCCTTCAACGCTCATATTCGCGGCCATTATAACGAGTGTACGTCTTGGCTTTACGCAACGCATCGTCGCTTCTCTGCGACTAAAAGAGGAAGCCTGTGATCAATTTGCCATGAATATTGTTTACTTCGATTTGCGAACAAGACAAAGCTGAGAAAAAAAGCTATACGCAAGCCGTTCGCGTAAAGCCTCTCTATTATAAATATATATATAGATGCAAAGAGAACGCGGAGCATTGAAAAGGTGGAAAACTTTAAAGGTCGATCGGTCGTTGCTCGGCGAGGCCCGTTGGAAAGCCTCTCGAGGCACACGGCAAGCCAGCTCTATCCCACGACTTGGCGAGTTGCGATGAGGCAAGTGTGCTGCTAGACGTACTACAGAAGAGAGAGAGAGAGAGATAAAGAGAGATAGAGAGAGAGAGAGAGAGAGAGAGAGAGGAGGAAAAGAGCACTTGAGAGAGTGGGCGCTCACGAGAACTCAAGCTGAGGCGGACAGCCGGCTCTCTGATGCAGTGCAGGATACGCGTTTATGTACAGAGTCGACTGTACGTACACCTATAGCATGAGCGCAGAGACATACTTGCAATCGGAGAGAGAGAGAGAGAGAGAGAGAGGAGCGAAAAATAAAATGTAAGCGGGAAGTGGATTTTTATGCGTTTGAAACGATACAGTAGCTGAATTTCGTTGAGAAATATATACGTATATAAACGATTAGTGGTTTTTGCCACTGGGAAATTTCAAACGTATAGGTATATCGTGAGTGACGTATATAATATGCTCTTATATTGAATATTATTTTCTAACTTTAATATCGAGGGAATGGTTTATAAAAGATAATAACTATGTAGCTCCTGGAAAGACAGTAAATCATACCTCGACGTATACATATACAAGTTTGTTGCAGCTATATAAATTTATATTATTGAACTACGACAATATTGTCGAATGCGTAGTTTATACACCGGGAGCAATTGTAGTTCTATAAAATCTAAAACGTTCCGTGAGCAATACGTGTGGAGGTTTTCGTATTACATATCTGTGTGGTTAATTAAAACTTGATTTAAATCCATTCGAAATTTTAAACGGACTAGCCGTAGCTACGATCTTATCGTGGTAAAAAATCCATTACGTAATTCCTGTATAATTACGCGCAAATAGTCTACGTATATGAAACTTTACAATCATTTTTTTTTCAAATTATTCCCATCGAGTCCGTATTAGTCGCCTTGGTGTCTTACGAAACTACTGCAACCATCGAGAGACTGCAGCAAACGAAACAGGCTCTCTTGCAAGCCAGTACGAGGATGGAATCCGCGAACGAAGAAGAAAGCAGATAATTACTTTGAGCGAAGGGGAATGACAAGAGAGGAGCTACTAAATAAAGCATAAAGCACAATGAACAGTATAGTGTACTATAATAGTACATGTACTATTATTGTTCCTCGAATTTTCAATTATTTCGCCAGAGGATTTTAAATTTATTTAAAAATAAACTTATAACCGAAGTCATGCATTTTAATCGGTATGTCTTGGAAAAAGGGTATATCCAACAATTTTTTTTGGCATACGCTGAGATATTTAAGGATTTGTTACAGCAAATAAAGCGTTACGGTTGGTATACTCCAACTAATCCAAATGCACCAAATTAACATTTAACATTTAGATTGCGTAACTTACTGCGATAAATCGTAACACAAATCACGATTTTTTTTCTCAATATTTTCAAAACGCAGAACTAAGATGTATGCACAAGGTATAATAAAAAAGCATATCGCACTGAGAATCTTCGAAAACTATACGATTACTGCGAAAAAAGACTGAAAGATGACCTTATCCAGATAGGAGTTTTTGCGTTAAATTGAAATTGCAAACACACTCGCGCGATCAATATCACTCGAGAATAATATATACAAACGCCTGCATTCGTGATATATCGAAAGAAACATACGATTTCCTTTAAAGCTAATAATATAGTCATTAAATAATAATAAAAATAAACTATATGGTCTTATTATTCTCAAAATATTCACCAAGCGTCAAAGCGATGTGTTTTCTTTGAGTACGATGCGTGCGAATGATTTCTAGGTTAAACTAATAAACGATAATTTTTTTAACGAGGCCTAAATATCGACTCGAAAATGATCGGTCGTCGTTTGCCACGCCAAAAGCCAATTAAGAGCCCTCTATTTTCGTCTTCTCTTCAACCGCCCACATCAATCCAGTGAGAATTGCAATTTCGAACGCCGCATCGACTCTTCCAACATTAATGAACGTACTCGATACCAGCGCGCAAAAATGAATTCTCGACGGCGACTTATGATGAATAAAAAAAATGTATATATAAAAAAAACACCCGAGAGAAAACGTTCGCGTCAAAACTGCGTGCAATGAAAGACAGAGATTATAGAGAGAGAGAGAGAGACAGAGAGAAATTCAATGCCGCGAGCCGATATTAACGGCAACGAGCTCCTCGTTCGGACCAATCAGTTTTTATTATTAATAATTCGCTATTTACACCAGTTGCCGCGAGCGCTGCCCCTCTTCAGTCGTTGTACGCGCGACCAAGAGCCACTCGCGGAGATTATTTCGCGCACGTCACGCGAGTGCGTGTGCGTGACGCAAACGACGTAGCTATGCATGCTTGAATGTATGCGTACTGCGATATGTTAGTTTACAGGATGGCTATATGAGCTTTACTTGAAATAGAAGCTTGCGAGAGCCCATTATTTCGCGAGGAACAATGTAGAAATACTTTTTAATATCAACGGCGTTGGAAAATATACGTATTTCGATAAAAGTGTATGGGCGCAGTTTATTTAAAAAGTTGCTACGTTTTTTAAAAAAATCTTTTATTATTTATTCGTTTGATTGCCTACTTTATTTTTACTTTTTTTAGATTGGCTTTATTTAAAATAGCCTATTTCGGCAATTAAAATTTGTTTATTATAATTGTGGAAAAGAGATTTTCTTGAAAAACTACGACATTTTACACTAAGAGACGCGCATGTAATCTCTATAGTAACGGCTACTATCTATAATCAATTCTTGAACGTTATGGTCTCTCTAAACAGGTACTTTATACCATCCTCATTGAAATAGGACAATCTATGTAATCTATGAACTCGTTTTTCCATCAGCTTCAAATCGCCGGATATCGGAGCGATTGGCCATTAATACTAGCAACGTAGAAAAAGAATGAAGAAGATCATAAATCGAAAAGAGAAAGAGTTGGAGTAACTTATACGTATATAAATGTATTGGATAAGAGAACGGCAGCATCAGTCTCGAGTGTATCGAGCTTGGCTTTCGAGACTTGCAGCGGTTATGTTGAGATTTCAATCGAGAAAAAAAAATATCGCTGACTCGATAGACATGACGTAGATGTTGGAAGTCGCCAAGTCCTTAACGAGCGACTGAAAGTTCCTTTTATAGTGAGTTGCACTGAGTATCGCCAACAGCAGCACCAGCACTAGCACCAGCAGCAGTCAACGATGTAGTCGCGACCGCAGAGTCGTAAGTCAGAGCCGTCTCTCGAATGCTTCGCGCCCTGCTTTCAACGCGATAATGATACTATGGAAATTTCGCTCTTAAAATACGGAGAGCTTTGGTTTGAACATTTTTACTATCCGCATTGGTTCGGGTCTACGGGTACCTATAGATACGGTTCGAAGACTCTATTGGGATTCACAAAGGAGAGAGAAGATATTGTATCGAAAGAGTGATTTTCAAAAGGTATAATCTGTTCGGGATATTGAATATAACAAAATTATAACCCGCGATAAAAACTTTTTTATCCTCCGCACAATAAAATGACTAACTGCGTGTTCAGCTTTGTGGACGTGGCTATAAAGAATTTTTTTTTCGAGTCAGTTACTTCTTAGCGGAAACTCTTTTGAAAGTTCCATTAAAACTCATGATCCTCCGAACTTAATTTTCTCCTCTCTCGGGTGAAAAAAATGAATACTCCGACGTTGCTTTATTACCTCTAAACGCGTCTAAAAAAAAGTAATGCATATTTATAATCTCGTCGCTTATTATCTAGTTACGATTTTACCTTGCTGAAGCGCCCGCGCAAAAAGTGCAACGATTAAACTTACAACGCAACTCTTCCACCTGGAAGTTACACTTCGACGCAAACTTTCTCAACCGCGAATCGATCGAAAAAAAGAACGATGCTCGTCAACAATGCGAAAATATAAAAGAAACTCCATGATTCTAATACGGAAATGTCGAAAAAGGAAAGACAGCCGACTAAAGAAACTCTTGCGACAAAGGATTGCAACAAGTTCATTATCAGGAAGCGATGCCGGCAGTAGTCTATAAAAGCCTCTGAAGAGAAAAAGTTTCCCTCCTGAAAAAAGACATCGAATCTGTATCAAGTTTGCACGCCGTTATAAGCATTATTTGTGTATGGCGGAAGCAAAGAAGGCCGCCGGGCGTCTCATAAATCGCATCCGTTTTGAAGCAAAGTTGCTATACTCCACACACGGTTAATGCCACTTTTCAAGGATACACTAAACTTGAGTTGTATACATCCTTGCTGCGTCTAGACTGACTGTGCGTGCGCGTCTCCCTGCAACGTCATGAGAGTTAGGTGCAAAACGTTCGCGCTCGCGATAAAATAACCGACGCGATGTGATTCTTACACAAGTTTCTCGCGGTCAGGCTGACGATTTATTTATAGATCACTCATACGTGAGCTGAGACTTGTGATTCTGGGAATAACGTATATTTTCATTTTCGCGACCTTTATAGCGGATTTGCTGGAGTTTCATTGACGCAAATTTTTTAATCTCATATACTGTTGTTGCGTTTTGTAAATTATGCTGCGAGTGTAGAAATCAAAAACAGGCAATTGTCATCAAAAGTAATAGAAAGAAGAAAAGGATAATCTCGCGTGTCTATTAAACAAAAAATGTGTACTTGATTTTAAAACGGTACTCCCTTTTATTTATATCTGTTTTAGAATTCAGCATTAATATTATCTTCCATTTCATCCATCATAAATATTATATCTCTAGATGAAAAAGTTTTTAATAAATACCTAGTACGCGTCACAATTTTACGCGGATCGTCACCGCCAATAGTATAATTTTTCCATATCTTTTAGTAGTTATAGCTATATAAGCATGATAAATGAGTTGAACTTAAATCATTTTTTAAATATGCACAACAGCAAAAAGTTCGTAGTAAACTAGAGCTTGGCACAAATAATTGGTGACTCGCCAAATACTGACGAGAGCAGTTGTTTCAATTTCTTCCTATCATTCTGCTATTTCCTTTATTATTTAAATATTCAGACTTTTACTGAGTCTTTCAATTGCAACATTTTAATATATTTAACGGATGTAAGAGTATAAATAATAATTTTAAAATATAGACTTTTACCGCAAAAAAAACAAGATAGATTGTAATCACTAAATCAAAGCTGTAGGAAACGTTGTGATTGCATAATTACGACTTTGTTACAAGTGCTTTTTAAGTATCGGCTGAAGAATAATTATCATCACTACATTGGAAGTATTGAATCACGATCGAATTTAAATGATATTAAAGCGACGTCAACAACGTTCGTAAATTCAAGGATTCGACTTTGAAAAAATCAAATGCCAGCTAATAGTAACAAAAAAAATCGTGAATTTGACACATTACGCTTCTAGGATATTCATGTTTATTGAACTTGCACACGAAGGCTGCCCTAAATCAACCGAGAGTTTGAAATCGGGAAATGGGTCAAGAGAAAAACGCACGAATCCACAGACTTTTTAACTTGTTTTGACTCCCGTTTTATCTGAACTCACTTTGATCAGTAGAACAAAAATTAGTAACAAAAATTGAAGAAAAAAATTAATAAATGAATAATAATAATAAGAAATAATTCAAGGTACATTTATCGCTAAAATTGCACGTGTTTATAATGCATGCGAGATAGAATATACGAAAATACAATGGAAATTCAAAGTTAGAGCTAACCTCTTTTGCTTGAGTTCTCTTTCGTCATGGAAGGACGGCGTGTATAGTGCATACGTATGTAAGGCCAATCGCCGCCGCCGTCGCCGCTAAGCGTTAGCTTCGTCGATTCCACATTTGGCCTGGAACAATTAAGAGCAAAGAGAATTTTATAAATTTCTATACCGAAAGTCATTATTTTCAATTCAGACTACGCAGTCGCAAAGAAAAATGAACGAGTATTTGATTTAGACGCAATGAACTAACTGGATGCATGGTATATGTGACAAATGTTTCGGAATTTTCTGGGTCGAAAATATCGTTGTTCTACAGCTTTATTACTGCAAGATTCAGCTTCGATCTGATAAGCGCGATACAAAGAAGAATAATAACATGGGAGCTATTGACTTCGATTGAAAGGATCTTGAGCCTGGAACTTTCTAGCTCTAAAATTGATAGGTCGTCAAACTTTTTGGATTTCTCTTCATCTGCACACAATCATCAATGATTATCATATTATTGAATATGATTAATACTTCAAAAGTTTCGATAGTGAAACTAAGAGGATATTTTCGTTTCTACAGTCATTGCCAATTTTAGTTGCCATTAAGCTTATCACGATATGTGCACACGCGTGTGCACGTGAGCGTTCGTATAATATGTGAATACGTGAAAAATTGGGCAATGTTTCAGTAAATACAAACTACCGTCGTCAAAACAATTATCAGATATCACGCACTGTGTGTACTATTAAAAGTCAAATATTATTTGAAAAAACATTGTTCTCTTGACTGTAAGTGAAAACATCGTTTCCTTGGAGTTTTAAAAATCACTAAGTTTACCTGATAACACAAGGCATGCGCGTAAATTTATATCAGCAGATATACCAAGATAATAGTGAATTGTCGCGAGAAAAAAAATATAAACACACGGATGTCTCAAAATTCATCGCTCTTGGCATAGCGCATGTGCGCGAAACGTAAAATCACGATTTTACACGGCTCTCGCGAGTATATATTTTCAAAATGTCAGTTATTAATCATTATCACGATGCTTTTGGTTTCACGAAGGTAAAGTGTATATTCGGTAAAGGCATAGAGCGATGAACTTCGGTAATGATTTACGATTTTCATCCGCAAAAGCCGCTATAATTTATGCCACCTAAGGTGTATAGACAAACGCACAGATGTTTCGAGTTAATAAAACTTCAAATTCATTAACTCATCGCCGATGGTAAGTGGACTACAGATATATTTTTTCCGAGCAAGGCGACGACAATTTGAAAGCGTAATCATCAGCTGTACGATTACAATCTTGCTCGAAGGTGAAAAAAGAATCAATAATTATGCCTGTTGGAAGGTGTTTTATTGACCGGAAAAGTGCATACGCGAGTGAGTATAGTGCGACGTGCAATTTTAAACGCTCCCGACGGAATATATTCCGAGAAAAAAATATTATTACAACGAAAGCTTGGTAATATTTATAATTGCGCTTTTTGTTACAGCCTTTTTTCGCCGAAATTTCGCAATCGTCACCGCGGAGAGTGCACATCTCCGAGGAACGGAAGCGACAATCAAAAAGTCACATCCGTCAAATTACACGAACGTCCGCCATATCTATCACCTCGTCGGAGAAACAACAGTCATTTCTACTTCGAGACTCTTCGAGTCGACGATATATTTTCCCACACTAGTAACTACAACTATACCTATAGTTACGGCGTCAACGTAAACACATACCCACGACGAGTGCGAATCGATCGGTCGATAATAAATCAGTAGCGACAAAAAAGACTAACCTCGGTAGCTTATTCCTGTATTACATATTAATTATTTGATGTACTACTCGAAAACACGTGACGCAGGTATGTAGGATTACTTGATTAAATGCACAATAAATGTGCATTTACGTACTGTCGCCGTTCGTTTCCCATATCACTCTACCTACACTATACAATACACACATCCGTGTGTATATCCACGAGCTTACGTGATATACAATAGGGGAGTGTGAAAAAGCCACTAGAAAATCGATGACAAGTATCGCGCGACCTTCGGTGGATTTTTCGTTTTTTTCTTCTTTTCCGTCGTCGATAGCCACGCTTGTTTGTGAAGTTATAAAAGTAGGAAAGGAAGTGAGATGTTATATCTATATAATGTAGACGAACGGGCACACACTCGCGCACACTTGAAATGCGTTAGAAAAACGTGTCCAGTTGATATTGGCACTAGACTGAGTGAGCTCCGAGTCTTTTCGGTAAACTTTCCATCGATCGCGGTAATTAAAGTAAATAAATTTAAGCACTATTTATTTTCATTGGAGTTTTGAGCAGCAATGATTGAATTTACTTCTTTCTCTTATTTCCCTTCTCGTATGTACATGTACGTCGACCACTGACACGTAAACGTTCGAACTTGCTTGGAATATTTGTTTCTTCGAAGATTAATTCTGCTGTTACGATTCTTCTGATGTTACGAGTATCACGTATTGATGTATATATAGGTAAGCTAAGTGAGAAATTCAAGAGCATTTAATAGTTCAAAGTCATCGTATAATCGGATTGCGAGCATTGTATTCAGCTGGAATACTTAATTTCTATTCTCTGTGTGAAGTTGTTACGTATACGCACATCGAAGACTCTTTAGACTTAATTTGGAAAATGTTAGTAGTAATTTAAATACTGACTACAACATGAAATAATTCAAAATAATAATAACGAATGTACAAATGTTTAACAGTATAGATGCCTAAATATAGCATCGGATAAAAGAGAAATTCGGTACCAAGGCGGAGTCGTATAGTTTTTGAGCAACGCACATAAGTTACATCAATTTAATTGGAGCTTCGCCTACACTCAGCAGAAAGTAGAAAAAAATAGACGCATCGTTACGTTCTTAAAGCGTCAATCCGCTTGATACACATTTGTAATAGCATTAAATAGCAACGATTGCACTAATCGCAAACGTAAAACGTAATAAACCAGCGCTATGAACTTCAATTGAATATCGGTACATACGGTGTTGAGTAATGATGAGCCAAAAAATATACAATCGCTGATTGTAAAATAACGCTACTTTACGATATACACAACACTCCACCTACGCATAGTTATACAAGAGAGAAACGCCACGGGCGGTCGTTTCTAAGCAATTTCTCCGTACCTCTATCAAAGCCTCAAGATTAATCGTCATCGTCTCATCTCGCGAAAACAGCAGCAGCAACAGCGGTTATGCAGAAAAAAAATTCCAACATTTTTAGCCTTCGCATATACAAATATATGCTCACACGCATGACACAGCGCGGTAGAGACTTTCATATTCCCGCGGGGAACTTCAATATAGATATATACACATTCACGTCGACCTTCGAGTCGGTCGATATTCTCTCTCGGAGTGTGCGTGCGCGCGCGCGGGCGAGTTTGCGGACATCAGCTTGGATTAGAATATCACGTAAACAAGATATCGCGCGACGGTGGCGCGACCAGGAAACTTTGGACTTTTTCACGGCTCGTTGTTGATTTTCGTTCGCTCGCTCTCTCTCTCTCTCTCTCTCTCTCTCTCTCTCTCTACGTTAATATTAATTCTCTTTTTACTGATCCATGTACCTATACAGCTACGTTTCTTTTAACAGATTTTACTCTGCGTTCGCGAGTGCTTCTTTCATCTCGATGAAATTCGGTTCAGTCGTGTGTATATGTTTTTTTTATTCCGAGCTGATAGCGATCGTCAGCCGTATAGAAGAGCGGACTGGTTGCAAACGCGCGGCGGGATGTCGGCTACAATTATCCCAGGCTTTTAACAATGTTGCCGATGAATTTATCGAGAGGAACTCCGAGCCAAGCCCTGAGGCTAACGGCCAGGAAGTCTAATACTGGCGGCGAATGCATTATTACGGTTCACGAAAATACAAATCTCTCTTTCTCTTTCACGCACACGGGGATCTCGAGAACATATATTTTTCAACTATTATTACGAGTGCGAATCGGTGTATATTACGGCGTATATATCATTTTAGTCAAATTACGAGGGATTTCCAGACGTACATAATGAGAACGTTCGAAGAGAGCTTGTATTTAATCGGAAGGAGAACGAGAAAAGTATAGTTTTTTTTTCTTTCAAAGGACTGATTAGAGCTTTCGCGTTATTCACCGAATCCGTTGGATGAGTTTCGACAATCTGTACTCGACGAAAAGTTAGTCGCCAGTTTGATTCTCCGGTTTACCCTAGCAGAATCTAGACAGAGAAAGACAAACATCAGCGGCTCTGCTGTACATAAAGAAAAATCGTGGAAGGCTAACTTTTTCCTCTTAATCAAAATGAGAGGCAAGTAAACGTAAAGCACAGTTCATCGTAGTAACTATGTACTTATGATACCAAAGACGTGAAATTAGAAAAGGAAAGCTTAGTAGCGTATACATATCGCGTGTACAAGCATAAGCATAATTATGCGATAACAATACTTTGCTCAGATTCGTAGGACCCTATACTCGCTCGGTTTTTGTATCGGCAGATTAGCAATTTTATCTCTGACCTTTTTTTTTCTTTCACCCATACCCTTCTTTCGCTTCGAGCTCTCATCTGTTTCCTTCAATGCTTAAGAGTTCTGCCGAGCGACAGGTCAACAATAAATATGTAATGTTTTTGTTGCGAGTGCAGCTTTACGTTCATGAAAATTCTTAGGAAATCGGTTTATGCAGCTGACTATAAGCTCGGCGCGGTAACAGTTTTCGCTTGGGAAAATAATCGCTATTTATCAAGCCAAAGCCCAGATAGCAATTTCATTATCGAGTTTTATAATAACAGCGTCACAGTACTCGTTACGTTCGGAGCGACACGAGGCTTAATCTAAAACCTTGCGCATATATATAGCAGAAGAAGTTCATCGGACTCTGCCAAGTCGCGCGATAATCTTTGTGTAAACGAATGCGTCACGAGAGTTAATTAAGGAATAAACCTTTATTTTTACACAGAAATTCAAATTCTATACCATCTTGTCGTTTGGAACGATTTTTTGGATGTAACATTTCTTCCTGAGCTTACGTTTGTAAGACAAAAGTATTTTCAACGCAAGAAGCCATTGGGAAGTAGAAGCGAAGGTGCGTTTGACAAGAGCTTTTCTCCGAGAATATCTTCTTCATATAGGTATCACAACTGCACAGTGGAAAAATGAAAATGAAATCGAATCCACCTGCGTGGACAAAGGAGCAAGGACGCGAACGTTTCGCAACCTTCACATGCGATAAGCGAAGATCAAAGAATTTCATTACCGCATTTTCTTGTGTTTTTTTATTCAATATATCAAGCGTACGTGTAACCGGACATAGTCAGAGAAAAGGAATTAATTAGAAATTTAATCGCACGTGAGAAATATGGTCTGCATTTTTTATGCACTCGAAAGAATAAGAGATAGAGAATAATTTACTTTGTTAGAAAAATGTACCAGCATTATATATACAAGATTGAATATAGGTTATTAAAAATCAAGCACGTATGAATGCAAGGATGTCTGGTGCGCTCATTAATTATACGTATAGGTATCTATGAAAAAATATAATTCCAAAAAGAAAATACTGAATAATCCACAAGGAATAACCTTTCGCGAAATCGCACGACCCCTTAATCTAGTCTTCTTCGAAAAATATTCCATAAATTTTTCATCAGTTCTCGACGTTTTCTATGAACAATGCAAAAGAAGACTATTCAATTTAGTTTCCTTCAGCTTTTCAACTTCGTTTTACATCTTGAACAATACAGTATATTTTTCTATGTATAGCTGGAGAGGTAAATTGAACCTATTATTTACATATACTCAGTTCGAATATAGTTCTAATATAATTCATGCAAATGCTTTTTCTACGTGACTGGTGTTTACGACAACACGTGTCGAAGGAGGATCGCGTCCAAAAGTTCAACAATCTGTTAATAGATTTTTTGTCGGCGCATACATGAAGCTTATGGCGAGTTGACGATGGTGTAATAGAAGCCCACATCCATGACACTAATTGTTCTCTTGTCTAGACGCAATAGATTTCTATTCAAGCTACGTTTATGTACCATAAAAAAGGAAAAGCTAATCCTAAATTTGCGTTACAGCCGTTCCATTCATTGTTTACGATGTTTAGCTTATAGAGACCTCGATAAAGACAATCGTACGATCCTATCAAACTACATACTTTTGAATAACAAAGCAACTATATGGCAGTTGTGTAAATGAAAATGTAATGTTAATTACGTGAATTGTGAATATCGCTGAGAATTGCTTAACGAAAGATTATAACAATCTAACTTGTTATCTCTGATAAACACACATCACCACAGTGGTGAAGTTACTTCGATCATTTTATTTTCTATAATGTCAATGCTGTTTTATATTATAGTCTTGCGTAAATTCAACGTTGATGAAATATAGCTTCGAAGAGAGAAAATATTAAATTTAAATAACAAGATTGAAGCGCGCAATCTCTAGAAAGGTTTGATCTCATTTTCATGTTTAAAATCTACTACACTTAAAGGACTAAAGATTCCATCGACGAAAACATAAAATTTCTACGAAGTAAGCATGAACCCTGAGGGAAATCAAAAAACCAGCCATAGATGAAACTATAGAGAGCATCTCCATATAGCGTTAAAGAAGATGTTACCTTCTAAAATGTTTGAACACGTGGCGTAAGGCCAATTCTCTACAAGCTAACTTCAAGGTAAAAAATAAAAGTTCTATTTTCGTCTTACACGCGTAGACCCTTATTACAAAACTACTGTGAAGTGTCCCAATTGAAGACCCAACTTCGTCTATTTTTACTTTTGACAGTAGTACATTATTCATCTGCTTATTGCATTTATAAAGCTTTATTTTGAAGTCGAAAAAACAAGATACCTCAACATGATGAAATTTAATTAGCAAAGCGTGTGTCTGAGCAACGTCGCTCGTAACTGACAAACCGCGGAATGCAAATAAAAATCTAATGAATATCTTCTACGTTGTAAGAACCGCTTATGTTCTTTCTCTCTCTCTCTCTCTCTCTCTCTCTCTCTCTCTCCGCAAGCTGCCCGGAAGTCTTTGCGGCAAAAGTCTTTACAACGTCTTTCGGTCTAGCCGCATTCGTCTCAGTGTATAACCTCGCTACTGCATGCAACAACAATAACACCAAACAGCCAACGATAACCATATTAATGCAGTCGCCGCGTCGAGCGCGCGAAGCACATAACAGGACTCTGTACGTTCACACCTACATGCTCGCTCATTGTGAGAAAGCAAACCAGTTTACCAATAAAACCTCAACAAAGATTTTTGCGACCTCGTTCAAGCTTTGCGCGACTTAGAGACGAACGCTACTACTACTACTCGGTTATGCATAAGCTTCGAAGAAATATATATATATATTTATATACACATACACATAAGCTTATATATAGGTATAGTAATAGCGAACAGCTGCTATATAGTTTCCATTATCATTATCATCGCACTCTCTTTCCGTGTTTTTCCCTTCTTCTTATCTTAGCTTATCTCTATCTCACTCTCTTGCTCCAAAGCGACTATACAGCCCACATGCGGCTTCAACGATTGACTATTGACAGACTGTATAGTGTATAGTTCTGTCTCTTTCTCCTATAAATAGCGCGCAAGCGTATTATAGGTTCTTCGAATAAAGAATACTGCAGCTGTGCAGGAGCGGATAATGGATGCATTGTATATGTGCGTATACCCACGAGCACGTATAAATGCGCGAATCATCAGTAGTGTAGCTTTTTCCACACGTGCAGGAAAAATCATACGACCAAGTTTATATTGTAATAGTGTACATTATGGCGAAGCTAGTTTTAGCTTAGCGATACAGGATCATCTCTCGGGGTGTAGTTGCTTTGTACGCGAGCAGATCATTCTGGCGTTCAGAGCTTATAGCTGCTGATGCCGAGTATTTCATGACTCGAGCTCTCGAAGAGCTAAACTTTTGCGCTGAATGCGCGAATTTCGATAAGCTAACTTTTCGGATTAAACTCAACAGAACAATTTAGATTGTCGCCTTTCTCCGATGAACAATATCAAATCCGCGTATATGCATAATTCTAACTTCAATTCCAACTTCATTGTGTACGGAAATTCGCGATCTCGTTTTTAATAAATATATTGGCCTTCATGTGTTGCTTTACAACGTTACCGAGTTTCTATTATGAGCGGTCCGGCGTAAATAATTGTGTACTCTTGAAAGCTTTGTGTCATGAGTGATTTCCAAATGTCATGTGACCACGCAACGCTCGCTGTTTTTGATTTTGTTCTTTCTCTTTTTTTGGTCGAATTAATAATAGAATGGAACAGATTGCGCGCGAGGATCTTCAAAAAACTATATTCAAACAAAGATCGTCATCCGGTAACGTCGCCTCACACCATATGGCAGTGAATCTCAAGGTTTTACGGGATGATGCTACTTTTGGGTGCACCTACCATATGCTTTTAATTACGAATGACTTGGAAATATCTATTGCAAATACTTCGGGAGAATAAACATTAGATTTATCTAAGCTATTAAATCATACGAATCTCAGTTTATTTTCTCAATTAAGTTTTGTTTGCTTCTGCAACTAAAGTTCGTTTATTCACAGTCCCAATATTTATCTATGCTCTCCCACGTCCGGTGAATATATCCCCAGTCCCGAGGCTACGATTCAATCTATATATACTTATTGTATCCGTACACGCCCTTCCCTTTGTCTACGCTGCTGCATGTAGAAAATCTTTGTTCCGTATTCCTATTTTTTGTCCGGATTATACTTTTATGGCTTCGTGCGAAGAGTCGAAAACATTAATCCAAAGTATATAACGGACAGAATTAGAAAATTTACATGTTTTAGACCATAAACAAGTGTCGATGCAATTAGTAAGAGCCGACCTCATTGAGCTACGCAGATACTCCATAGCGCAAGCTTTTATATTATGTTATATACATAAAATTTACTTTTTGATAAACTCTCACTTTGTTATCATCGAAAAATATCATCAATCAACTCAGCCATCACGTGAACTTTCTAAACGTGCTTCCGTTAAAGCTAAGTTTATAACTTCATTCTAAACTAGTCTCTTTACTGCTGTGAGGTATATATAGATAGTTTCGCTCTTTGTTCCTTCTCTCTCTCTCTCTCCCGTTCCTCATAACGCAGATGTATATGCATCTATCTTCCAACTCACCGTGAAACGTGACACCGCAAGTATAGCGCGAGATTCGCGCGCGCACAAGTTCAAAGGTTTCGGCATTCGAGATAAAGAGATTGTAAACATCTAACCGCGCTCACTTATAAACCGACCAGCAAACGTATATGTTCCTTTTTTCTCTCTTTTCTTTCTACGGTTTATTTTCGAGCACACGAATTAGAAAACTTACCACATCCAAGGAAACTATTTATTTCAATCGCAAACGTTACTTGCATTTCACGAGACATTTCAAGCGCAAGACATATAAAGCTTGACACTGTCTTTGTTTACGATGGGGTTTTAACATTTCCGCATGCGGTCTGACCTGCATTTTAATTTTCGTTTTGACGGCTCTCGGAGCAGACGAAATAAAATTTCCGAATCAACGCGTGGACGCTGCGGCGGTGGATTTTTATCTACTTCCGCGTCGATTTCGCTTTCTCTGTGCGTGGGAAACCTTCGAGTGAATCTATATAGCCTACGCCGATTTTACGGAGCAGAATAATTCAACATTAATTCAGCGAAAGCAAAAGATAAATATACGTATGTTTTTATTTTGATCACATATACACGGGAGGCGTGTTTTTTTCGTCGACGTGATTGTAGCTATCGTCGAAGGGTATTACAGCAATTAATCTAGTGATCCACATAAATATTAATTAAGAATTAATCTGCAGATATTGTATCAAGGCAACAAAGAAACGAGTAAGTTGTTTGTTGTTGTAAGTTTCAGAATAAAACTCTTAATTGACATCCAGAGACGAGCTTCTTTTCCCTCGAAGCTCCGCAGATACGAATTTTCTCGATAATAAACCTATCCGTACTGGAAGATCTTATCTCTGGATATATATATATAACGTTATTACCTTTTACGTAATGCATCGGATCGTCGCGCGAGAAAGGCATACATCCGCCGATGATACAATCAGTTTTCCCCTAACTCGAAAACAGTCGCGAAAAAGTCTCACTCGCGAGACCGCCCAGTAGACCGACTTTAATTTCGCAACTAGTGTAAAGAGCTTATACGTGAGAAAAATTAGCAATGAAAATACCGTTTGGATAAAAGTCCAAATCGTTTATACAGTGCGAAAAAAGTTGCTGGTTCATCGGTTCAATTATTTTCCAAGGCAAACAATCGTGACATTTTTTTACTTTATTACGACGAATTAAAATTCACCAACAAATGCATTAACTTTTGTATTTGCAGACTCGTCGAATTTCGCAAAATACAAAAAAATTATCCAATCCAATTGTGATTAACGAAAAAATCTCTCGGTTACGCCTACAAAGTCAAATCGAAACAAATACATTGCAATGTAAACATAATAAATGTACAAGTTATCTGCACGACCAAATATGAAGTGTTTTGACTGGCAAAGAGTCACGTTCAGCGTGTTTAAGTGAGGAAAACATGTTTACAATGATTCCGTCGCAGCACACGTTTTAATAGCTACCTAATTATAACTGATAAGCAATCGAATGCTCATTACGCATGGAGCAAAACAGAACTTGTCGCTCGGAGACGCGCTGTACATTTACAATCGTTCGATTGAAATTAAAATTTTCTTAACAATATATATAAATATAGGTATATGCGTACATATGTTAGTGAGTCAAATTTCCTGATTACAGTCACTAACAAGAGGAATGTCTCGGGGCACGTCACAAGACGATTGATTCCACTTTTGAGTCAGTTAATGATCGGTTAGCTGATAACACGTCGTCCCGCACGACATACTTCCAACCAAGGTTTCTCGCGCCGGAAACGTTCGCACACGCAAAATACCAAAAGATTGCTAGCTCGTGGAAGATTTAATAGCTGGATTTCAATACAACTTGGCGGTGCTGAGCACCATCTCGAAAGTATCCATTTTCCCTTTACCGAGGAGAAGTTTCCTCGAGTTTCGAATCGAGTAAGAATGATTATACTGCTATATATACATACGCGGTTACGTTTCCAATTTGACGAGTAGCTTATACAATTCTTCGATGCGGGTCACGCGCAACTTGCTCTTTGAATTCGCAACACCATTTATGTCGAGACGATACTTTACGCATCGTCTTGCGATTCGTCGTCGCCTTTTCGGCCTATAGGCGAAAATCCACTTGAACAAACGTGAGTAATTAGCGCGAACTGTCCGCTTAGGCTGAAGACGACAATTGCTTAGACTCTTTCTGGATGGAAAAACGCCGCTGATGCTTTCCTTCGCCGAGACGGCCCACTCAAGGGATATAGGTGGAAAGACGAGAGAAATAGCGCGTAGATATTATACCCGTAAGAAAAATATCCAACGCTGCAGAAAGGGCGGATGGGAAGTCGTAGTGTGGGAAGCCTTTTTTGGTTACTAGTACTCCGTATACCCGAACTGCCACGTGTCGATGATCAGCCCAGGGCTAAGACGAAAGAGAGACGACGAGGCAATAGAAAAAAAGACCACCATCTGCCGCAGGGCAGCCTTGGCAACCTGCGCCGATGTTTTCTTCTTCCTCCGCTTTTTGCCTACGTAGAAAAGAGAAAGAACAGCATGTGCGGTTTGCTTTCCAGATTTTCACGTTTTTGTATGCGTTGCATGTGCACAGGCTCCAATGCACTAGACCAGATTTTTTTTCTTACCGGGAACGCGATCATGCAGAATCCGACATCCGAGGGACATTTGTAAAACTCATAGGCGTATTTATGGGTTTCTTTGAAAAATGTTGTCGTGCAGGCACTTTTACAAGAGTAAATGGGATAGAATAGCGTGAAGAAATTTTCGGATCACAAGGTGCGCCACGTGAGAAAGATCACGTATAGTCTGCTAGATTTTTTTCTGAACAAAATGCAGATGTCTGCGAGGCAGCAATTTAACTGTCGAGTCGTTAATAGTTGGAGAATCCGTTTCTTCGCTTGGGATGAGAATAAATGGCAGACACGTGCATTTAACTCTTGGAATTATTACTTGTGGAAGCAGTGAGAGTGCATGTGTAATGTGTTTTTGTCGTCGCTCTCAGATAAATATATGTTTATACACTGCCGTTAGACCGAGTTCCCAGATTAATTTGACAATGTAACTAGTTTTTGTCTATGTTTCATAATCACAGCATAGGTAGCGGCGTAAAAATTTAACGTAACTTTGAAATCGTAAACGAAAGAAAAGGATACACAACAGTCAAGGCTGATGCAAAGTAAAGAGTCACTGCGAAATAGACTTAGTCACATACCTATAAGCATAAGCGTAAAAACATGGCAAGTTCGAAATTGTTGACCAAAAAGAATGGAAGGCAACAGTCAAGGTCGGTATAGAGTGAACGCATCATCAGGATAAAAGAGACACTTCCCACACTGGAAATAAAGTTAAAATTACATTCGAAGCATTAAACGGATTTTTCATAGCTCATTCGCCAACACCCCTATATCAACATCAACCTACATCCCCCAACAACAGGCATCTCTTCCTTCTTCCTGCAACGGGTAATTTAAAAAGTTTCCATTCCCGTCTCCTTTATACGTCCTCCCGTGGTGAACTACTCTCTTCAAGGGTATACTATTTCTTAACGAAGGGGATATTCGTTGAAACGACATTCGGTCCTCAAGGGTGTGGCTGTGCTGGTTTTACTCCGACGAGGAAAAATGAACGACCCCAAAAGTCACGAGAGTGATATTCGTCGTAATGGGAAGCCTCGACTCAAGGTATATAGAACGTCGTTTCTGGGAACGTTGACGTACCCAGTTTAACTTGATTTCCGCTTATCTACGAAACCACCGTGGAGAGTACGAAAATGACGGATGAGCCGGAACGTCGTGCATTATATAAACCTTGCGACGCCGCTACTCAACGGAATTGATATAGGACTGGATATACGTTATGGTATATATACGTTTGGTAGCTATATAATAATATATGTGCTTGATTAATTAATTGGGAATGGGAATATCACTACCGAAAGAAAATATAACCGCCAAAGAGCTCATTTTGTTTTATCGGAAACTCATCGAATTAATGAGATACTTATTCGCGCGTGAGTTTTCGTACCAAACAATTTTCTGCAATAATTCAAGCTGCTTGGATAAGTGACCGATTTAATATGTTATTCCTATTGCTTTTATATTGCGGTTGCGTTTATGATACTTCTTCTGTCGATACGCGATTTTTTCACGAACTGACGATAAGATAATGTTGAATCGATATTTTATCACACATTGTAAATGTAGCTGACAACACACATTATACAAATATTTAATCTAATAATGAATATTTTCTCTTATCCCGTAAAAACGTTTCTTGTATAATAACAGCCATGTGCATGAATACAAAAGAATTACAGCTCTTCCATCGACGTGGAATAAAAGATCTCAAAAGATTCGCTAATTCTCGGGAAAAAGACAGCCGTAAAACGCTTGAATCAACATCAGACATCTCCCACCCACTTCCTGCATAGTCAATAGTTTCAGCGCGAAGCGTCACATTCAACATCGTCAACAATTTCGCACATTTGTTCCGCGTTAAGCTGCAGAACAATGAGAACTGTATCTCTTTTTCTTCCGACGTTAGCGGAGCGGTCCCTTTGTGTCTGGCTCCGGAAAAGCCTGATAATTAGCTCATTTGCGAAAACTAAACCGAGCCATTGTTGAACCGCCGAAGCCGGAATACTGCTGGTCAAAAACTCACGCAAGGGCCACTTTAATTACCGGCGCACGAGAGCCCAGCTCATTGTCTACGGCATCGCAGGTAGAGAATTACCGCTGCACTAGTCTAGGTGTGTATAGTGTATATCTATAACCTGGACTACGGCACACCTGCAAGCATGAGAGCCGCTGTTTTCGCGAAAGAAAAAATCTCGGGGACCAGTCGGTATACCGATGCCCTCACCCTCCCTCATCTTCCTCCCCCTTCCTTTCACTCATTCTACCTATACAACATCACTATCCAGACGCGCAGGTATATGTATACCTGCAAAGAAACCCATGAAAAATCCTACTGCGAGGGTGTTCATGTTCCTTTTAGAGCCAAGGTATTAGGGGGTGGAAACAGTAGTGGCACCAGCTATTCTCTACAGTGCAGCGTTTTTCTTATTTAGGCCCTCGGGACACAAAGACGAGACGAGACGAGAAGAGAGAGAAAGGGGAGGGACAGGAATTATACGTCGACTGGTGACTGGCTCTTTGTTCGGGCTGGACGTGCTGGGAATGAAGGGAACCGAGGACAAGGGATGAACGACGACAAAAGTACCTTACAAGAGGTAGGAGGATAAATACCAGATAAGATGAAAAATCTAATAGGATGACCTAATGGTAGGGAGGTTTACCAAGAGAAAGAGAACTTTATTATGACGAGTCTAATAAAACTGAAAATTCGGGGGGGGGGGGGGGGTGGATGCCAGCTGACACTTTCGAGATATTTGTAATTTCACGGAAATCGTTTGTAAATCTTGAATTTTTTTCTTCTTAACGTTGTTATTCAAAAGAGAACTACGACAATTAAGATAAGATCGAGCCAAATGACCTGAACGAACATTCGCTTCGTAAGACGTAACGGAGTTTGACTAATTTGATTAGAGAGCTAGCGCAGACAGAATGTTTGCGCGAGAAAACTTATGTAGCTCGCGTTTCATACAAATCGGTTGAAAGGATGATTTTACAGTCCGAAATTAACGATAATTGCACGCCTTCGCAAACTCGAGATTGTGCACTAAAGCATCTCTCTCTAGGAGAGTATATCGTGAGATTGTAACCTACAAAATAGATAAAAATGCTGAAACATGGTATAGACTCGAAGGTAGCTTTCCCATGAACTCTGCTGCTCTTATATAGGTATATATCACAGTCAAAGTAACGTACTCGCGAGTATGCTGCTTTCCAACTACGTAACTTTGCATCGATCTGATTTTGAAGGCACACACAGCTCATTATATGTATAATGTATACGTATATGTGACTATATAGAAAAGCGTCGAATAATAAGAAAATGATACGCTTGGTTGGATAATCATAAAATGCAAAATAGTGCTTTTCAAATTATTCCATCAGTGAAACACATAAGTGTATATGTTTATTAGAATAAATACAAGTTATATGTCCTAATGATAAATCAAACTATAATAAATCGTAATTTCTCTGTCGAAAAATCGTATTTTTTCATTCATCGCTTTAATCACACCTTGCCGAAGTTAGTTCAATATGAACGGGAGAAACTCTTGTCAGGGACACTAGTGAAGATCAGCAGAAATTATCATAAAATTCATCGATGAAAATAGACATTCGTTATTTACAAATGATTCACATGCGCACTAAAACTCTTTCTCCACTTTAACGACAAAATGTTACCCAACTTCCTCATTGAGGAAGCAAATCACAATTGTTCTTGAGCACGCAGAAGGAAGTGGTCAGTGCCGATAACTCAGTTTCGGCCGAACAAAGAAAATAAAATCACGGGTGCAGAGCACGAAAGCAGCAATAACCCAAAAAAACGTCATCCACTCTTAAGGCCACCGGGAGATAATATTCAAGGGTACGTCCCTGATGGAGTACATATACGCTATATACCTATACTTATATATACGTGTGGGCAGAGCAGCTCGGAACTGGAGCGCCGTCTCTCTTGCAGAGGCATTGCCATTAGTGCAACTCGCACACACAACTTTGTTTCCACCATGGCTGCTTTCACCGCGAGAGCTAATGCAATAGCGGCGTCGCGATGCGGCTAATGGCGAATCTTCAATAAACGTAATGACCCACATTCATGCTAATTTCAAAGCCGAAAGAGAAGCGAACGCGACTTCGAAGAGAAGAATATATATTACGAGCCGATCGCTTGGGCCTGTCTCGATTTATGCAGATTTTCAAAAGATGAGAATGCAGAGCAGAGTGTTTGCTCGTGCGTGGACTCACGCACGTTCAGTAGACGTGAGAAGATAAGAGACGCGAATTGTGGACCTGAATCAAATAGCGGAATTTCGAGGGCGTATAAAAATTTGTCGCTAAGGTCTTTGATATCGTTCTTATCAGATATTCCAAAGCCCACTTGTGCATCTGTTGATGTTGACAGATTTGATAATTGTGATTTGCGAGGCAGGAAGATACGCGAGTTGGTGTTGTTAATACTGAAATATGCTCGCGAATTATTGTCGGGCATACTCGTGTAATAGTCCAAAACGAAGCTGATACATTAGTGATTAACGTTAACAACAACATGATCATTTATTTATATTATTCGTATTAAGGGTATTTGGATGAAACTTTCAAAATTTAGTCGATATTTTTTTCATTGTCCTAGCTTGTTAAATGTCAAACGAGTAGTATTCTTTATACATTGTATAGGTTCGAATCGCTATCGAGATCAGTAGCCGACGATCGAAGCCGGAGTTTATATTTTATTTAGCAGTATGAAAATGGGGCCACCGGAAGATGGCAATAAAATGCAGAATAAAGATGGAAAAAAGATCAAGGAACGGAGATAAATCACACACAGGTCGCAGACGCGCATAAATATATCGCGCACGCGCTCGACACGACGAGTGCGACTCTGGCCTTTAACGTTCAATGACGCGATACACAGAGCGCGTGCATCGAAGTCGCGAGAGTTACATTATTTTTTCTTTCTGCCTCTTACTCGTATCACTTCTTTGTGATAACGTCAATGCATCGTTAGCAGGGGCTTTTTTAACGGACGGTAGACAAAGTATCTTTCAGAAATGAACGCTAGCTATCTTTTTTGTTTTATTTTTTAACGCGTCTTCTCTCTCGATAACTCATATAACGAGAAATCATATTACGCGAGCTCAGAAGGGGTATAGTCGACTGAACAGAGAAATAAACTACCTACATACATTAAGTATAGAACGCTACAGCAGCCGACAAGAGGTTGCTTCCTCTCTATACCTAGACCCAATGACGCACGAAACGGATACTCGGCTTTCGAAAAGCGCGACTGTCTATGTGTAAGTATGCCTGTATATATAAGTATACCTATATGTTGCACAGTACTTGATGGAGGTCTCGCGTTGAAGTCGTCGCGTTTCCATGTCGCGGCAGTCGGTTGAAAAAAATACTAATCACGCCGAGCTAGGACTAGAAGAAGCCGTTGCTTGGCCTGCGCGCGGGAAAATTTCGAGATCGAGAAGAAAGAGAGACTCCAATCGCCTATGTGCATACGTGTGCGCTAACTGCACGAAATTCCCTCGCAGACGACTGCAGATGGTTTCTCCTGATTTTCCCCGAGAGAGTGAGAGAGAGAGAGAGAGAGAGAGAGAGAGAGAGATTATCTGACGGCAAAGAGGAAAACGAACCGAACGAGTTTTTAGTTTATTCGAGATTGAGAAGTACATAAATATATCATTAATTGCGGTATTTTTTTATTATAAAAACAATTCGATAATATCAGATAAGATTTACTTACACGGTACGCTGGCTGAAATATTTTTCACCTTGATCGACATATCTGAAATAAAAAAAGTTATTTTATTCAATGCAATATTCTCGAGAATTTATATTAGAAGTGTAAGTAGCAGTAAATTTGAAATTTCTACCATCCCCTACTCACATAAAAAGAAAATCAATTTATTACCGTCACTTCTGTACCGCTACATGTGCTATCACAAATCGATATTAGGAACTATGGAAAAAAATTAAATATAGAATCAATACGAGGCGATAAACGGAATAAGTAAACGACGCAACTCATATTTATTGGCTTCAGAGGGGACCAATCTCGCCCTGAATTTCGAGCTTTCCGTTGATAAAACCATATACGGCGAGCTATATAATATATATCTAGTAATAGTCCAGGTGCAAGTTAGACTGCATTTCATGCCCTCCACAATAGCTGCACATCCTCTCTCGGAAGGAATATAACCCGGAATGAGTATATCGCGGGTCGACTGAACTATAAATTCAGTTGGTTATAAAGTAGGTATACCGTTGCTCCTGTAGAGTCGATTTACGGTGAAAAAATCTCGGAAAAATAAAAGGCCGCTTTTCTGCGCGTGGATTTACCGTATACATACAGCCACACCCTTACTCGCCTCTTTTCACCCTGTAATTTGAAAAACTTTCCCAATGCAATTCGTCGGTCTAAGCCATTGTCAGCTTCGCGTACTCATTTGACGTGGTTGTTTACTCCGAGGAAAAAACTGCTCGCGTTGGCAGCGATATTTCCAAATGAGTCGTGGACTAATAAAATAATCGCCAGACGAAAAACAAATAGCTCACTGACACGACTAGGTTTCAATGTCTTGTCGAAAAGCAGTGAAAAATTGGGGATTGCTAATTTTCTTGGTCGATGTATTCGAAAATATGAAAAAGCTTATTGTCAGATGAATATTTCGAGCAATCTCATGCTATATAAAGTTTGCGGCTTTTCTATACGCGTGTATATTCCTAAAATATACGTTTTTCATACTTGTTTATGATTGTCCGACCCATGCATATGTATACTTCGGTATTTGTTTCTAGAACGCAGTTAAATCTATGGTGGACGAAGATCAATAAATAATTTTTAAACAGATTTTCTCTGCTCTTCGTTAGAGTTTCTACGATTTCTAACTAGCGCGCGATATATTTTGTGCAAAAAGAACTTCCAACGTCTCTCATCCTCCTGTCATCTACAACTACGACACTATGTCTACTCTTGAACACGAGCTCCGACATCAAACGCACCCAACGTTCTGTCTCGAAATATAGTCGAAACCGTGACGTATAGAATAATGATAATTATTCTAAAAATGTATAATCTAAAAATGTAATAATCAATACGCTTATGTTTAGCAGAGACAGTTGGCTGCTGCAAAAATATAATTACGCACGCACATGCAACATATAATATATACAATACAACATAATCTTAAAACGTACCCTCTTATACGCAACACATGAACATAATCGAGGGCTACAGCCCCTGGCAGTAGTCGAAAAATTCATCGCTCGACACAAAGCCCCTGGTCGGCTGACGGCACAAAGGCAGCAAGCGACCGATCGATTTTTTATTTTCGATGCATATACTGCATACGCACCAGAGAGTGATAGAGAGAGAGAGAGAGAGAGAGAAGAAAAAAAGTGAAAGGTTTTCTATACGACTGGCAATTACCATTAATGAGCGAGCCGTGTGTGCTGTTGACCGACTGCACCCGGTGGCGCGTGAAAAATGCACTGTGGGTGTGCGGATTTTTTTCTCTGTTAAAATCTCCGAGAATTAGAAGTGGCGTTCTCATGCTGATTTGTGGGGAACGACGATGATGCAACGAAAGATTGATGAAGAGTCGGATGAGAGAGGATTTGAAAAAGTATTCATTTCCAATGAATTGTGCGCTCTTTACTCAAACCCCTGACGTTTTCGCATTTTTCTTTGTGTCGATGCTTCGAGGAATGAAATGAAGGATCTGTTAATGGTAACTCAATCTTTCTACGATTCTTTATTATAAATTTTTAAAGCAGTCAACTGAAGGAGAGAATTTTTCATTTCTTCATCGACGTGCGCCACAGCGACCGCGCAGAGAGTCGTTATTCATGCAGTCCCATATGCAAAATCTTGGGCAAGTTCAACTGAAAACTTTCCCAAGCGTAGCGGTTGCTACGGCGGCATTTTTTTTATTGAAAAGAGCTAAAGGGGCTATAAATGCCGATAGACCTGGATTATTTATCCGAAATTCGAGGAAATCTAGCAGTTTCTTTCTCTCGGCTCGGCTATAGGTATGCGCTTGTAAACGAAGAGGCACACAGCCGCGCCATAAATGCGCAATAGAAAATCCAAAGGGACACCGGCTGTTCCAAAGACAAAAGCCCGTAGAAAGAGAGGAGTCGACGTCGGAACGCGTGAACGATGCGGGTGGATGTGTGCACAACGTACATATATTTATATACGCATATACATCTCTCCGACGCCATGAAAAAAAGAGAAGGAAACTGTTGCGAGAGAAACTGGAGAACCGTATAGGATAGCAGACACCATGGCTGCGCGTGAAATGAGCGCGGGAACTATGAAAAATACGAATACGCCAGGAGCAGAAGCAGCAGTAGCAGCAGCAGCGGCAACAGCGACAGCAGCATCAGCATCAGCAACAGCGGCAGCACAGCCGTAAAGCGAGAAGCCGCGCTCTGTATATCATACGAAGAAGCGAGCTGCTGCAGTAGCACAATAAAAACCGAGCTGCGGCGTCATAAAAGAGTGAGAGAGTTGGCCCTCGAGGCACAAAGCGGTTTGTTGCGAAGGGCCTGCATATATGTATAGGTACCAGCTGGGGCCTCTCCCTCGGTCTTCTGATATGTTCCTGTATAAGCGTGTGTGTAAACCCGCACCGCCATCTGCCAGTCGAGACAGACTGCTCGACGAATATTTCTGTCCAGCGGGCGAGTGTATGGGAAAGCCTCGCGCCGATGACTTTTCGTGCATATGCCTACAAGGCTTCGTCAGTCTGCGTTAGGAGTGCATACACAAGCACTTCTGACGCAGTTACGCATAGTTGGAAAGAAATTATTATATTAGCTCATGTGTGCATGAGACGGTTTGGTTTTTTTCTCTTCGTTTTTCGCCGATGTAGAGGAGAAAAAATGATATCGCACGTATCGATATCGTTTTCTACCAAGGATTACAGTTATATTGTATAATGCTGAGAGGGAGAGTGGAAAGTTTGAGTTTTGTTTCTTTCGTTTCTGTCTGTATTGCAAAATCTCGAAAATATACTGTTAACCGCAGAGGAACTGGATAACTAGATGATTGCGCGTTTTAGTAAAACGATGTAATGCCGCGAATTTGAATATCTTTTTATGTAAATTCAATCGATCGGGTAATATCTAGTCGCAGATTCGAAAAGTCTGGAGTGAAATATATATATAAATATCATAAATGCAGTAGGTGGCGAAACCAGTCGAGGGAACCAAAAAGAAAAACAAGTTTCTCTCTTATGTAGAGACTGATTGCTTTTCCAATGCAGCAGCCGGGCGTATATCGTAATTCATGCGTTATATGCCTGTTTAATATATTTTTTCTTAAAACAAATGAGAATATACGCTTCGGTATATATCGAAAGAAAACAATTTAGATTTTTTCGAAAGATCGAATGTTCAAAAACACGTCTCGAAGAAAGAAGAAAGGAATCACTTCTCTCGCAACACAAAGAACTTCCTGTTTTATACGGCAGGCACTTTTTTCTTCCGCAGATTGCGTATCAAGGTCGCTTGTGCTCTCCCGCATGCTTTTGATCACAGCCGCAGTCTCGGGAAAAATCTTGCGATTCGCGCGCAAAAGAAAACCAGCTGAATCCATCTGCTTTAAGCGGTGCGCGCGTCTGTTTCATTATAATCAATACGCGCTCGAGCAGCGGCCGTTACATCATCGCGAAAAAGCAGCGAGCGACGACCTCTCTCCCTCGGGTCCAGCTTCAAAAACAAATAAAATAGACGAAGCTAGAACTTGAAGAATGCAAAAAAATAGACTGACCCCTCGATTTTCAATTTCCATTTTTCACTTCTGCGACTTCTGACTCGTCTAGGGGCGAGAGAAATTTTAACTCGGTCCGCTCTCTCTCTCTCTCTCTCTCTCTCTCTCTCTCTCTCTCTCTCTAGCCAGGTCTAATCTACCCTCTTTTAGGCTAGGGTATATGCGAGTCTTTCTCTCGCTTTCTCTGTCTCTCTCGTTCTACCCGGATGACGAGGGCTGGCTGCCAGGCAGTACCACACAGGGGGGTCGTCGCCGTAGTCCGGATCGATATGCACATTTCGGCTGGCTCTAAAGTCTCCCTTGAGCCCAGCCAGTCTGTGTGCATATATCTACAGGGAAAGGGGAGTCTCGTGCGCGCATGTTTGATGGGAAAATGTTTCATTTACTATTTTGATGATGAAGGTATGTATATAGTAAATGAGGAGGAGGAAATTTTTCGTAGGCTCGTGTGTATGCGCGCGCGCGCGCGCCTATCGCATCGAGCGGTCGACTTTGCACTGGAGTGAATGAACTTCTGCCCTGGCTGTGCGCGTGCCGAGCACCGGAATCAGCTCGTGTGGCTGCTTCTGCACTTTATTCGCTTATGGATGTTGAGTATTAAACTTTTGGCTCGCGTTGTCTCGTTGCGAAAAGTAAAGTTTCGAGAATTCGAGCTGCAATATAGTTTTTTTCCATAGCAGAAAAGCTGCAAACTCCTGCATAAACTATTTTTTACGCAATCACGCAGTGTTACGTCGATTTTATTCAACTACAATGCCAATTCTTAAATGAATTTGTTTAATGAATATTTTTCGCTTCTCCTAAGCATAGGATCCTCGTTCAAACTCTTAAAACAGTATATTGTATAATAAATATGCCATACGTAAATGCCTTGGTTTTCCAATAAATTCATCTGTGATCGTAAAAAAATTTGCAACACTCCGAACGCTACGTGTAATAGTGTATGTTCATAGTAATTTGCTTTTAATATAGAAAGTCGGAAATCAATATTACGATATATTCCACTGTACAGTCTGCAGAGCGAAACTTAAGTTATTGAAGTGTGCAAAGCAAATTGATTACTCCCACTCGCTTTCCATCTGCAATTATTATTGATCACGCACACACGCATACGTATTTAATACCTATTTATAAACTTTTTAAAATAATGTATTCTCTAGGAGAACTTTTCATCGATACGTAACAAAAATATGATCTTCTGTTACATTCGCTATAGCTCTAAAGACTCGTGTACATCGCGTAGAATTTTTAAGAAACATAAACTGGAAATGGGTAATAAATGGAAAAAATAAATTGACGTCTGAAATAGCTCGGAAGTAAGTAAGCATCATACGTAGGTCTGCTCTCGCTTGCTCTTGATAATAGGTAAAAATAACGTCAATATAAACAAGATCAAAGTAGAACAGTCCAGAGAAATGAAGGAAGTACACGTATTCTGGAATTAACAAGAACAAATATGCGAAGATATATAAAATCTATCGCAATAATACTTGAAGAATATGTATAATATTTACACAAGACCAAAGTTTACACGTTTTTCTCGCATTCGTATTATATATTATAGACAACGTTTGCACCTCTCTTGACAAACAGCGAAAACAGGAAGCGATGAAATATCAGTGTAAGAAAAGACGAGTCGTAAAAAACAGAAAACAACAGGAAAAATATGATCGTCGAGACGGACTCGCCCGCGCGAAAATTGCGGAAACGCGGGGAGAAAGCGCACCCGCGCGCGACATAGAAGAAAAAATTCATTGATTAACACTGCAGTTCCCGCGACTCGTTTTCTCTCTCTTTCTCTCTCTCTCTCGCTCTTTTTGTCGGCGACGAGCCCCTTCCTCTTATCGACGCCAGCCGCCGCAGAGCAGAGCAGTCCATGTGCGTCGTATTATATACAGTGGTCTGATGCAGACCATAATGTAGGAAAAGTTTGCTGACAATAGACTTGAACGCTGATTTTGTGTAGATCTGCGTAGCCGGCGACTCTCTCGTTTTTGTCTCTCTTTTAACGCAGCTTTCTTTAAGCGTTGCAGGTCTTTCTTTTTCTTTTATCGCTACGACATATAATATCCGCGTGAGAATAAGACGATAAGGATTTATGATCCGCCGATTCTGCGGTTTCGAATCTGCGCAGTTGCGCTGTGTTTTCGTTCGAGTCCGGATAACGAGTATTCAATTTTAGGATCGTTTTGAAACTGATTTATGCAACTTTAATTATGGCTCGGTCGACGAGTGGCGCAGTTCGATTATTTTTTGTTTTGAAGATATTATATATTCGACCGCCGGGCTATGCAATTTTTACGCCCATGTATATTGCTTTGTTTTCGCGCTGAAGCTTAATGTAACAACACTGAGGTTAGTTGTATTATTATTATTATTATTTAACATAATGCACACGGGACTTTTTAATTCAGGATTCTAAAAATTGTTACTAAATCTTTCTTTGTAACGATACGTAGCTGTTTTAAAATACTTGCATCTAATTTTAGGTCACTGACATTGCGTATAGTTGTCAATGCAATACACTTGAATAAATAATTAGAAACGCTAGAGTAAAATAATCGTACATGTTAATAGCTTTCTGGCATATACCATTGCAGCTATTATTGTTTCGAAGTACGCTTTCTATTTAGAGTCAAGCTGTATTTTTAATTGGGATAGATGGAAAAACTAATGACGTTGGAAATTTACGAGATAAAATTATAAATTGTTATTAAGAGACCACTCCGAAAGAGTATTATGTAAAAAGTCACGTCATAATTGTCTACATTTTTATATCCTCTGGAGATCAATTTGCAGGCTTAATAATATTCAAAGCAAAAGAAAAGTAGAATAAAGCATTGCCTTATTTTAAAATTCAAGATTTTTTGAAGATGCTATAATGTATAGCATGATTTATACAAACTGTGTTCATAAGAGTCGTTGAACTTACAGTCGTTTCTCAAAAATACATATAAAAAACCCTCTCTGATTATAAATCATTTGTATTCGCCATAAAGATTTCACTAAAAGCAATTAAGCATCTTATAAGTCGCTAATAGATATAATTAGCGGTTCAACCTAAAAAGTATTCTTGCATTTTTTTAATTTACATATTTGTGTTACAATGTTGTTTGTCGTGATTATCTTTTTTATGTTTCGCATGACCCTGTAATAATTTCTTTTAAAGATGTCTTTAATGTGGTATCAATAGGTAAAAATAGACTCGTAGTATGCCATGCACAAAAAGAAGAAAATTACAAAGTGTATGCAAAGTCTGGCAATTATTAATTTATTCCATATCTATTTAAAGAGGATGCGTAAAAAACCTGCACGATGAAACTAATCACGCACGGAAACGTACAGAGCGTAAAAACATTGTCACGTACGTCCGAAAAACATCGGATGTAAGCAAAGAAGATGTCATAACGACTTTAAAAAACTGGCAAATGAAAATGACTAGAGTCGTAAAAAAGATAGACTTTGAAAATCTGATATATATACATTACATGGCGGTAGATTACTAGAATAACTATAGGCATCCGAAAAAGAAGGAAAAAAATGATGAAACTTTGACACCAGTGAGCAAGAGTCATTTTTCGGGTTCGTCAGGCAGTTGTCTCTGGTCGTCGCGACCAGACAACTTTTTCTTCTCGACATTCTCAAACGCGACATCGACATAGACGCAGGCTTATGGGATCGACTCTCGAGCTTTATTTGGAGGTAGAGTGATTGATGGAAAACGAGACATTCATAGTCGCGATTTTAATTGATCGCAGGAAAATTGAAAATCATTCCCAGAGTTGATCTAAATCTCTCTGCGTATATTAATGTTTGGATAAACAAGATATTGCTATTTGCAGTGAGTCGTTAAAATTCTCATGCGAAATTACAATCAGACGTATAATTGAACTTGCGCACACACGAAATACAACGATTAATGTATCTATGCATGAATAATATGCAGCTTATTATTTAAAGCTCCGCAGCATCGCAATAACAATGTGTCAGCACTGCATACATTTGAAACGGTGCTATTAAAATTTATAGTCCGCTTATGTTTTGTATATATTTTGGTGATCGTTTCAAAATTGATGAAAAGCAATAATGATTAAAAACAGACCGTTTTTGCTTATAAACTTAATCGAAATTATGCTCTATGCGATCGCACATAGGCTTCTACGCCTGTACACAATGTCCCTGAAGGAGGACGAAAGTTCCATAGAGGACAAGTTTGCTTCTTTATTAAAGATAGAATACCGTTCGGCGTGGTTGCTTTCTATTCTCGATGACGACGACGCGCTTCGCTTCTTTCTTCCTGTTCATTTTTTTCTTTTTCGGTGGGTTCAAACGGCTCGTGACGAGTTCTTGGAATTTTCCTTGTTGGTGGTCATGTGTTTGATTGCATTTGAAATTTCTCAGGCGTACTGTGTGTGCTTATACGTACGTGATGTTCGCTCGAGTGTACGTTATCATTTTTAAAGATTGTCTTTCATGAAGTTGTGTGTATGTGTGCAGTGTGCAATGTGCGATAACTGCTATAATCAATGAAAGTACTCGACATTAAAAGCAAAAGCTCCGTGCATCGATTGAATTTCTCCTTTTCAGAAATATTCGTGGAAATAATATGCACATATCGGCTACTGTATACGTATTGGAAATTTGCGTTTAAAATAATTCGCATTCGATAAAAAAATAATTAAATTGTTAAATTCATATAAAACATTCGTACTCGTATTCTGCGAAATGGTATTAGTATAATAGACACCAACATCTATGCGAATAGACTACTACTGCAACATTTCTAAGTATTACTTATTACATATTCAATCCAACTCCATCTCGATATATTAAAATGACATTCTACCGCGAGAAGAGCACTGAACAGACATGAGAAATCAGTGAACGGAATTCGAAATCTAAATACGCATTATACTTTCAGCGACTACCCGAAATCCAGGTCTCCTGGAATTTTCTGACTCATCACCTTCTCCGTGTGGCGCATTATTTTTTTCCAATGATTCCAAATAAAATTCCTGACACCGCTCGTAAATAACGTTTGGTAACAGCAACTGGTAATCAGGCTCTCGTGCGTGGCGCTACGAATATGACGTCTTGGGTGTCTGCGCTCTGTATAGCTGCTGCTAAGATTACGGTGGCTGCGCGAACACGGAAATGCCGAAGGCGGCAACGTCAATTGCTTCTTTTTTCTTATACACGCGTATAGGCAGTGGCAACTTTTTTCATTCGAGGAAAAATCGCGCAGATAGACAAGCTGAATTGATAAATGGAGACTCACTAATTGTTTCTAATGAGCGAGCGATCGACGATTTCGCTATTGCTGCCAACTGGATTTGCATGTTTCAGGAAGCTTGATATAGAGACAACTTTTACGTAAGCAACAAGCTTCATCATTGTACTTGTGGAATAAAGATATATTGCATCGTGCATGATGTAGCTGAACTGAATGTTTTACTCTTCTCGAATACGAGCTTCATCTTGAACTACATTTCTTTTTATTTTTAGTTTTTTCAGGACAGGAAAACAAAGCAATTAAAACACAAGTAGCAGCAAATAACACTACGATGTAATAATAGGCATGTGTATACTTCACTCCACTTATTCGTCCTGTGAAATGAAATAGTTACTTACTGTACATGAAATTTTATGGTTGGCCTACCCAAATAATTTCGTTTTTATTCATCGTTTCTTTGATAATATGACGTAAAATTTTTTTAATCGCCTTGCTTCATTCCGAATACATTCAATGTATATTTTACGTAAGCCGCCGAAGGTTAGGTTTCGTTAGAATTAATATAGCGCGTAAAGTTTAAGTAATAGATAAATATATTAACTCGGAGTACTCTTTTTTATCTGTATGACTTTAAGAACTAGTCGGTACATTTTTAAGAGTAACAGCAACATGTCTCTTCTAAATGATAGAAGAAAATAACATAGAAAATTAACAATTAGTCACACATATCGGCTTAAAGAACGCCAGCCCTTTTTCGCGTAGAGTTGAGGCAATTATAGCTATTATGCAATTATATTATGTGCAGCATGTGTCAGGTGTATAACAAAACTGAATGCGTGCGCACACTTCGTTCTATATTCCTCGTAATTCGTTTAGTCAATGTTGCGGAGGTTTAACAATACGACAACGTAAAAATACCTCTTAAACAAAGTCAAGCTCGATCGATTCGCATAGCCTATTCATCAGAACATTTAATTCTATATTTTGTATGCCACCGAACATGATCAGTGCACAAGGTTTGTCGAAAGAATACATTGCAAATTCTTGACACATAAGAGAAACTCTGAAATAATCTCGCCACACTGAATAGTGAATTTTCTTAGAAGTATCATTGAAAGGGGGGAAAAGATGCTTTCGCATTATGAGCACTCGAATAACATTTTCCATAGCATCTGAAATGCAAGAGAAAACGTCTATATTAACTTCGTCGTTAATGTCAACTAGCGTTAGCCACTACTCGAAATAATGGCTTAGCCACAATGCGTTGAGTATGAAAAGTTTATCAAATGCAGCATCACTCATAATCGCGCTAGCGCCTCTTAGAAAGCAGGTTTGAAAAAATGTTCACCATTAGCTAAAAGTTCGTGACTAATCAGCAAAAATGATCGCCTCCGCGCGTTCAGAATCGTAAAAGTTTGATAACGAGGAGAAAGGCGAGTTCTCTTCGTAATCCGATCTCGCTCATGGATATGCGTGCGTGCTTAGCACTTGAAATTGAAATGCACATCGAGAGGCTTTAAATTTTACAGCTACTGCATGCGCATGATCGCTTTGAGCGTAGTTCGCTTGAAAAATATTATACATGCAACTGCGGTCGCCAGTCGGTGCGCTACCGCGTTCGGCATTCATTGCGACTAGAGATACATTAGCAGACGACGAATTCATTAATTCAAACAAACACAGAAACTTCAGACATTTTAAGTATTTAACGAGGAATAAGAGATTCGAGATAATTTAGTGATATTTTAATGTCGCGCGGTATTTCCTTGAGCATAAAATCGATTCTAAACGTCATACGTTACATAACATACGCGTAAAACACAAGCTATTCTTTCAAAAGAACGCTTATCAAACAATTCACGTGAAAATGCAATGCGAAATCGTCACGTTTCTCGTCATGGCTCATCCAGCCGTCTCTTCTTCGTCATAACATTCAATGATAGCAATCCGACGTCGAGTTCTGTAGCGTTAAAACTACCGCTACAGCAGACGAGCCGGCCTAGCAACAGCCTGAATTTAGCGGAAAAGGTCTCGATATTCTTGCTGCGGTTATTTCCGAGCAGAATCCGATTGCACCCACACCTGCGGATCGTATTTTCTCGTATCTGCCGAAAATGCAGGAGCAGCGATGAAAAATAAGTCTCTTTCAATTCGTTTTCAAGAAAAAGCATGCCGAGCAAAAATTCCGAGCTAAAGCCCAATCACTCAACGTAAAACGTGTATACGTGGATACATCTTAAAAGGATCGGAGAGCAACAACAATGTACTTTTTGCTCGCCTTCCTCTTGCGAATGTGAGGCAAGCCTCGCCAAATTCGTACGGCCTCGTACGCTATTATGCACGTGTGTGTGTGTGTGTGTGTGCGTGTGTGTGCGTGTGTGTGCGCGCACGAAGAAAAAGACAGCCGAACTAAGGGATATTCGGAGCAAAAGGAACATTGTGGCCAAACGATGCGAGTTTCGTGATCCGAGTTTACAAAGATCTCGATGGTAGCCAAGCAATTATACGAATGATTTCATAAGATTTTAATCGAATACCAATGGTATTGAGTAAATGCCGAAAGATGTAATGAATTATGAAAAACCTATAGTTATCGACGAATTAAAGACAGCGAAATGGAGGAAAAACGCTGAGCAACAACTACGGGCTTGTACAGAATGAGAATTCTAACTCCTCTGAACAGTATTGGCGCATGGCAACACGGGAGAGAGAGCTCCAAGTACATCGAAAAAAAGAGGCTTGACAGTCGCGTCTCCGATTGACAGTCGCGTATAGGACCCGTTTTTTCGTGGATCCCGCTTACAGCTGAAAATTCTCTCATGTAATGTGTATAGTTTAAGGTACAGCCATATCGTCGTGCGTACACATATGCCTAACTATATACACATCTATAAGGAGCTGACTTGTCTGCTCATTGTTTTCTTCTTCATTCTTTCTTCTTCGTCTCTTCTTATTTTCTGGCCTCCGCCCCTACCGTGGCGACGATTTCTCTCCAGCCCTTTCATGCTTTTCTTTTTCTCTTTCTCCCGTACGCACACATATGCACACTTAACACATACATGTGCGCGCGTTGCTGGTGCTTCTTCTCACACGACCCGAGGCGCATGTCTCGAGTCTTCTCCCTCTTTCCCTTCGGTAGAATAAGAGAAAAACGCGTATAAGCGAGAAAGAGAGATAGAAAGATCTGGTGTATACGTCGAGGAGAAAGGATGAATAAAAACACAGAGAAGAGAAGAAAGGGGGTCGGAAGGAGGAGGGCAAAAAGCAAAGAGAAAAATTTAAAGACCAAGCAGGCTGAACAAGATATATACGCGAGAAAGCTTGCTTGGAGAGTTAAAAATTATTGTGCTCGCGTTGACACCAAGTGCTCGTTTATGCAGTTTAATAGAAATTTAAATGTCAAGCTAATTGATTTGGCATTGCTGTGATTATATTATGCGATGACATTGTGTTACGGTTGTCGATGTGAAATGTGCCTCCCAGTAGGAATGGAGCAACGGCCCAGTACTCATATCGTCTCTGCACTACTGCAAGCCAGTGCCATTATTCAGTACTGGAGTTATAATAACGAGCTAGATTGGTTAAGTACTGGTATTGTACTTAAAAACAGTACTGTGCCAGTACATCGCGAGCGAGGATTGACCTAGCCGTGTGCTATGATATGAGTATTGAACCAATATTGAGTCAACCTTGTTTTTCATTTGATTTGTTCTTATATTATAATAATAAATAATATTATAATATTAATTATACGATTTATTTGATCATCTTAATCAGACACTTCATCACCTATACTTTTTTAAACCTTTTTTGCAATTGTAATCTCGCTCTTTTGAGATAATAATTTAACTCCAGTTTCAATTTGTCATGCCAGCATTGGACCAGTGCAGTATTATCGATATATATATATATATATATATATATATATTTGTAGATTATAAGATTTTCAAGACGCAAACAATTTCATCAACATCTCAGAACTTTACTCGGAAAATTCGATAAATTACAACTGTGTGTTTTTATATCAACTCGTAAACTTAGAACACATGCATTTTGTAACAATTGCCTCAAATTGGATTTCCTTCATACTGTCTTTCTGACAGTGTACAATGTATATGCTAGAAAAAAAATTTATTTATAAAGCAAAATAAATTATTAAATAGTTGATAAATTGATACAATTGATTTGAAGTATATGGTGAAAAATAATAATTAAATAAAATCTAGCTATAAACCATCGTTCAAAGGGGATAATATAAGACCAATTTGTAAAACTTAGCACAGAATTCTCATAGAAGGATTGTCCAAAACAATTCTAATATAACTTGTTGCAAGTGTACTAAGAGAACACATCCAAAGAAGAAATGAAACAAGGATGAAAGAGAAGGTAAGTAAAAAGAAAGAAGCCTTAGGTAGAAAAAGCTTATCTTTGCCTTTCTTTGAGGTTCCTTTTTCACCTCAACCTTTACCTCCTCATTTCTCCTCGCTTCCTCCACCTCCACCTTTTTCTCCTCCGCTTTGTTCGTCTCTGGTGGCTCTCAATGTCTTACAGCTCTTTTTGTATTTCTTCTCAACTCTCTACAGCTTTGTACTCTGGGTCAGCCAATTGAGGGATTCAAGTCGAAGGAACTTTAAAACAGGTCGGAACTCGCTCGAGAAAAAGCAAGAACTCTGCAGACAGTCGGTATACACATGCAGTCCACGGCGCCCCTCGAATTATTATCATCCCACAAAATTACCTCCGCCTCTATCTCTTTCTCTTTATCTTCGTTCTTTAGCCTCCGTCCATCTTTTCTTTCTTTCTTTCTTTCTGCCTCCTGGGCAGCACGACGTTGCCTGCGAACCACTAAGAGGAGACGATAGCCGACTGCTGCTACGCTCCGGGAACTCAAATGATTCAAGAGAATCGGGAATGGAGGAAGAAAAATACCTTTTTCGTTCTGCTACGCTGATGCTGCTACAGTTCTTCAATTGCGCAGATATAGAACGCACATCGCACAATATTTGAAAATTGCATTCGTGTTGTTCTTCAGGGCTCTGGTCGAGTTACATTAACCGAATGAACTTTCGCCAGATCTTTTGGCGAACTCCAATATTATTCGAAGGGATGAAATTATATCAGAAGAGTCTTCGGGTCTTTCTATTCGAAATTACGATATAGTGATTTTTTTAATGAGTATCCTTTTTTTTAGAGAAGAGTGAGTCGCCTCGAGCTTACTGATAATTATCAAAAAACTTCTTGGAGTGATGAAAATTTTGAGATTCCTATCAAATCGGTAATAAAATAGAATAAATAAAATATCTCATGTTCAATTACGAATACCAACTAAGAAAATCAATAAATTTTATCGCTTTTTCGTATATAGCTACAACAAAATCAAGAGCTTATTCGTTTTTCGATTGAGGTTGGGAATTATTATATACACGAGTACGTATTATATTAAATACTCATATAATATAACTTATAAACGAAGATACTAAAGTAATTATAAAAATACACGTTTATTGGAATAATTTGTCCTTGTTTGCATCCCGATAAACGATTGCGATAATAACCGAATAAAATTCCAATTATCTTTGGTCAAATGCAGAGAAAAAAAATTTGCTCCTAATTTAATAAAGAAAAGGTTATGACTAATTTCCCAAATTCAAAGCAAATTAATACCCACGCAGAATCCAATGACTAACCCCTCAACTGTGATATCTTATCCTTTCCCCTCCTCTCGTACCAAGGTTCGAGCCATATGTAATCTCTTTTCAGTAGTTCTTTGTGAACATTTGCATCGATGTCTCGTGACCTTAGAGCCGAATGACACCCGCTAGATTCATCTCTACACTATAAATATTAAACTCAGTGGGGATGTGGGGGAATAGAAAAAGAAGACCTCACGAGATTGGTGGTCGTATGAACGTAGATAGACACGCAGATGCGGGCCTATCGGCCAATTGCCCGAGCCTGTAGATTTTTGGGTCACGGTTCGAGTGAATGTGTGCGCGCATTCGAGTTGTGTATATGAAGTAGCGCGTATTATATACAAGTCATCGTTCTCTCTTGTCTCTGTGTACCGTACAATCGTGGATGAAAGGCAAATGCAGAAGAACTGAGAGACCCAAAAGCAGTGCTAATGCTCCACGGTCTATGTGTGATGCAACGCTGAGAGATTCAAAGATGCAAAGGAGGGTGTACACTGTACACGTTGTACTTACGCCTTAACTCAATGCTGAGAGAATATATATGATATGTATAGACTAGTGTGGTGGAAAGTGGTAGTTTAGTCAGATGTGTTTGTTTTCTTTATATATTATTTGGTCGTGAAGAGGTCTTATCATAGACGATAAATGCAAAATAGTCCGAGGCTTGGAGTTAAAGCTCGGGATGAATTCTGGTGCGAACATGAAACACCAGCAAGTGGTAACAAAGTATAAATTTGAAACTGTCGTATTAAAGAAAATGATGTAAACACGTTTCGCATACCTTACTTCGGAGATATCATCGTTTGCTGACACATTTCACTTCGAGCAAAGCATTACAATATTGTTGCTTCTTTCAACTATACGCGTACAAAAAATTCAGCAATACTAAAACTAAAAGTATTAAAATAAATTTAACAACACTTAATTTATAAACATTATTTCAGATGATAAAATAATGTAGGAGTGATAACATAGCCAAACGTGCGTATATGAAAATTCTATTTGTTCTCTCACGATCGCAAAGAGACTATAGACTGTGCACAGGCGTGAGAAACCTTGTGCATTTAACTCACTGCATCGCAAAACCTGTAGAGAAACCTTATTTTATTTATGCATATATAAAGTTTACAAGTAAGCGAGAGAGCTACTAACATATCTCGCCTCGATTTTTCAAAGTCGCTTTCACAAAATGCAGTAATGTTTCGTTTAGTACGTCGAAACGTCGCTTCTTGTACATAGGTTTGTAAGAATAAGCTATGTTAATGGTGTTCTCCAAATGCAAATTATATATTTTTGCATTGTTGCCGGGATTCTCCGATAAGACAGCGCCGCTGTTATTGATACTGTGCATTGCGGGAGAAATGAAAGCGAAGCGAGAGGATATTATAGGCGAAATCGAGCGTTTCCCTGCAGCGATAGTGTACAACTATACGAGTGTTGGAGAGATAATAAGGAGGATTGCAAGATAAACGTTTCCGCGGTATCAAGTTGCAAGGCAATAACAGGAAGAGCGATATGTGTTAAGGATGTGTTTTTCCATCTTGTTTCACTCGTATATGAGTTTTAACGAAGAGTTCGATTTTCCCCAAGGTTTCGAATGAATATAAAGTTGAGAATCCTATAGATGTATATATTCGCAGATGTTCTACTTGAAAGATTATTTTTCTTTTTTAAAATTATTCATATTTTATTGAAGGTTGCATTAGTATGGTATTAACACACTATGAAACTCGTAGAGTATCTTCTTCTCGAAGCAAAGGCAAGCTATGGTTTCCATTGAGGCAACGTTATTGAAAATCATTTATGCGTCATTACTTTAATGAAAAATGTTATGACGTTGTTAGGTATACTATACTGAATACTGGATATCTGTATTGCCTTTTACCTATTTCATTTCCAGTTTTATCCTACGTACGCCTCTCAAAGTGCACAAACTTAATTAAAATTCTAGTTGACAGCCAAATCCTATATGCCTGTCATATAAAAAATATACGATTCTCCTGATGCTTCTATTAAACCCACTAAAGTCTTTTACTGCTTAATATTGAATTTCTGCCGGCTTTTATCTCAACTCGCATTAAGAAGAACAATTCTCTATTATCTACTAACTGTTATACGTCAATCAGATGAATTATATTATTTTCGTCGATTCGAATTCACGACGGAAATGTGCATAAGTTTATTAGCTCAAATTAATATCATAGAACAATTGGTCACTTATTCGGTGAAATATAAACGAATCCTCCGGTACGTTTTGCAAATCTATGTAAAAACAGCGTAAATATCTTTAAACTTTCCGCACTTCCGACTCTAACGAGCAAGTGCACCTTTGCATTCTAAGACCTTCATGCATTCTGCAGTAACTTCCAGAGCTTTTCGTGAAAACGCTATCAAAATACTGAAAGTCTCTCTCGAGTAACCCTGTAAATTCCAAAAGCTTCTACATTTTACAAAAAATGTAGATTCATCGTCAAACCAACGAGAGAGAACGAGCGTTGAAGCAACGACGTCGATGCTTCTGGCTCGTGAACTCTTGAGAGCGGTAGTAGTAGCAGCAGCAGCAGCAGCAGCAGCAGCAGCAGCTCGGTAGCGCATATTCGAGCAACAGCAGCAGAACGGCCAAGTGCTCGCGCGATAGCCATGTTTCTCACGAAAAGAGGGGAAGGAGCCCAGAAGAGCGGAGCACTGCTCTCGGATGGTCTACGTCAGCGCCTGGCTTACCGCTCGAGAGAGCAAGCCCACAGAAGAACGACTCGAGAGACAAAGAGAGAATTAGAGCAAGGGCCAAACCAGAAGGACCGAAGTAAGAGACAACGACTGCCAACACCGTTTCAACATAGAGACAGAAAGAGATGCTACAATCTGGATAATAGGGACTCGCAAGGAGGTGGCTAGTGGGGGAGGGGGTGCAGCGACAAACGACAGAGAGCTAGAGATAAACCGCGAGAGACAATTATAAAGCTAGAGAGATAGAGCTGACAAGTTATAGGACGAAGACAAAGAGAACTATGGAGAACCTAGAGGATAGCTCTAGGAAATTTTTAAGATCGAGGAATAAGATAAATATGCAGACGCGAAATACCTTTTTCCACTGGAGTATTTTATTCGGTTGTCGGCTTCAAATAACACTGGCTATCGAGAAAGATTTTAATTGCGATTGGAAATGGCATCGAATAGTATGCAGGATTTATGATATACGAAATTATTAAAGCGGCCGCACGGAACATAGCCAACGGCACAGAGAAATAAATTCGATTCGAGTGTCAAATATATATATTTGCGTTAGTCATATTAAGAAAGCAATGCGACTCAAAAAAAGGACCAATGATATTACTCATTTTTAATGCAGAATAAAGAGATCAATGTCATGGATCAATGACGAAAAACCATAAGTGTTTAATTTAGTTATATGAAGATCATCAATATTATGTAAGCAGTGGTAGTAGCGAGTGTGATAATTAATAGCAGTATATTGATTAACTAACATAACAGCCAAACAATCTAAGCTCATAGTCGCATTTTTGATAAACATTAAATATATAGAGAAAAACAGATGACTGATGGCTTGATTAATCTTCCCCGCTCGGTATCGGACACAAGACACCGGCAATCATTTTTCAAAAAAGATCCCGCAAAATTCGTTCCCGTCAGATAATCAAGCAGTCGGAGCAGCGCGCACGTGTATAATCTCGGCTCTCGCGGCGTTGCTCGCGCGCGCGCCTCGAGCACAAAGGAACCGGAGAAATCAAGCCAGCACGCCCTTTAAAATTTCTGGGCCGCGTTTGCCGATTCCATATCGCGAGAGAGCATGCTCGGGGGATAAAAGGAAAGGGGTTTCAAAGCGAAAATTTTATTCAGCAATGCAAGTAGATTAGCAAGCTGCGGCGTCGGTGCCGGTAGCAGCGGGCGGATGCGGCCGGGAAGAGAGAGAGAGAGAGAGAGAGAGAGAGAGAGAGAGAGAGGAAAGGGGGGTATATAAAATAGCTGCAGTAGTAGTTTGAGTTCAGGGAAGCGAAGGCCTCCGGAGGGGCAACAGAAAAACCGAGTGTGGAAAGGGTGGGAGTGAAGTCGGCCGCCGCTGCTGTTGGCGCGTGTACATGCACGTATATGCGCCGCTGCTGGCGCTGTTGCCAAGCGGAAATCGCTGATCGTCACGCACGTTTTCTCCGGGAGAGCAAGTCGGCGCAACCACGATTCTCTTATTTCCCCCTGGTCTCTCTCTCTCTCTCTCTCCCTTGCTCGCTAGACGCTACGACAAAAAGAATTGCCGGAGTAAGTATATAGACGGAGGTGCGGTTAGCATCATCGGGATGGACGTGAAAATCCGGGGAAAAGGAGGTTAATAAATGAAGAGCTCTCGATGTGCGCATCTATTGCGACTGTCTGTGTACGCAATACGACGTGGACCTGTCTGTGCGTGTGTGCGTCGGAACGTAAAACTTGGGATTTAGATTCTGAACGCGGGCTTCCGCGAGCTTGTTTCTATCTTGGAGTCGCTGCTTCTACGGCCTGGCTCCAAGTCAAAACAGGATAAGTCACGATTCAGAGGCGAATGAATTCGCAGCGCGTTCGGATGCTCGTGTGTTGTTGTTCGGAGTATATTTATTTTCTCGCCGTGTCCGGGTTTGTGCGTCGACAAATTAATCCTTTTTGTCATGCTAAACTCTTCGAGTTAATGCTTTCGCTTTAAGATCTCTTTGAAGTGCAGGCAATATTATTTTACTTTCAGATGTGAAGTTTTAGTTCAAAACTTACAGCTCGGTCTTACGTATTTGACCGATAAGCTTTTGCGAGCGGTAATACATTATTAATCGCACGAGGGAAACTGAAAGAGGATAAAATCTTGTGGCGCATGAACGAGTACACGCGTTTTACAAAGGCGTTTCCGCACCGTATATTTGGCCACATCCGCGAAAGTAAGTCAATGGCCGTAAATGTTTTGAAAGGCGAGGAAGTTGGACAGGAAATTAAATAATTTATGAAAACAAAATTTAATATTATCCTGTGTATCGAAATATGGATTGACAATTCTATGTAAATGCTTATCGATACGAGTTCTTGATATAAAAAAAAATCACTTTTGTATACGAGAAGAAATACTTTTACAGTAAACATACTGTTAGTCCTTACTAGAGCTCTCCGTCTATTATTATATTATTTGACTTGAAATATAGCTAACTGTACTGATGTAGTACTATTAAATAAGACGGATTTAGTGTGCTGAATATAAAGTATACAGTTAGAATATAGAGTAAAATACGAAAATATACCATGAAAATAGAACGAGTGTAACATTTCATCTGACTATTCGGCTATTAAATCACACCTCCATCACACCCCCACTAGCGCAGTGAATCTTTTGAATCGCAACATTTTTCAAAGTAATATTTCTATGCGTACATGTTCCTAATTGTGTAACTCGCCAGAAAGAGATAAAGAGAAGAAAGACAGCAATGAGTTGTTAAGAAACATAAGGCCTGCGGTCAACATATATTTTCGTCTTCGAAGAAATCAAAGAAGAAAACGAAGGAGAAGGCACGAGTCAATCGATAAGACTCACTCTGGCAGAAGAGGTTATACCAGTTCTACTTTATGATGAATCAAATTACTGAAACCGCGCTGTTGCTGTGGTAATATGATAATTCGAGCTTGCTTTGTCATAAACTTCTTTCATTTTTCGGATAACGAGAAAAATCTAGCGCGAACGACGATACCCTGGAACACGTCACGAATTAAATTGGCCACAATTGGCATTGATTGCGATGGATGCCGATTTCCAACACGTAACTCATAATTATGTACAAAATTGAATATCGGCTTGCTGTCGTTTTAAGTTAAATTTAAATATATTATTTATCTGTGATTGAAAACACTTGGATTCTTCTAGGTTTTTATAATCGTTGCACGGCGTTGCAACACTATTTTGTCGATTAATTATGACTTGCAACGGAGTTATCAACGCCAAAGAAACAAATTACAAGCACATTAGTAGGCTTATTTATTCGTTAAGACACAGAACGCAAAGTACCATTGATTTCCGTGGCGCAACGCAGTACAATACCATATATTTATAACAGTTATTTGGAAACTTTTTCTATGTACAGGTTAAATTTTTAAAAGTAGCACGATGCCTCGTAAACCATCATTTTTATTTACGTAAATTGGCGTTTTATCTTGTAAGAAATTGTACCCACTTGCGCGTATGCACACAAAGGAGTCGCGCTAAAATATTAGGAGAGAAAGCTCACGACTTGTATTCGCCAAGCTTGTAATAATTAACATTTTCATACAGTGACACTTGAAGGTTGATAATGGTTAGCGCTTTACGCTAAAATAATAATTCATACACCATTTTTTGTATTTATTTCAAAACGTAATAGCTCACGTAATCATCATTTTATGGAAAATACATATCCAATCTACATAAAATAAACTAAAAGAAATAGAAGTCATGGAAACCTATTACCCTTGATCTATACGTAACCAAAGAAACAACGATTGAAAAATAAGATATCTTAAATTTCAGTAAGAGGCGCAAATTCAATTCAGCGCCAAATGTGAAGGTAAGTGTTGGTATCATATAACCAGCGAGTCGCAGGTATTTACCATGCCTGCTTACGTAAAGTTAAATCGAAAACGGAACTGCTGTGTTGCTTCTAAGTATCGGCAATATTATAAATGAAATCTCAGCTATAACAGCATAAAAAATACACGACGTAGCAAGATACATCGGAGACTCTCATAAGTCGTCGATTTCCTCTCTAAAAATTGTGTACATTACTTTCGAATGACTGTGAATGACAATTGATTATCTTTACTCAATAGGAAGTGCAAATCTTTTGTTTTAGGATTTCAAAAATACATTAATTTAAAGTCCGATGCTATAAACAAAGCTGTCTAAAATATGTTATCATAGATATATTATTATAAGGCAAATACGTGTATTTTTATTAACAAATAAAAAAATATAAAGATTTTCAGATAAATAATGAAGAATGGTAGTAGTACTTTTAGCTTATAGAATATAAATAAATTCTAACTCGAGAACCGAGGGTGGAATCTCGATGAATCATTTGGATTTTCAGAAATTTAAAAATATCTGGGAATTTTCCTTGAGAAAAAAATTTTTATAAATATTTTAAAGATAATTATTGACCTCAATGTCATGCACAACGTAGGCATGATTTTATGCTTAAAGGATAATTTACTTTAATTCAACATTATTTTATGAAATACGAGAAGCAATATAAAATCCAACTCTATAAATCAGTCGTACACAGTTCAACTTTCTTATAATTAGGCTTTCGAGAAAAATCGTTTACTACCCAAATAACAGCTTAATTTCAAATTTCCTAGCGGGAAATGTTTGCAAGATACAATTACAATAATTTAAGTGAACATCTTACGGGAAAAATGTAATCGCAAAAACACTGCGCAATTGCCTCGAGTAAACATGCAAATGTCATCCGTCTAATAAAAAGAGTAATAAAAGACTATGAAACCTTTTTTTCACTTAGCTAATCAACGAGGCAAAAAAATGCATTAAGCTAAGTTACAAAGAGAACAGTGTATGCGACGTCACGACTCGCATCTTATCGTCTATATCGTCATTTCACAGAGCACAGCAGCTGACGCATCAAATCATATCTATAGAGATGTACGCGTGAACAATTACAATGTTCCTATTACGACACGTTCTTGTTCTCTAGCGAGCGAGTTCATGTGCAAGCAACGTCGAGGTCGTACATTTTTCTCTCTATACCTATAGACGAAGTCATTCAATCTCCCGGTCCCACTACATCTATTCATCAGCGAATATCTATTACATAGCGTCTCGTTCAATCTGCATATTCAACTTCGATTTTCGACAAAAAAAGCTCTTGATATTGTTTTTGACCGTACAACTAGGTTTATTTTCAATTCAAACGCTATAGGTAAGATTATGTGTGTGTATACTTGTAAGAAGAAGAAATTGTTCTGGAGACTTGAAGAAACTTTGATGACAAAGAGAAATATTTCTCGTGTAAAGTATATAACGCGAAAGGTTTTATCACCCTAAGAGAAAGAGCTCAGAAGAGTGTGCAATAATAGATCATATAATAGGTATATATCTCTGTATCGAGGGTCATATCCTGTCATTCGATTCATTACTATAGTACGCAACATATGCCTAAAGACTTTTTTACGAACTTTCTCGTTGATCATATAGAGTTGACAATAAACAGTTTACCGTCATATGGCACTTCGAGAATCGGTAAGTAGTGGGTGGCGTAACGCATACGTGTACTTCGTCCGAGCCACGGAATAATACGAAAACTGTTGAAAAAACTCAGCTTATTTGAATGTATACTTAGTGATGCTTTGATCCGTAGTTACTGTTAAAACGATATCCTTATAAAAGTGATCATCCGACTGCAGAAAAGTTTAAGCAAAGTTGCGCGCCATTATATGTAATTCTGTAAATCTATCAATATTCCTCAAAAAAAGTTACAACATTACGAAAAAAAAAGAAAAAAAAGAAGAACAAGACTGCAGAAGTCCATTTAAAAGAAAGCAGCAGCAGCAGCAGCAGCAGCAGCAACAGCAGTCGTCCCCTTATCCAGCGACGCACTAACGATGTCGAGAGAAAGAGAGAAGTGGCGACGACGGCGCATACGTCGAGATAGTGCAAAGCCGGCTCTTTAAACGAGGGATATGCCCATATCCCGGCGTGAGAAAACAAGCGAAGATACGGCAACGTCGCAGGCTTGAAAACTAGGCAGCAGCGCCGTTGCTCTCTCGCTATATACACCCCGACTTTGTTTGTTTCTCGACTTGCGAGTCAGCGGCGGCGCTGGTTCTCCTTCTCTTTCTCGGTACATATTTATATACATGTGCATGTACACATATACGTAATGTTATCCTATAAGACTGTAAACTGTGTAAAATGAAGAGATTGGTCGAGGAAAAATTAAAGGGTCGAGAAATTTTTATTCTGATTTCCATTATCTTTACGTCGGGGCCGTGCTTGAATATTCATAATACGAAGACGGCGATTTATGTGGAATTACGCGCGGGCGCGCTCTCTGCCTCGATGCTAATGTGCAATTTGCAAGTGCTCTGAATTTAACGCATTAAGCCGTCGCAGAATTATTAACTGTTTTTACGATTATTTATAAGATGATGATTGCGGTTTGTAGGTGTACGACCGGTTCTCCGCTGTGCTGCTCTTTCCTGTCCGATAAATTCGAGACTTTTTATTTTATTTCCTCGAATTCGTTAATTCGAAAGGCTACTGCCCGAGAGAGTTGACAGGTTCAAGTTTTTTTTGTCGTCAATTGCGCGCAAGCACGGCTCGGTCAAATAATAATCGTCGACAGTCTTTGAGGACTCGGACGTTTGTTCCCTGATATTTTTAAACTAGTTAGAACGAGATCGAAGTCGAAGCCGGAAAATGAATTAATGAATAAAAACACGGATAAATGTTCTTATTGTATTGCTGGCGTACCTGCTTGCATTGGTATATAAGTTAGGTAATGCCGATTTTATAGCATAATTGATTATGCATCTATAGCAAATTCCACGTCGGAGTTAACAACACAATTATAATTAGAAACTGACTGACGTAAAGAAGACGAGAGCGAGATCGGAAAGACAAATACAACGTTTGAATTAGAACTAATTGAATTGAAAACATTTTGTATAAAATGCAAGAGTTCACAAACACAATAATAAATAATATTTACCAGCAAAGTCAATGTGAAAATGTAACATAAAAAATGTATACCTTAGGTGCGTAAACATACTCTGTGAAATATTCGCCTTGCAAATATCGTATACCTATATTGAAATTTTCATAAAGCTGAACGTACGTGCGCGTATACTCTCTCCCGGAGGGCACTACGCGTTATTTTTAAGCCGCTTCGTGTCCCGGCGCACATATGCACCAAGTATGGCCACGCTAATACGCGCCAGCGCACATGCATGCTTGAAAAATGAAAATTAAAACCTATATTATGCTGCAACTCACGAAATGCGTACATTCGTGACGCTATAAACAAAACACGTCGATTTTGTCTTACCAATAAACGAATCAACTATATTCCTAGCAGCAGGGAACGCTTACGGGATATCATCGGGTTATATGTATTTTTAGATAAAAATACATACGATATTATACAGAGTCGCGAGTCATTGTACATCATCGCAAAAGAGTCGATGCGCTCGGATATCGCGGAATCATTACTTCAGATCCACAAGGCAAAAATTGCCTTTCCACTCGAATGAACATATTCGAATAATTCATCGACACCGTCGAGTTTGCATAATAACAATTCCAAGTCGAAACTCTACGCCCCAAGAGAAGCTTGTAATAAGTATAGAGTAGGAGAAAGAGCGAGAGGGATAAGAGTCGACACAGCAGCGGATGCAAGAGAAAACATCGGACAAAGAGGAAGACCCGAACGAGTATACCATACAGAGAGCGTCTGCGCATCTGGAGAGTTCGCGCGGGCCCCAAAAGCGTCGGAGGCCACGACATTGCCAAATTCGAGATTGGCTGTGCGTTTCGTCGCTCGAGGCCAACTTCTTTTAGCCTGTCTGCCCCACTCTCCTCCTCCCTGTCCTTTTAGCCTTTTCGTTTTTTGGATATAATTGCGCACGAGAGAAAGAGAGAAAAATATCGTCTCTCGCCCACAGTTCGTCCGGCCCTCCCGACGACGAGTTTCTCTTGTTACGAGGGAGAGATGAGACGCGATTATGCGCGAAGGCTCTCTTATGTGTGCCTTTGTCTTCTTCCTTTTTACGAAGCAGCAGCAGCAGCAGCAGCAGCAGCGTCTCGTCATCGGCAAGAGAGACAGTGACGACGCGACGCGTGACTTTTCTTTCCATACGATTATATTCCACAAACTCTAAGCGGGGGTTAAATTACGCCGGACGCGGGCGAATATAATTTAGAAAATCTTCGCTTTCCGCGAATACTTAGTAAGCAAGCCGTTCCGCGGAGATGTGCTAAACTAAACGATTAATTTGCCAAGACTCAACGTGAAACATTTGCCTTCGACTTAACGAATGCTAAGAGATTCGGAAAAGGAACGCGGCACTACGAGTCGACAACGAACGGCAAATAACAATTTCAAAAGTCGAGTTCAGAATTAACATACGCGCTGCAGTGCCTAGAGTCGGAGCACCACATATACACTATACAGTGTATTTTCGAGTTTTCGCGCATTCTTCACTGCGGAAAATTACAAAGGAAGTAACGAGACATGCGCGCAAGCAATTGCTCTCGGTGCAGAGCAAATGCTATTTACATATTCGGGTAGGAAAAAACAAAAGTGCTTATCTAATAGAGCTCTCTCGCGTACGCGACGGAATAAATGTTGGTGTCCCATAGAGGAAAAATTCTGTGGATTAATATCTACGATATAAGAGTTGACCCGTTGAACGTTGCTGTCTATATGCCACTCTCCGCACTCGCGACTTTTATCGCAAAACCTATCGAGCTGTCTCCCTGACTGTATACTTTCTGTATGATGAACGTGCAAGTCGAGCAGTCTGCCGTTGTTGCTACCGATGATATTATTTCTTTTTTCCTGTTTTCTTAATTCGACGTTCGTACCGCTACTTTATCGTTATCGGGAAGATTAATCAATAATTATCTGTCTCTCTTTGCGGATTCTCCACTTTTTTACAATGTTCAAAAAGCCGCGTGAAATGTTTTAACAGTTTACGAAAAAAAATTGTTTACGATTGGTTAAAAGTAATCGGGAAATACTGTGTAAAACAGTAACGATAAGATTGTCTGTAATTACGACGATTACCTCATATATATATATATATAAGTGCAACAGTTTTACAATAAATGATAAAATCACACTTCGAGCGAAGTAGTAAAATAATACTCGTTCCGAGTCTCAACGAAGAAACGTCAGCTGAAAAACACCGACATTATCCTAAAAGCGATAAATCAGCATCCCCGCGTGCCGAAAAAGCGTATCACGTGCCAGTAGAAAGAGGGGGCGGTGGACGCTATCCGTAAAAATCAGGCCCCGACGGTAAACGCAGAAGAGAAAAAACAGCTCTACCGAGTCAGGTCAGTGGTTTTCCTCTCTCTCTCTCTCGCTCCCCCACAAGGGTAAGAATTTCCTTTTCTTCGGACCTACCGAGATTCAATATAATGCCAAGGCTGGTCGGACGAGACTCGCCCATAGGTCTTTGTCGAAGGCAGGTGCTGCCGCAAAGATTTTTCTTTTTCTATTTCTTCCGCGCGCTTGTGTTTGCTCGACGATGCCAAGGGCAACGAGAGAGCGAATGCGCGTCTCGAGAGGATGCTCTTGGTTTCTCTGTTTGCTATCTCTCTCTTCCTTGCTCTTTCATCCTTTTTCTCGAGAAAATATAGATATATAAAGACCGTTGTTCGCTTTACGCCGACTGTGTAGAGAATCTTTCGTGTTTGCGATGCTTTCGAGAGAGAGAGAGAGAGAGAGAGAGAGAGAGAGAGAGAGAGAGAGAGAGAGAGACCAAGGGCCTCTGGAACTGTGGCTACTTTTTCAAGGGGGAATCGGCAAGGTGTTTCGCAAGGTGGATTATTTTTTGAGAGGGGTGCGGAACGCTGCGGTTTCTTTCTTGGGTACCTGTACTTACAGCAAGGGCTCTACGAGCGACGTTCTGGAACGTATGGATGATTTTACGCTGCGTTAACTTGAACTCAAAACCATTTGGACGTATTTTTCTGCTACATCAGATTGGAAATTTCTTTACGTATTTTTTTACGCTGAGGAGTATTCCAATTGTTTTCAATGTTGTCATCAAAGTTCTCGTTGAATTTCCGAATTCGACCTTAAAGTGCAATTATTACTGTTTACTTTTTTCGAAACGTCATATGTTTATAAATATAACACACGGAATAACATCGGAATAAACGCAAGGTTTCCCGTAAAACGTGAAAAGATAGAATAAAAAAAGCACGGAATATCCGCTCTTGAGCACGCACATATGTTGAAAATGTATTTATTCAACGATAACGCGCTCGACGATCCGCATCAATAAAAATACTGGCTCGGCAGAGATAAAAATGTCAAAAGTGTATGAATGAACGACTGTGTGCAAGGCTAAAGGGGTCAAGCAAAACGAATGACACGATCACCCGACGCGAACGCGCGATTCTACGCAGAGTAAGGGAGAGAGAGAGAGAGAGAGAGAGAGAGAGAGAGAGAGATAGAGAAAGAAAGAAAGTGTGCAAGAGGAAACGAGTTGGTTGAAGGAAAAAAATCGTGAGCATAAGTATACTTTACGCGGTACAGTCAGTCGTAATTTTATTTAGTTCCCAAGTGTCTTAACAATGAGAAGAGACTCAGCCAGATGAATTTGATTCATCACGAGGGAGAGATAGATATATGGAGAGAGAAAGAACACCACACAGGCCAAACGTCAATTGACACTGAATGTTTTTATTATTTTTTTGCGAATTAACTCGCGACTTTATCTATCAACAAATATATATCGAATCTCGCTTCGTTGCGCGAAAGTCTGCATTGACACATTCGCAAAAGACTTGCTCAAACAGAGCGTACGATAAATTATTCAAGCAGCAGTGGGGCAATAAAAGCGCTAATTTTAAGCGCGATGACGTTCAAACAAGATTTTCAGCCCCACTCGCGTGTACTCGCAGATACACACATATACATTACACACACACACACACACATATAATCATAGAGTCGTTTTTCTCTTTCTCCATAAGACGGAATATTATAACTGTACAAGAGCCGCGAGTTCATATAGAGAGAAGGCCTGCAGACAATCAGATACAAAGGGGCAAAAAAGAGAGAGGCAGCATCAGCAGCAACACCGGTTACGAGCGTGCCTTACGCGCATGCACACACACACACACACACACACACACACATACATGCATACATACATACATATATATATATATAGACACGCGCTAGCAAAAGCACACGATGATAATTCGTCGTCCAACAACTTGTATATATTTACGCGGAACTCGTCGCTCTTACTTTATATACTCAAGTCAGACAGAAAAGATCTCGCCGTCGTCGTAGTCGTTGTCGTCGTCGTAGTGACGCAAGATCATTGGGTAGGACGAACCCGAGAGAGCAATTTAATCGTCGTCGGATGTCGGTTTCTCTATCTCAAGAATATGTATTTATATATATATATATATTATATATGCTATACGTAGACATTGGTATACCAATGCCTACATGCCCACATACGCCTGAAGAAAGAGATACGAAGAGAACCTTAACTCTTAAATACAGTTCTGCTGGTTGAATTTCACTTTGAGTGTACAATGCTGCACCGAACGAAGAATAAATCGAAGCAAACGATGTTGTGTCGTTTTCTTTGCATAATAAAACCATTAACGCGATCGCAGCTCTCTGGATCAAGACAGGAGGGGAAAGAGAAAAGAAATAACAATATTAGAAAGCGAATCCAGTCCAGCGATATACTTCTGTGTGCGTTAACTTTTTTGAACTCCATAGAGAGAGAGAGAGAGAGAGAGAGAGAGAGAGAAAATAAGCTTTATGTATTTCGACATCGTTGGGACGATTCTTCGATTTGGAGGATTTCGAGGTGATGGACGAAAAGAGGGGCAACGTTTTCGTAAGCCGCTTTTTAAGTACATCCTCTACCGGCTGTAAAACAACATTTTCAATGGGCTATTACGTACTGGCTTTAACTCGGCGATAATGAGATAAAAATAAAAAGTAATTGAACGTCGAAGCGCAGCAGTATCGTTGAGAGCAAAATTGGCCGAAAACCTGTTGCGTTATCGATAAGATATTGCTCTTTATTTTTTGGTGATTAGATTATATAGAGTGTATTGCGTCGCGATTTTCCTAATCGATTTAGATGATACATTATTTAGTATAAAAACATTTAGTATTATATTCATTCTATTCCCGATATTCAATTGTGCATTTTCATCATTCAGGAGCACGTCACTTTCATTGAACTGAACCTTGCTATTCATAGAAGTAAAAAAAAAGTTCATTCACCAGTACTAGTACACTGCATAGGAATCTGCAATTGTAAATACGAAAGATCGGCTGTAGATGGCGCCACTTGTCAGGAAGCTCGTCGCCGACTGCGCTCGGCCAGACAGGGACCGCTGCACTTGCACACCTACGCAAGGTCAAAGACACACCGGCCGGTAAATGTATCTACTACGCCCACAATGTCAACTAATAATTTCAGAATATGTCTGAACGCAACAATTATTAAATTTGCAATTCTTTAACGGTGTAATCGATAGCATCGTACCGAAATGCAGAACAAATCGAGTGACTCCCTGTATACTACATACAGACTGTACCTTCATTGCCTACAAGATTCGCGAGAAAGTCACGAAAGCCCACCGTTCGACACTCCCTTTAAAAAATCTGGCGTAACCGTCATTCGCGCAATCTCGTTCTCTTGCGTTCTTAACCTCAAAATCGCTAAAATAAAGGCGACGAGAAAAAAAAGAGTCGCCGGTTCTTCGCTATTCCATCTATGCCACGCGTCATAAGAATAATGCCTTTGAAATAGTACGTAGCCACGTACCTTGCAGCAGTTCAAGCACTTGCCTCTGTTGCCTAGAGTACGGCAGTACACAAAAGTTTTTCGGGAAAACGATCTATCGAGTTACTACTTATAAACAAACACCTTTGCAGAAATACGCAAAGCTCCTGGGACCCTGGGACGACGACGTGCGAAACAAAAGAGCACGTGAAACAACGGCACGCGCGCACTGTCACGAGAGCACAATATATATGTCACACTTTATAATATACGCGCACTGACTGCAGCGGGTTCCGGCTATCCGACAGTAATAATACATATATACAAGAGAGGGACACAACGCACTCTCTGCCGACACTTCAATCGAAAGGGTCGCAAACTTATCCAGATAACGAGGGTAAGAAAGACGACACGCATGCGAGATGCCACACACTACCCCTTCTGGAAAAAGGCGCGAGCGACCGCCGACGGCGCCGACAGCACATGTATGGTAGTTTGCTAGTGGTACACATACCTACACACATACGTGCAGCAGCCAGCAGTGCCACTGTGCCAGCACACTCCAGCAGCGATTATATAAATCGCGGCGGTTGGGAATATTTCTGAGAAACTGCAAGATGGCGCGTCACATTTCTCCTTTCATCATCGACCGATGGTAATGTTTCAAGAGACGATGTGCATTTTCAAATAGACTTTATTACAAAAACGATTTCGTGATCTATTAGACTTAAAAAAAATAGTAAAAATAATTCTAGTATCTCTGCGTAAAAGAATAACAGCATTTTATTTCTCAATTATACATAAGAAATGAAACAGACAAAATATCTTGTGTATGACTCAATGAATTTACTGATTGTAGTATATAGCAGGCTTGTTATTGAAAATAAAATAACGCGCATACATTCTGTACTTTAAAATGCAAAACTTGTTCGAGTTATTATTATTATTACGTTCGTTCGAGCTTGAAAAAACAGCAAAAGTAAAACAGAAGATTTTCCAACGTTGCGCCCCCTACAGACTCAACGTGACTATATCTAATATACTTCGGTAGACCTGTCCGTATGAAAGAGTCGGCTATTTGCCGCGAGAGTGCACGCGTATACCAGAAAGTCACGCGAGAAAGCCCGCTAAAAAAGCGAAAGAGAAAAGGACGGAAGGGGCCGATCTCTGATCTCTCAGTCTCTCGACGCGCACATACAGTGTTACTTATAGGGAAGGAGAGAAAGGGAGCGGCGCTAGAAAGCGATAGAGAGAGAGAGAGTGAGAGACGCAACGCAAGCCAGTTGAATAGTGCATACAGTCGCGACTGCGCGTCGTCGTGTCGCGTATAGGGGTATAGAGAGCATACAGCCTCTCCTGACTCTCCTCCTTCCGTGTCCGCGTTACATTATTGCTGCAGACGCTGAGTGCAGACGCATCGGCCCACGGAGTATACGCGTACTACGATCATTATTTACTACAGCGTACTACGCGAGCGCGTGATACAACATACAACATACGCGCCGTCGACTCTTCTCTTTCGTATACTTGCACCGATTTCAGTGATATTTTGCCTCGTCTGCATTGTACTTCGTGTGTATTCTTCGTGTGCATTCTTCGTGTGCATTTTTCGTGTGCATTTTTCGTGTGCATTCTTCGTGTGCATTCTTCGTGTGCATTCTTCGCGTGTGTTCTCGTGCACTGTTGACCTCGAAGGTGAATGTGCATTCAGAGAAAGCGAGCGATATCGTCTATACGAGGAAAAAATAAATAGCATGAAAAGAAGGAAGCTGGAGCTCCTCGTAGACGAGGAAATATAATGTGACGCCGCATATCGCGGGGAACAGTTAAGAGGATCGCAGCAGCGAAGAGTATCAGCATGAACTTCCTGAATACGATCGCGGTAGGCGCGATCGCCGGCAGCGACGCAGCCCTTCAGCTCAATAACGTCGAGGTCATCTACTCCAAGGTGCAGCGGGTCTACCTGAAACCTCAGCACAAGGAAGAGAGACAGAGGGATTTGAGGGTCAATGTTGAGATTCACGCCGGGCTCAGTCCCGTTTGCCGCAAGGTCATTTTGCCGCATTTTTACTTTTATTTTTCGGAGATTACTTTTTTATTTTCCTCTCGCGAGAGGTTATAAGGCCCTTTATAACCTCTCTTTTTTCTTTCCCTATCTCGAGAGGACTTTCACACTGTCTGTAAACAAAGCCCAAAACTATGGCGTCTCTTTACTTGCTGTAATTACCGGGATGCTGCGACTAATGCCATTCGTTGTTCTAATCATGAGAGAAACGAATTTTCTAATTATTTCTCAATTCTCTTTTCTTTTTCAGAGGGAATAGAATGGAATTGTTACATTATAATTTCATTTACTTCAACATTTTTCGAGTTATTTGTACATATGATTCGAGAGGTCTAGGACTTATCTCTTAATAAGTCGTATTCTTTGATGTTTTTTTTTCGCATCAATTTTGTTCCCTCAATAGAATGAAATATTTTTTATAGCAAAAGCGATGCAATACAGTAGCGATTAAATAAACGTGCATGACTTTAATAATTTGATTATCTAATCTATATATTTGTTTCACAGGCTTTGTGCGTTCTTCTGGCAGACGATGGTGACCCCTGCTTCTTATACTCACTATTCATTACCGACGATGATTTTAAGGTATTGAAAGCTCAGCAAGGACTGCTTGTGGACTTTGACAATTTTGCAACACAACTGATATGTTTACTGGAACAATGTCAAGTTCCTGCCACATGTTTATCCAAGGCACCAAAATTTTTGTTGCTCTTGGCAGAAGAAGCTGGAGACTGGAGCTTCAAGCTTGTAGAGACTAATAATTTTAAGCATTTGTGCCACTTAAGTTTAAATATTGCACCATCAAATGACTCAGATTTAAAGACTCACATGGCCATGAAAATAAAAAGCCTAAAGGAGAATATTGTACAAAAAGATAGAGATGTAACTAATTTAGAATCAAGACTATCGGAATTAACAAATAAACTTGAAATAAAGTGTAAAGAACTAGAGCAGTATGAACAGAAATGTATTACAGAGAAAACTCAATTACAAATGAGCCTTTCTCAGCAAGTTGCCTTAGAAAAGGACCGGCTAACTCAAGCAAAACTTGAGTGGCAAAATCAAACTGAAAGAGAAAAAATGGAACTAGAATACAGACATAGCGAGACAATAAAACTGTTGCATACTGAGATTGCAGAGCTTAAAACACAAAATGTAAGTTTCAAAGACAGGAAATCTTTACTAGAAGCAACTAATAAGGAACAATTAAAGCAACTTCAAGAGTTGGAAAAGGAACTTAATATAGTGCAACGCGATTATGCTGCGCTGAAAAAGCAGAATAGCAAGTTTGAAACTGATTATCACGATAAGGAAAAATCAATCAATAGCCTGTCAACTAGAGTTGCAGTACTTGAACAAGAATTAAAGGACAAAACGATATTAATCAATAAGCATACTGAAATGATCAGAAATGCAAAAGAAAGTAAGCAAAGACTGGAAGAATTACTTGCCGAAAAGGAGTCGCAACTGCAGCGAAAGCAGGCGTCTTTAAAAAATCTTAGCGACGAACTTGTAAAGGCTAACGAGATCCTAGGTAAATTACAAAATGAATTAACATCGACTAAGTCCAAACTAAAGTTACGAACGAGCATTGCTCTGGAACAGGAACGACTTTTGGATAATAAACAGAAAGAAGTCGGCCAGTTAGAGAGCAGAATGGACAGTTATACCAAAGAAAGTCGAGAGGCTAAGGCGCAAGTTGACGGCCTCAAAGAACAAATAAAGACGCTACAGACTCAGTTGGAGGAGAAGGAAAAGACTATCAAAAACAACGACAATGTTATAAGTTGGCTGAACAGAAGATTAGCCGATGTGCATTCTCCTTTACAAAGTGCCACTACAACGACAACCGCAGTTACGATGCCCCAGTCGATGCAATTAACGCTACCGAGGACCAGCAAATTCAACACCAACAGATTTGAAACGCGAACTCCAGCCCCTAATAACACACAGCCCATCTCGCTATCAGGACTACCGTTGCGCAATCCAATTGTACAAAATCCCAATATTAATCAGACAGCCAGGAGTACAGCTAGATCAACAGGCGTCGGGGTATCCGACAACTCCACCGGCATAAACTTCAAGACCGGGCAGATCACAAGCACGAGCACACCTCTAGAACGTGTTAATTCTCAAAGTAAAATATCAAATAATCCAGGAAGCGCAAACTCCGTACCAGCGATAATCGAAAACAATAACGTGCCTGCGCCGGCTATTAACGGCATCAAGCCCAAGAGCGCGAGTAGTTCACTGCAAGGTGGCTTAAGACGAGCGGTTATGGACAAACCTCTGTTACCTTCGGCATACTTTCCCAAGACGTTGCACAATCAATGACAACAAAGGAATAAGGTTCACCTTAAAATTTAACTAGAATTATTTTTATTAAATTTACAACCGAACCATTTTTCAAGTAATTTCATTCTAAATTCAAAGAATTCAAACTTATAGTGATAAGCTCGAAAAGTAACTAAGCCGAGAACTTTATTTAGTTAGTAAATCTTTCTTTATTAATGAAAACATATTATTATTGCAAGCTGTGAATCAAAAATATTTTCATTTCTGCACAATCTTAAAAATCTAATATTTGAAATAACTTTTAAGTGACTTTACACTTAGGATGGTTCCTTTGTAATTTTTTTTCTAATGCCAGAATGACTGTGCATTTAAAAAGAGTTTTATCTTTATTTGTTTTTTAGGTTTAGTAGAAAAATATCAAATTTTATTTTCTACTAGTTAAATGTGTTGATATTTTATCATTTTCAATTATATTTTAATAGTGTTTTCATTATTTTAATTGAAATGATTATTGACAATTTGAAACAAATTTTAAGGTGAAATTAAAAATAAGTAAATAGATTTATATTCAATAAAAGTTCTATACAAAAGTAAAGTAATAAAAGTAAACATTTAAAACATGAATTTATCATGGTCAGAAACGACTATACAGTTTCTCATTCAACAAATGACAAAGTACAAATGATTTAACAACTCAATAAGCAAGTCTTAAAGTAGTTTACATTAAAAAGTATACTTTTATGCTTTTTCGCCACTTATATCGATAGTATACGATGATAGAAGAAAGATAATATTGTATAAAATTGTGTAGCTCCTGTATTATTTGTTATACATGGAATTGTAAATTAAGTAAAATTAAAAACGAGATTATAGAAAGCGAAAATAAAGGAGAGGCATTTAGTTGTTTCACTTAGAGTAGTTGTAGATTTCAGATTTCTTTTTTATATTACCGGTGATATACCCTAAGGATAAGTGGATTAAGTACCTGGATAACAAATTTGTCAAAATTATAAAATTACATTCTTTTAAAACCGATTGATGTACTTGCCAATGAAATGTAAATTAAATTAATATAATCCTGAGTCAAATGCTTGACTCAGTTATGCTCTCTAAGTATGTTCTTCAGAGCAACAGTATTAATTGTAACATTCAGTATAGAAAAAAAACTTCAAAAAAATTGACTGTATTGTGGCAAACAGCCTTGTCTATTTTATTACTTTTGTACATAAAATTAAAATAAATACAAACATAATAATTATTGTACAAAATTAATAATTAAAAAATCTCTCCACCCTGGTAAAATTAAAATATCATGTATTAGAAACATTAATAAATTTTTCCTTAAAATATGGTCGAAGCAGAAAACGATGAAATCTTCGAAGCAGCGTCAACTGTATTATTTTCAATGCAAATAGAAAGAAATAAGATTTCCTTGCATCGACAAGCAGTTCAATACTAACATTATTAATGTATGATTAATTCTTTTTTTATACAATTGTACATTGTTAATGATTGTTTTTTTAAATACTGTTTTTGAATTGCCATCCAATGAATTCTGGTTCAAGTCGTGGCGATCGGTGGTGATAGGGTAGTTTCGTTAAGGAGGTCTGGATTACCCATATCTAACAAAGGCAGATCCATACGTTTGCGTCGACGTTCGCACTTAGGACAGGGTTTGGATGCATTTAAACAATCCGAGTGGAACACTGCATTGCAAGCGCCACACTGCAAAAAGAATGTAAAATAAATATTTAAAAAACGTGAACATATGGTTCATGTATTTGGTATATACTCACTCGGTAGGTGGTCTGAATATCGAATGGATAAATGACTTTCGGATTGGTGCAGACCTCGCAAATAAATCCCTTCTGACTGCAGAGCCAACAGCTCATCACGTGACTTTTTGCAAAGTCGATGACTTTTTGTAATTGCTGAGCCAGAGTTCCATTTGGAATATCGGGCAAATCGGATACAGAGTATTGGTGCACGTGTTCGTATAGATAATCTTTAGGAGAAACTTTTTTCTGAAACGACTCTATAATGGGTTCTCTACAATTGAATAGATATGCTCTGAGCAAATTTAGTTGTACCCTTAGCGATTGCAATTGCGCCATCAAATCGACAGCTGAATAAATTCTGGGATTAAGAATTTTCAAGTCCAACAGAGTTGGACATTCTGAGAGATATTTGGCGGCCTTTATGCAGACTGGATAGCGCTTAAGATCCCAATTATGAATGATTCGTGCTGGAATCATATACTCGTCACTCGACATGCAGCTACAGCAGAAGTAGTCACCCGAGAAAGAACAGACATTGGCTTTGGCAAAGGAAAGCCCTATCGACTGACCGCACTCCAGGCAGCTGTAATTCTGCGAGTCCAAACCCCTTTCTCGCGCTAATCGACCTAACTGTTCGTCGAAACTTCTGAGTTCGCGTGGCTCCGTGGCATTCGTTGTCGCTGATGCGGCGGTAGGCTCATACGCAGGATATTTCTCTAATAATTCTTCTAGATTCGGCGACTTGTAGTTACCGGTGTGGTAGCTTTTTAATAAAGCATCGTACGTCGGCCCTTCTCCAGGAGTTGGCGGTGCGTCCGAAGTTCTCGAGATCATTGACGACGTCATCGATGATTCGCAGTCCTCGTAGGATGTTGACCAACCCAGTTTACCGATCAATGAGTTCCCCACTGTCGCTGCTGTTATATCTAGTTTCACCTTACTCTCTTCACTTTCCGGTTCGACGAATGGATTATTCTCGCTTGCAGCTGCAATATCGGCCAAAGGTTCCTCAGTTTTAGAGTCGTTCTCTTGCGAGGATTCTCCAGTTGACTGAGCATTTTCGATCGGATTGACATTCTCATCGTTAATCAGCTTATTGATAGTAGGAGTTACCGCAGAAGAAGTGGCTGTGATGACTTTGACATTGCTCCTCTGCGCCAGTGTCTCTGGAGGTCGAGATTTTTTAGCCAGAATTATTCTAAGCGCCTCGTCCTCAGAAAAGCCACTAAGATTGTTCTGTGATGAATTGAAGGAACTGAGACTACCTATCGAGCTCGCCGTTTCGATCTCTTCGAATGTGTCTTCGACGTTAATACGCTCGCTGTTTATTGTCTTCGCAATGTCAACGGCGCAGAAAACTGGACAGGATTTCATTGGTGGTGACCAGATAGCAGCCATCAACAGAGGAGTACTCGACCAGAAGTTGAGTAGACTTGAGTTCGAGGCGAGATCGAAGCGGATGTAGTCAATACTCTCGATCAGCCTCTGAGCTACCTCTACGAGATCGGTATCTCGAATGAAGGCGGATCGGTTATAGTAAGGTTTCAGAGCTGAGTTGTCGCGACGAATCGCTGCAAGATAGCTCGAGAGTAAGCCCTCGTTGAGAGCTAATCGGATCCAAACTCGGCAGTAGCCAACCTCTGTTGTCACCTGCAAGAAATGAGATTTTGAAAGCAAAATATTTGTCAATGAGATATTTATTAAATGTACTCATTTTAAACTCGGAAACAAATATATAAACCGGCGTTAAGTCATTGTGAAACATTTTTAACATTTGTAGGTGTCTTTTCAAAGCAAACAACAACAAACCTGGCTAAGCGCCTGAATCTGGTCAATGATTCCCCTGTGAGAATAGACAAGCAGCGGTCCCCAAAAGCTTGGCTGGGGCATGGCATCGTAATCGGGCCCACTAAGAGCTTCTGTCACGCGATTCAGCAGACTATCTTTGACTCCGTGCAAGAAGATCGCCTCGAGAGCCGAGCAGAGAGCCAGGGCCTCGTCGCAGATCTCGACGGCTGAACCCTCGAGGACACCTGGAGCGCTCTGCATCTCGATCACTGTGGTGTTCAGTTGCTGTTGTAGGGATTCGCGCACTAGCATATTTCTCCGGTGGCTTGAAGACATCGAATTCACGGTACGTAGAAACGAATTCATCTTGTAGCGATGATGGTCTTTGAAAGATACGGTGGAATTTATTTACTGACTTCTGCCTCTTTGAATATGCCCTTCTAGTCTTCATTTTTCGTTCAGCTCGATGAACCTGCTGAAGAATTTCTTGAAATTAGGCACTTGAGCTTAGAGCTGATTATTTGATATATGATTTGCCGAGTAGAAGAACATTTTTAATTTCAATGGTTGCGTTAAGTTTTCCAAAGCGATGTAAATTATCTTAAATATAACTTAAGAATCATTTAAGCCTGTGATAATAATTAATACCTTATGATTAATCATAGATAAAAAATACTTAGTATCTGAAGTTTCATTACTTCTGGACCTACTCTAGAATTTGCTTTCTTTAGATCATATTATTTTAATAAAAATATATTGTTGCAAGAATGAAACAATTATAACCCATACAATTTTATTGTATCCTTTGCAAATTGATAAATCTAGGATTAAATTATATCCTGTTCTTAGAAAACTAACAAATAAGTAAAAAGAATCTTTGTGAAAATAAAAATGCCTTGTGGCCTGGTAAAAGCAGAGAGACCTCGGTACAAAAATATTCAGAGGTTTACGTTCCTCGAACACTGCGTTATTCGCCTGACCTAAAAACACTTGTCATTGGTAAAAACACACTACATTATCAATCAAATACCTTTGCTTACCAGCAGCGATTATAATTTTTCCCAAATTAAAAAAAAAAGAATGCAGACAAAAATTGATATGAACGTAGCCTTTAACTACGATGATTAGTCTTCCCCTCTTACTGACACTCGTTGAATCTTCAATTACGTAAGATGCCATCGACACTCGTGTAAAACGGCTATCTCACTGTCAAATACAATCTCGACGAGGAAGTGACAACACTGACACTTCTTCACCGAAACTTCATCCTACGGCGGTGGCGATGTCATTTTCTATACATACTGGCTTTGATATTTCTTCGACATTCTTATTGCGTAAAATTATGATCTTTTATGCAACAATTAAACGAAGCAACAAATACTTAAACAGACCTATAGGTTATGTTTCGTTCAAGGTGCATGTATGTTATTGAAATGTACTCGTAAGCAAAGTAACTTACGTATTTGTTCGCTGATGTTCTCAAGGAAATCGATGCAACACATGTTCCACGAATTATTTTACTGTATGGGCAGGTTATCAAAGTTCGAAAAACGACATGTTTTTGTTGTGACACTGACAAACTGTACAATAATATTATAATATACGCCACGAATATAGCAGACGTGTAGGCGCGAATCGCGTGGCGCGGTGAAAATGCATAATAATTCTGGTCTCTCTCTCTCTCAGTCTCTGGTACCGGTGGTGCGAGTGCTATAAGTCATAAGACAGTCACTGACTGTCAGACTGACATTGTCAGTGCCTCAGCAAGGCGATAATGCAGTACTGCCGCAATGCGCTTGCGCAAGCCAAGATTCGATTAACCCGGTGAGTTTCGAATTTACTGGAAAAACTATACTCGAAAAAAATTAAGTACAGCTGCAAAATATTTAATCAAAATATTTTGATCTACAAATATACCTGAAGCAATTAGTTTATAAATTTGTATAATATTTCATACAAGATTTTGAATTACTTATTTGAATAAATCATTATATTATTTTTCTTCGCATAATTATTTCCTATATAATTGTACTACAAAAGCTTTATAATGGCCTTTTAACATAAAAAATATATTTTGATAAAATTTATTGAAGTATTGAAATACTGATCTGGCACTTTATTTAAGCACCAATGCGATATGTTCAATATACCATATTCATAAAATTCTTGAACAATGAAACCATCAAACTAATTTATTATTGCACGACTGAGCTCGATTAGACTTCTGTGCAAATTCACTATTCTTAAGTAGTAATGGTTCATACATTATACAACATGACTCAAAATCAAGTTGTTAATAATAGCATATTCAGTATTAAATAATTCTTCATTAATTTTAACATCAAAGTACTGCTAGATCAAATTTACGAACAATTACACTAATTGCATTATATGAATATTAAAATAAAAATTGATATTCTAATATATGTATTTTATTAGTATTTTTAAAAATATCTTATTTAACAAATGTATTGTCAGGTTTATCGAACTTCATAAACTCTATAACTTTTCAACAATATATTCAAGTAATTGCAAATAAATAAAAATATGTAAAATTACATTAGATGAAATTGCAATTGTATTTCTAATTTTATATAGAACATAATAGGTATAAAAAAGTAAACTATGCAAGGCGATAATAACACTCGATACGCCATGTGTGTTTGTAAGCCAAATAATCATACATCTTAGTACAAAGATCTTGTCAGGAATATGGATTGTTCTAATATTTACTAAAAAAATAATTAACCAAGCGTACTGAAGCAACAGTATATAAAGCATTATCGACGATAGCTAATATCAAGTTTCGAAAATGTACCTCAGACTGTACTTTTCTATTTTATTTATTGTTGGACTAGTGACAGGCGAAATAAAAAATAGAGGATGGTGGAGGAACACGGTTTTCTACCAAATTTATCCTCGGAGTTTTATGGATGGCAATGACGATGGAATCGGCGATCTAAAAGGTACGTTTAACTCCCTACATCTGAATGTACCAAAGATCGAGCATATTTCTGATATTTCTGATACTATGCAATTTACTTAATAGGAATCACAAATAGGCTAGAACATTTTGTGGAATCGGGAATCGGTGGAATATGGCTTTCGCCGATATACGCAAGTCCAATGGTCGATTTTGGCTATGATATTTCCGATTTCCGTAAAATTGACGAAACTTATGGTACTATGGAAGATTTAGAAGAACTAACAGCTAAAGCTAGAAAACTTGGGATCAAGGTGTCAAATAGCATTTCGCATTTAATCAATATTTATTGTGATTCAGAATCTTGCTAAAAAGAACGGTATTTCGAAACCTCAACAGGTTGTACTAGACTTCGTTCCAAATCATACGTCTGACCAACATCCGTGGTTTATCAAAAGTTACCAAGGTCTTGAACAATACAAGGATTACTACACCTGGCGCAGAGGACTTGAAAATAATAGTCAACCGCCGAATAATTGGATAAGCCTTTTTACGGGACCAGCTTGGACTTACAATGCAACTAGAGATTTGTGGTATTTCCACCAGTTTGAATACAGACAACCCGATCTAAACTTTAGCAATCCAAATGTCCGACAGGAGATGAAGGTACACAATTATAAATATATAATTATTTTTTATTCGATATCGACATTATTGACTCTTCGATTTATTTGCTTATTCGATCGGTTAGGACATATTGAGATTTTGGTTAAGTAAAGGTGTCGATGGTTTCCGTGTCGATGCCGTCCCCCACATTTTCGAGAGAGAAGGACTTCCTGATGAGCCTTTGTCCCACGCACCAGGTGCTACAACTCGAGATCATACTTACCTTAGTCACATTTATACTAAAGATGATCCTCGAAGCTATGAGCTTATTCAGAGTTGGAGAGACGTTGTTGACGAATGGTCCGATAGTCACAATGAAGACGAAAAGGTTTGATCTTTTCGATATTTAGCAATTATTTCGCAGTACAGATTAATTTTTCTATATTCCATCGAACAGGTCATAATGACAGAGGCATATACCAATTTAGACAACACCACTAAGTGGTACCGTTACGGTTCTGACATACCATTCAATTTCAATCTGATTACTGAAGTGAACAACTCGTCGAAACCAAGTGACTTTAAAAAAGTAATAGAAGATTGGATGGACCGTACACCATCAACTGGATCAGCAAATTGGGTTGTACGGGAAACGATAAATTTAAATTCTTTCATGTTCGTGTCTATAAAAATACTGTATTATTCTAATGTTATTTAGATGGGTAACCACGATCGTAGCAGAATTGCAACACGCTATCCCGGTAGATCCGACCAAATGACAATGTTGGCGATGATCCTTCCTGGAGTCGCAGTTACTTATTACGGCGAAGAAATCGGTATGGTGGATAAGTTGGATATTACTTGGGAGGCCACGCAGGATCCACAAGCTTGCAATACTGATCCCGAACATTATCGCGAACAAACACGCGATCCTAACAGAACACCGTTTCAGTGGGATGATAGTAAAAATGCGGGTATGGTTTTTAAAACTAAATATATTTTAAGCTACGTAATATATGTCCTGACACGTAATATGAAAGGTTTTAGCAACGCATCGAGAACATGGCTACCGGTTAATGATAACTATAAAGAACTCAATTTGGCTAAACAGAAGTCTCAGCCAGAATCTCATTACAAACTTTATCAGGTTTTGACAGGCCTAAGAAGTACGTCTCTTGCATTGAAAAATGGCACACTTCAAACGGAGGTATTGAATGATAATTCTGTCTTAGCCATCGTGCGAAAAACTTCCAATGAAAGTGTCGTTCTTTTAATCAATTTCTCTAACGATAAACCGAACAAAGTTGATATTTCTAAATACTTGCCGAACGCTAAAATTGCTACGATTAAGGGAGCGAGTGTAGGATCTAAAATCAAATGGGGGTATGTAATATTTTCTAAATATAATGAATACCATAATGATTTCGTGATTGTATTATGAACACTTTTTTCAGATCAAATATGAAGGTTTCAAATATTATATTGCCATCAAAAGCCTCAGTGGTTATCACTACATAAATAAATTAATAAGTGCTGCACGTCGAAACAATTTTTTATCTTCTACACATCTTATATACGTATATTCTTAGCTCAGTTGCAATAAATACATGATTAATACATTTTTGTTTATAATAATTTATTAAACGTTTCATCTGTTGTTCGGGTACATTGTGTCAAAGTAGATATAAAATAGGGGTACATTATAAATGCAGATAAATCAAAAACAATTTTCTTAAACTGTCTTCGCTTCGAGTTTTTTACAAACATCCTGTTCGTTTCTTTTCTCCCGCTTCATCAACATTTTATTTCTTAATTACTTTACAATTGGAAGTTTGTTTCAGCATTACATTAATGCATTCGCGACGACCCTTAGACTTTTCTTTATTGTCATTATTATTATTATTAGTCTTGGTGGCAGTTCGTGGAACCGATTGATTTCCTTGCATCGAATTTGGAACATTTTTTTTATGATGTTTTGCGTTATTTCCAGATGACATTTTAACATTATTTGTGTTTTGGCAGTTTATTTTGAGATTCGATAATTGTTTCGAATCAACGTTAATCACTTGAACGTTAACGACTTGAACAGCTATTGATGCTGAAGAAGTTGTGGGTTTCGATGTTTTTGGCTTTTCAATCTGTCTCGACTGTTCATGTTGACTTAAGTGATTTCTGGAAAGTTGCTTAGATTTCGTTGGCATTCCCAAAAAAGGATTCTGATAAAAAAATGTTTCCAAATATTTGAATGTGTTAGATTTTATATGCAGATTTATGCAGTTAGTTTAATCAAACAATTATTTTCAACACTGCAACTTTGATAAATGCGTTTAAAATTTGTATTTGAATGTTCCAAAAATAATATATATAACTTACCATTGGAATATTTGTTTCTAGTGGAGGTTGACAGCCTTTTGTAACGACCTTTGGTGCTTTGGTAGAACGACTTGTTGGCTGAACTTGAGCTGTTGGTTTGCCAGAATTCGATCCTGACAGCTGCTGCTTTTTTGGTTCGAGCCAACCTCGCACAGGACCACGTCCATTACATTGCGGTTTTGACATTATTGTAATTATTGTAATTGATTTTTAGGAAAATTTGACTCAGAACTCGAGAAATTGTATATTTTGGAAAACCACTGTTGTGGAATTTGCAATCTTCTGCGCAATAATGCTGGCTCGGAGAGGTGACTTCACACCTTATCAGCAGGGTCGACCCCCTTCCCCGTTCCAGCCGGAAAATATAAAAATATAAAAATATAGATATAAATTTGTTCTTTCAAGCTACGTAAAAATTTTAATTTGCCCGCTATTAAGACACAACAAAAACTAATGAATTTTTATTTAAATTAATAATTTATTGCTTCGGAAAATGAGCCTGCAATTTGTATGATTCATACTCATGTACGATGTTGCCAGATCTCGTATATGAGTATCAGCGAGGGCGCATCGACCGGTAATTTTTTCTGGTTCCTAGGTGTCTTCTGAGTAAAACGAGCTATTTACACATTAATTTTAGCTTGCCACTCGGTTTTTGTGGCCAAGAACACAAAAAAAATTGAAAATTTGTTTTCAGTCTATGGATTTTGCCAATTTATACAGAATTTACACGTTATACAGCTAATATAAAGTATATAGTTAAAAAGAATATTGAAAGAGCTTTAATTCGAAGAACAATTGTTCAAATCAGATACGTAGAAAAGCAGTAATAGTAGAAAAAGCGAAAAAAAATTACACACCGAAATCGTTGTTTCAGAAAGTCACTTTTTTCTATTCTATTTCAAATGCTTATAACTTTCCCACCGAAGTAGATGGTTTTTGCTGATTCTTTTTGCAACATAAAGCTTTTTAAGTAAACTTTCTGGTTAAACAATTTTTAATGTCATTTAAAATTGTTATAAGCCATTAGATTGTCGTGCGCTCATTGGCCCAGCATAATCGCGCGCTATTCGAAAAGTAGGAGAATGGACAATGCATATTGTTTGTTATTTGCAGTTTTTCACATTGTTTTAGGTATAAAATGTTAGTATTATATTGTTAATAATGTTTCAGTAACAAGTAACTTACGACTCATAAGTCATTTCTTCGATAACATGTACATCAGGCGCATTCACTCAGCGGAGTTGCTTGTACCGTGAACTGTTGTTGTGACTGTTAGAGGCATTGCGATCGAGGTGAAACTGATAACTAACTAATCTTCAACCGGTAAGATAGTAAAATTTTCTTTTGCATAATTCAACAATAAGACACTGTATAATATATATATATATATAATATAATATATACCCAGATAACATGGCGAATTCATGTTGGTCTATGCACTTTTACTTACCAATATGTTACGATTACATTTAATTTTTCAAACAAACTTTTTTTTAATATTCTTACCTGTTGCATATTTTTATATTAATGCTATGAGTAGATTTAAAAAGCATACTAAAAACATTTTTGCTAATCGTTATACAGCGCGAAATCGCGATCGTTGTTTGAATCTCATTCTTTTGAATCCCATAGAAAAAGGTGATTTGAAATGGTTTGAAACTACAAATTATATCATCCAATTTAAGGACCCAATCAAAAAATCGCGAAATTCCAGATGTTCAGCTTTTACTTATGCATATATAAAGACTTAAACCTGTGTTGTTGATATGTTAAAATACTTTTTGCATATCAAACATAGATTGTTCAAATTATATTGTTTACAGAAACACTTTTTTCGTATCACACGTTCGTGTGCTATTTAATAATGCGCCTAATGGAATAAAAACGAACTTCGAGAATAAACATCAAATAGACAATAAAATTAAAGTAAAACTTCGACACGATCGTAAAATTCACAAACTTTATTAGAAAATCGGAGATTGTGCCCTCTAAATGAAATTTTCCAGCGTAAAGGTTTGGACATCGCGAAAACTAGAATAACTAGAGCCAAAATTAGTTTTACGAATAATCTGGAAACTACATTATGGACCAGGAACCACTGATTAGCATATTAGTTCTGTAAGTACAAGAAATTAAATATTTTTTGTAAACGATAATTTAGCGCGTGATTTTTCCTATTTTAATTTTCATGTTTTTTTTTATAATTGGCGTACACGATAGCAAAAAAACTAAACGCCGTCTCAAGCCAATAACAACTTTTTTATCTTCAGTACTAAATTTTGTTATTTATGAACTAAAAAAACTGAAGATTGTGTGATTAAACATGTTTTTAAACAATCTAAAGTGAATTTTTATTCTAAAAATATACATTTTTTTAATTTTCAAAAAATAATTGAACATTAATCGTAATTTTTTTAGTTCATACGTAATAGAAACTTATTAAAATTATAATTCTTTTAGGATTTTTGTTTCAGGATAAAATTACGACCTGCATCCTGTACGCCATTCGTCAACTGCGTACACGAGAGGCCTCCGTTAAATGCTTCGCAATGACGGAATTTCTAAATGAAAATAAAAATCATTTGTGTTTAACGCCTAAATATAATACAGCTACACACCTTAAAAATTTCGCTTTAATCAATTTTCTTTCCCAAAAAATTTTCAAAAATCCCGCTTTTTAGGCCTCCTAATCCTAAGTCCTAAACTTAACCGTATGGTAATGTAGGGAAAACTAAAAATAACCTTAAAAATGAATCGAGAAAGACGGTGACTTGAAAGCAACATTGAAGTACGCGCTGCTATCGGGGTATATTTATGCAGGAGTATGTATCACGTATTTATATATATATGCACTATACACTACAAGATGAAAGGTAGTCTAGTACAGCGTACAGCTGATGTTGATCTATAACGAATATGATACTATGAAATTCATCAATTTGTAAAGTGCACACTTATTTAAAAGCACTGAAGACAATCGTTTTCTTGAATGGTCTTGCTGGTTTATCCATTTTCTACCTATCTGGTAAATTCGTAAATTCTAAAATGGAAAGTACTCAGGATAAAGTGAGTAATTGGTAAACAATGGCATATTATTTGTGTGTTTATATCAATTTAACCTACTTCTTTATTTATATTAGGATGAGCAAAATAGTCAAGATGATTCAGAAATGAACGATGAAGTTGAACCAAGATTAAAATACGTAAGAATGCGTAATGATCTTATAAATATTTTACAAAAAGATGCAGCCAGCTGTATTGCTGTTCATCCCAAGGTGAGAAAATAATTTAATTTTTGAGAGGCAAAGTTGCTTATTATATATTTGCTTGAATTTTAGTTTCTGTGCCTGGGATCACACTGGGGTACAATTCACATCCTTGATCATCAAGGAAATAGCATTGAGTCTAAAAGTCCTCGAAAGCACACAGTAGCTGTCAATCAAATATCCATTGATCAAAATGGAGATTTTATTGCTTCATGCAGTAATGATGGAAGAGTTTTTATATATGGATTATACAGTATTGAAAACAATCATAATATAAGTACTGGGCATTGGGTAAAAAGTATAGCAATTGATCCAAAATATCATAAAAGTGGCAGTGGACGGAGATTTATTATTGGTTTGTTATTTTGTATCAAAATTATAAATTAATATGAAATTTTATAAACATTCTTTATCATATTAGGGGAAGATAAATTAGTTTTATATGAGAAAACATTTTTATCGCGAATGAAACCAACAATTTTATGGGAAGCGGAAGGAGGTGTACGCTCTATTGCTTGGACAGGACAATTTGTTGCTTGGGCCTGTGATACAGGTGTAAGAGTTTATGACCTAAATTCTAGATGTTCTTTAGGACTTATTAAATGGACAGGAACTGTTGAGTAAGTATATTCGGTATTATTATAACATTTACATAGTTCATAAACTTTTTACATTGATAAATCATTTCTTATTTTTAAATTCGTAGGGCAATTCCAGAACACTATAGGTGCAATCTTAGGTGGTCTGATGATCGAACTTTATTAATTGGATGGGTTGATACTGTGAGAATCTGTCAGATAAAAAAACTTTCTAATAGAGAACTAACAAATCGTGAACAATCAGAATTTATGGTTGAACCTGGTAACTTTTTTATTAACTCTTTTATTAACTCTTTTATTAACTCCTTTATTAATTTAATTATTATTGATTTTTTTACTTTCTGTTGATATAATAGTTTCTACATTTCAAGTGGATTTTTTCATATCTGGTATTGCACCATTAGAAAGCGAATTGGTTCTCTTAGGTTGTTTGAAAGAACCAGCTGAAAATGGTAAAAGTCAACGCCCTACTTTACATGTCATTGAACCAAAATATGAAGATTTTAATGTTATTTGTGCAAATTCTTTATCCTTGAGAGGGTATGAAGAATATAGCTGTAATGACTATCATTTAGATTGCTTGATTGAAGAAAACAGGTAGAAATAGAATTTATCCAGCAATTTACTAAAATTAAGATCACTACAGTAAAATATTAAATAAAATGTATAATTTGTTGTAGATTTTTTATCGTTAGTCCTAAAGACATTGTAGTTGCCAGTTTATATGATGCTGACGACCGAATTGAGTGGTTGCTTAGTCATGGAAAATTTGAGAAAGCATTAGAAGCTGTTACAGTCAATGGAGGGAAAGATTGCAAACATACTATCACTGATGTCGGTAGAGTCTATTTAGATCATTTATTGAGTTGTGAAAAATATGACAAAGCTGGTAAACTCTGTTTAACCATATTAGGACAGAACAAAAAACTTTGGGAAGATGAAGTGTACAAATTTGCTAAAGTTCATCAATTACGTACAATTTCTGCTTACCTTCCCAGAGGTGATGTTTCATTAGATCCACATATTTATGAAATGGTACTATACGAATATTTGAAATTGGATCCAGATGGTTTTTTACAACTTGTAAAAGAATGGTCACCTGAATTATACACAGTGACAGCAGTTGTAAACATGGTTTTGGGCCATTTTTTGGTGCATACTAGCAACCAACAACAGAACGTACTTCTTGAGGCACTGGCAATATTATACAGTCATGATGGCAAGTATGATAAAGCTTTGGCCATGTATTTGAAGCTTCGACATAAAGATGTATTTTCACTAATTCAAAAGCATCAACTGTATAACTCGGTCTATGATATGATTGAGGGTTTAATGGATTTAGATGCTGACAGAGCTATACAATTCTTTTTGGAGAAAGATAGAGTGCCATCAGAAATAGTCGTTCAAAAACTTCAAAATAACCATCGATATTTATACCTGGTAACATCAATGTTTTAACAATTATTATACAATGATGGTAATGTTGTTCATTATATTTGATAATTTAGATTTTCTTAAAATCTCATATTTTTCAGTATTTAGATGCATTAGATAGAAAAGATACCAAAGATTCGAAAGGAAAATATCACGGTTCGCTTGTGCGTTTATACGCGGAATATTCCAGAGATAAACTATTACCCCTCTTAAGACGCTCAGACAACTATCCAATTCAGCAGGCCTTGGATATATGCAGTCAAAAAAAATTTTATCCAGAAATGGTTTATTTGCTAGGTAGGATAGGAAATACATCACAAGCACTGCAGCTCATGACAAGAGAGCTTAATGACATGGAAAGCGCTATTTCGTTTTGTCAAGAACATGACGATGAAGAATTGTGGAATGATTTGATTAATTATTCACTAGATAAACCAGGTTATTAGTTAATTATGATTTTATTTTAATTCGCCATTTAAGTATACATTATTAACGGTAAACTGACAAATATTATCTGCAGATGCTATAACATTTTTACTACAAAAAATCGGAACGTATGTTGACCCACGTCTAATGGTACAAAGAATAGAACCTACTTTAGAAATACCTGGACTGAAAAGAGCATTGGTAAAAATGATGTGCGATTACAATCTTCAAGTATCAGTTCAGGAAGGATGTAAAAAAATTCTCTCGAGTGATTATTTCAATTTACATGAAAGACTAGTTAAGTGTCATCAAAAAGGAATTTTTATTGATGGTAAAATTAATTTTGATTTATTAATTTTGTTCTTGAAATGGCCATTATCCGTGTTCATTTGGAGCTAATTAATATTTTCAGATGACCAAATGTGTGGAGCTTGTCATAGGAAAATAATTGTTCGAGGTAAATTAATTTGTTGCTTAAAATTTAACTGATTTTTATATTTTATTACATTGAGCATTTCATGTTTAGAACCGAGGAATCTAGTCGTATTTTATTGCAAACATTCTTTTCATGAAGAATGCTTACCAAATCTTCAAATTGTAGTAAGTTATTATGGTAAAGTTTCATTGAATCAATTACATTTCGAAATTTAATGTTTTATTTTTATTATACAGGAAAACTGCGTGATTTGTAATCCACAAAAAGATACAACCTCAGGTCGAAAATGATATAGGTATTATTGATAATTTCTAAACTTATTCTTTATTCAAACTAGTTTTTTATTTATTTTTAAACGTTAAAACCTTAAATAAAACCCTTTTAAAGATCCTTATTTTAATTTTTACATCCATTGCATAAAGTTTTATTCATTAATTTCGATTTATAAAAAATTCTATCATCGTTAGCTTTATTATATTAAACACGTAAGAGTCAGATTATTGCCATTGCTTCCACTGAATCAAGAAATGATTCAATCAAAGTATGAGCTAGTAAAATAGACATAAATAGTAAAAAAAATTGAATAAGTATATAAAACGAAAATTGTCAAATTGTTTTTAATTCGTTATATTATTTGATAATTAAAAATAAATATAAACGATATTATACTTTTGCAGTATTCATTGATGAATAATGCATTTTGCCATTTAAAAGTTGGTTATATTAATATTGATTTTAATACGAGTATTTGCATGAAGTAAAGCCTCGTCTAACTTGAATCATATCATTGATTTAAAATATTTCAGTGTGAATTGTAAGACATCTTTAGGTTTTCCTAAAAATAAAATTAAACGTTGATATTTAAATATAACAGACTATGATTGTGATTACTCACTGCACAGTAATGTTTGAACATAATCAGCCAGAACATTTCGTATTTCCGTATGTACTAACAAGTAGCTTTCTAATTTAACTATTTCATCAGTCTAGAAAAAATACTTATATTCTTAAATTCTTGCTTCAAAATGGATAACTTAATGAAAAATTGTAAATTACTTTTTTGTCTTTGTATTTTGAGTTTAATTCTAAGTCTTCATGCCATTTTTCTCTTAAAGGTATTAATATGGGATTTGCACTGCAAGTTAAAAGATCAAATTTGGGATCTATTTTCATTGTATACAATGAATTAATCCATTCAAAATTTATAATTTTTCCTTTTTTAGTCATGAAAATTTTATTTTCTTCAACGAGTTTTCCATGTTTATAAAATGTTTGTCTAATTGTGTAAACATGTAACTGACTATCTTCTATTTTCATGAACTTGGCAGGAAAACATTCCTTTTAAAGAAATAAATTTAAATATTTTCATATTTTCATATCATGATTCTAAGCATTTAAAACTTTACTTACATAGTTGCATACTATTAATATTCCATCAATGTTAATAAAATCAAATGTCAATATACCATTAAAATTTGTCAAGGCTAAATATCTCATTAGTAATATGTTGATTCCATCACTAATTATTTTATGATCATCTTTGTATTCAATATCAAATGACTTGTTTTCATCATTATGAAAATCATTTGTACTTTTAATAGAATAATAGTTCTCTCCACTGCTGATGTATAAATTTTTTTTTAGCAATCCTCTGTCAGTTTCAATAAATCTATAACAATTATTATTAGAGAAATATATGTTAATATTCTTAATTTGTATGCGTGAAAAAAAATCGTAGTAAAAAAAAGTAAATGACTCGTTTCTTTTTTCTTCTAGACAGTGGAGTTCTTCAGTTGCTGAACTAATAATTTTTGAACCCCCGAAAGAACCATTAATTTTCATAGACGAGAAGACAAATATGAGAAAGTTTTGGTTTCCAGAACCAGTACTTTCAATGGAAATGCAATAACTTCCTATCAGTCCTGTATCTTTTGTAAAAACCGGTTTTGAATACACATTGAGTCTTTCTCTGAAGCACAGGGCGTTTCTTGTCTCTTGGTCTGAAAGTAACAAATTTATTTATATAGTTAAATATATATATATATATATATATCGGGGCCAAATTCCTCATTTGATCTTGCTCTGAAAATCATTTCATTTAAATTGGATTGGCAGCATTTAATACTACTGTACATTACGCCTTGTTAATTTATAATAAATGTGTTATATAGTGTGTAATATTTAGATAACACTTAACATTAATCCTTGTTATATTGGCAAAAGAGCCATTAATGTATGTAAATATTAAAGCTTCTAAACTTAAAAAATATTAAACAAAGCTATGTATAGCTAATTGTAATAATCATGCTACCAGAAATCATTCTGTAATATTTTTTTTTAACGCCAGCATTGTCGTCAACCGTTTTTATAATAAATTATACGAAATATATGCTAACATTTGTCAGTCGTTTATTTTTCTACTCACCTATACCAAAATTTGAAATTTGTGACTGTATATAATTTAATAAACTGGAGGTTATACTTTTAGTAGTTTCTTTAGTCATTATGTAGAATTTTAATATTTATCCAGATTATGTTAAAATTTTTTTAACAAATAAGAATGTATGTTTATTGAAATCATAAAAACTTTATCAAATTGCATAAATAGTAGACTCTCAACTTCACGTCAGATTCAAAATTTCATTAAATCAATGTCACCAATTATAATGAAAAATTCCCCAAATCTAGAGACATCGTAGCTATACCGGATAATAAATAACCCTAAGATCTGTGTTGTTTTGGATATATGTACTGCAATGGCAATCATAGGTACAGTATATATATAATATATGTATTTTCCACCGACTAAACTTTTTAATTTCCTGTTGTGAAATAACTGAATATTTTAATCAAATAATTGCATCATACGTGAATAGTATTAAGGAAGTAATGTAGGTACCGTTTAATTTATTTATTTACATTCTTTATTTTAAAATAATGCCATTTTATTTTATACCACCTCTGCTCCAACTGTATTGGAACCGCATAACCTATAAAGGTTAAACTTTATGGTTTTCATAATTCACGTACATTATTACTGCTATACTACAATAATATTTGACTTTTATCGTAGTATGTGAGTGCATTTTAGTAAAATAATGAATCCTTCACTTTACAATATTACATTACAGTGATTTAATATTTCCTATATTTACATATGTCTTTAATAATGCATGAACATTATTTTACAGCATATTTTAATAAAAATGAATAAAAGCCACGATAAAAAATCTAGTCGGCGAAGTAGATCACGTGAAAGAGACAGGGAAAGAGACAGAGAGCGAGAACATAGAGATAGAGATAGAGAACACAGAGAACGCAGAAGAAGTAGAAGTAGATCAAAAGATCGTAAAAAAGATAGAAAGCGATCTAGGTCTCGTGAAAGAGACAAATCTCGTGGTAGAGAACGTTCTCGAGAAAAAGATTTAGATAGAACCAGAGATAGAGAAATTGATAGAACCAGAGAAAAAGATCTTGACAGAAATAGAGAAAAAGCACGAGATAAATCTAGGGACAGAAGAGATGAGAAAGACAACAAGAGCAAAGATGATAAAAAACGGAAGCCAAGTCCTTCAGCTGAGAATGAAAAAAAGGATAATAAAAATCAAGCTAAGAAGGAAGAAGACAAGGAAGAAGATGCTGATGAGAAAGCAAAACTAGCTCTTAAGAAAGAACCTTTAAGTTTAGAGGAGTTGCTAACTAAAAAGAAAGCAGAAGAAGAAGCTCGTGCCAAACCAAAATTCCTTACTAAACAAGAGCGTGCAGCATTAGCGTTACAAAAAAGACAAGATGAGGTTAATGCAATGAGAAAGCAACAAGAAGAACAGAGAAAATCATTACCACAGAGCGAAGGATCAAGCACAAGCAATAACAGAGAGTGGGATGATCGTGATAGGTAAGCTTATTCGTTTATTTTTATATATTTTCTTTAAAATTAACATCTATTCTTAATTTAAAAATTATTTACATAGACGTAGAGAGAATCAAAGATCTCGTGATGAAGATATTAAAGACAAAGATAAAGAAAAAGAAGTGGAAGCTATAAAAGAAAGATATCTTGGATTAATTAAAAAAAAACGTCGTGTAAGAAGGTTAAATGATCGTAAATTTGTATTTGATTGGGATACCACAGAAGACACCTCTGTTGACTACAATAATATTTATAAAGAAAGACATCAAGTACAGTTTTTTGGAAGAGGAAACTTGGCCGGTATCGATATCAAAGCTCAGAAACGTGATCAAAGTAAATTTTATGGAGAATTATTGGAAAAAAGGAGAACAGAAGCTGAAAAAGAACAGGAAAAGTATTTAATAAATCATTACACAACAAAGATCTGGAACTACTGATAGTAGATGTGAATTCTTAAATATTGATTTTCATTTTTTCCAGAGTACGATTAAAAAAAGTTAAAAGGAAAGAAGAAAAACAGAAATGGGATGATCGTCACTGGTCTGAAAAAGGAATAGATGAAATGACAGAACGGGATTGGCGAATTTTCCGAGAGGATTACAATATTACTATCAAAGGTGGACGAATTCCTGATCCAATTAGGTCATGGAAAGAATCTGGTTTTCCTAAAGAAATCTTGGATATTATTGACAAAGTCGGTTATAAAGATCTTACACCAATTCAGCGGCAAGCGATTCCAATTGGATTGCAAAATCGCGATATTATTGGTGTAGCTGAAACTGGTTCTGGTAAAACACTGGCATTCCTTATACCACTTTTGTTGTGGATTACAAGTCTGCCCAAAATTGAACGTCTTGAGGAAGCAGATCAAGGACCTTATAGTATAATTTTAGCACCAACTCGGTAATTCAATATTAGAAATTCATTTATATTGTCTGTATGGCATAATAAGTAGTTTATACAATTATTTATGCATTTGATATTATTTTAGTGAGTTAGCACAACAAATTGAAGAAGAAACTAATAAATTTGGACAACCTTTAGGAATCCGAACAGTAGTAGTTGTTGGTGGTCTTTCAAGAGAAGAGCAGGGATTCAGATTAAGAATGGGTTGTGAGGTAATTGAAATTTTGCTATAAAATAATTAATAAAGTATTTCTTCCGTATTTAACTTTAATAATTATAATTTTTATAGATTGTTATTGCAACCCCTGGTAGATTGATAGATGTTTTAGAAAATAGATACTTGGTATTGAATCAGTGCACGTACATTGTTCTTGATGAAGCCGACAGAATGATAGATATGGGTTTCGAACCAGATGTACAGAAAATTTTAGAATATATGCCGGTAACAAATCTTAAACCCGACAACGAGGATGCTGAAAATGAAGAAAAGCTTCTTGCTAATTACAACACAAAAAAGAAGTACAGGCAAACTGTGATGTTCACAGCTACTATGCCCGCAGCAGTAGAAAGATTGGCTAGGACATATTTGAGGAGACCAGCAGTTGTGTACATTGGTAGTGTTGGTAAACCTACCGAACGTACCGAACAAATTGTACATATTATGGGAGAACCTGACAAAAGACGTAAACTCATGGAGATCCTCAGTCGAGGCGTTGAACCTCCAATCATTATTTTCGTCAACCAGAAGAAAGGAGCTGATGTTCTTGCCAGAGGATTGGAAAAACTGGGCGTAATACTAAAATTATATTTTACATTTCTTATTTGTGATAAATACCTTAATTTTATACTGAAATATATATTTGTTTATTAGTACAACGCTTGTACACTTCATGGTGGTAAAGGACAGGAGCAAAGAGAATACGCTCTCGCTTCACTTAAAAGTGGTAGCAAAGACATTTTGGTTGCCACCGACGTCGCCGGTCGTGGTATTGATATTAAGGATGTGTCTATGGTTATTAATTACGATATGGCAAAGACAATCGAAGGTATGTACAGAAAAAAGTATTTAAAGAAAAATAATGATGTAATCTAAACAAAACTAATTTTATTCGTAGATTATACGCATCGTATTGGAAGAACTGGTCGTGCTGGAAAGGCTGGTGTAGCTATATCGTTTTGTACTAAAGATGATAGTCATCTATTTTACGATCTTAAACAAACGATTTTGGCAAGTCCTATATCAACATGTCCTCCGGAGTTACTTAATCACCCGGATGCGCAACATAAGCCTGGAACAGTTGTTACTAAAAAGAGGCGAGAGGAAAAGATTTTTGCTTGAGAAGTTCAAAGTAATTATTCCGGTTTTGATTCTATAATTATATCCAAAAGAAAACTTGAATTATATAAATAATGACTTTTAATGTTGTAAGTAACTTTGATAAATTTAATTTTACACACATGAAACTTATATGAACAGAAATACCGAAGTTTATTTAATATACAATTATTTCAGATTGTTAGTAAATAAAGAAACGAGAAAATGAAATAATCGTTAAAATATTTTATTATATTACACGTTGTGAAAGTTTTTCTTTACATCGAATAAATTTTGTATAATAATAATTTTGTTATCGGTTTTCCATTTAATAAAATTAATTCAATTATTCTTTTTACGCCAGTATTCAGCAACATGATTAAAAACTTAACAAAACTGAAGAGTTAATATATGGGACTCAATGTATTTTACAAAATTAAACTTGATGGGTTTACTGATATGAGGGTAACGTAAAAAATATACACTATAACCCGAGTATAGAGATGAATTATTCACAATATTGAGAGCTATGATATCTATAAATTGGTACAAAGTATATATATTTTTATTTAAAGCTTATTTATAATCTAACATCACAGTAATGGTTTGTAATAACAAGATTTTTTGCAAAATGCTTTTTCAATCTGAGATCAGGTTTTATGTCCGAATATTCATTTGACAAATCCTGACTCTCTTTTTGGAACTTGAATATATGTATGTTTTCATATATAAATAAACTATTGCTTAATGGACGGTAAAATAAATAGAAGCAATTTCGATAACCATTTTCACGGCAATGGTTCTGCACCAGGAACGTAGTTAGGATCCTTTAGTACGCACTCAGCTTGCCATTCATCATCACTCATTATCATCGGCTTTAATATTTCTGCGAATTGCTCCAATGGGCAAGCAAAATCACATCCAGGAATAGTAAGTGGATATGGTTCACTTTCCGTAGTATTTCTTAAATATATCTGCCAAGTAAAATTCGAATTTTATAAACTGCTCTTTTTATAAAAATGCTAATGTTCGATGAATATGTTAGTTTGGAAAATTGCTATTTCTCACTGAAAAGTTTTCTGTACTTTTTGGTAAGAAAATAAAATATTTATTAAATACGTCGCAGAAAGCTATCGGTCATACAGAATCACAAGAAGCTGAGTCATAATTCAATAAAAGACGTAAACGATCATTCAAACTTATCAAGGTCATTTGTCGATTGTATTTAATTTTTATAATTAGAAGTTGATAACTAATAAACATAGATTATTAAACAATGAAAATTCAATTTACCTGAACATTATAGCCTAATTCATTTTCATGAAGTTCTACCATAGTCATAATACTGTATCCAGGTATCTGCATATCCCAAACTTTGAGACCCTCGAGTAAATTAGCTACTGTAGAGTCGTGCCCAACTGTACATAAACATTTTTCGTTTGTAAGGCTTTGTGGATTGAACTCTGTCGAACATACTGTGAGCTATTTTTGAAATAAGAGGTCCTCCCTTCATTTTCAGCAAAGAATCATTATAGACATTCATCTTCAAACTCAAACTACTCAATGGTTTTAACAAATCTGGAAAATATTCTTTCGTCCAATTTGGGAGCTGGTAATTCATTGTTTGCTAAAAATAGATATATGGATAGTAATAAAATAATAGATCTTTTATTATGTACTGTTACATTGTCTTGAGAGTCTCCTTGGATATATCAAGCTTATCAGTTTAAAAATATTTATATTCCATTTGTATATATACCTCAGCCGTGAGAGTAGAGTATAGATCGAATACGTCGTCTGGATTGGTTATATTGTCACCGGTGTACTTAGAGAGCTCTTCGTACAAATTTTTATTTATTTCATTAATTGCTTGAATTTCCGCTGATTTCTCGACGGCTGCCCTCATCCTTGCGTAATCGGGACACGTTGCCCAAATTAAAAGTAACTGGAAATATTGAATATTATATTTTGGGATATTTTAAATCAAACTGTTTCATCATAGAATTCTTTTTTTTTTTTTTTTTTTTTTTTTTCAAGTTAAATAGTGGCAATAAATTTGACTGAGCTATATATTATTCAAGGTTTATTATAGTGTTTGCGCTTTACACAACTTTATTACTTTTTATATTAGCTGTCATAAATGTAAGTCGTACAATTCATTTTAATAAATTATTTAGATCTTAACTTACTCAACCGCACTTTGAAAAAAGATAGGTACTCGTGCAGTCGAACAGTAATTTGAAATATATATTTTTCCAGATAGGCGTCTGAATAGCAACGGCTAAATGTATTATTCAGAGATCGTATTAATTCAACTCTGTTCTTGCTAACAATAAGTAGTGTACAAATATATATATATATATATATATATATATATATATATATGATGATCTCTTATCGATAATGTTTACGATTGTCGTATATCACTCAAAATACACGTGTTATTAGAGCGTCTATTAATAAGAATGAAGAGTCGATAAAAATAGAGAAATACGATATCTTACGTTATCCTTGTCACTAGTTTGGTAGTTTAAGGAAGCTGGTTGCCACGCAAGACCCGATAAAAAAGTCTGATCACCGTCCGGTCGCCACAGGGCTGCGGCCTCGAGAAGAGCCGACATTTTCGCCCGATCCGCGGCTGTGCTTTGAAGCCAAAAAATCTCCGGGCTATACTTCGTACCTGCGTTCAATAACGGACATCGCAATGTTCATTTTAATAAAGTAACAGATTTTACGCGCAATTGCAGGCTTACCCAAAAAATGTCCATATCTTTCCCTCAGAAATAGACCCTGATTGTATTGGCCTATTCTACCGTTCTGTAAGCAAGACAGCTTTTAGCTTTCTCTTACACTACAGTGTAAAAATACATTTTTACAATCAAATTATTTCTCAAATAAGCTACTTACGCTTGTTAGCTGGCCCCATCCAAACGGTTCCATTGGATCGTTTTTGTACGGATCGTTAGTGTACGTAGTTTGGGGACTTCGCTCTCCATGACGAATGACCTTAAATCAAATGGATAATCTCGCATAAGAAAATTAAGTAATCAAACAAATTAAGTGTAAGAAGCTATTGCCATTTCTGTCACCGATAGCGCGTGTATGTACTTCGAAACAAGCGTAAAATACTTGCAAATTATTAAGATCTGCAGTAAGTGCAACTATTTCTGTACGAGTACACTTCGTCGCTAATATTATTTTCATCTTGAATAGTTTTCGCCATAAAGCATAATGATGGAATAACATTTTGCGTACTATACTATTTTAGGATTATTATATTAAATATTCTGGGAATTAAGGCTTACCAAATTAACTTGGCGCAAAGTGCTGTCCGCATTATCTGCTTCCACTAAAATATTCTCTTTGTTTGCATCGCGTGTAATACGGTAAGCTGAAACAATAACCAAACATTATATGGGTAACAACAAATTTGGGAAGTATTGCGAGTGTTTATCGTTTGGCAAAACAATCTAATGACGTTTGAAAAAAATAATTAATATACATCGTGTCGCATTTATTTAACGCTAACTTGAAATGAAATTGAACATTTTTTACGAACCCCGTTATTCTCACGAATGAGTACATAATATATTGATAACGACATTCATTGAAGTCCATTGTTCCAGTTAAGACTTGAATTAGTATAGAGGACGTAGTATATACGATAGTTTTAAGTATTAGTATCGACACTATCGTCACCTTTGAAAATCTACGATAAGCTGTTAAATCTAGCGTCTAAACTAATCTGAGATAAGATTGGTACTTCGCTGATTTTTGCCATATTTAAGCAATTCATCTATTCCGAATGTTAGACAAATTGAATTGCCAATGACACTTCTCGATCCGCGTGTGCGAGCAAATATATAATTTCACTTTTTCAATTATTCGCAAGCCCTTTCGTCAATCATACTTCTGAAACCACCGTGACTTTATTGACGATTGTAACGATACTCCAAATGTACGTGTAATGCATACAACGGGACTTAGCTACAAGAGTATCAGGGAGAGATTTCGAGCGCTAACACCTCAAGGTGGACGGCGGAAAACTGCCGTTCTCTTTCGCTCCGGCCCGTCAAGGGAGGAACAACTCGAATTAGCTCCATCCCGACCTATTGAGTCCAACGTTTATGCTCTCGTATGCTTATCGGTTATCGGGACGTTCAGCAACGGAGCACCAGGGCCGGGGTGAAAGTTGCCAACGCTCAACGCAAATCTCAGATAAGCAAACTTTTTCTCTAACTCTATTACGATATTATCAATAGTTTAGAATACATTATACCATGTATTCGGGTATATTATGTTAATAAATAAGCGTATCTCGTATCCATTCTATCTCATTGCGTAATTGTTAATTAAGTTAGTCCGCCAAAACTTCTTCATTGATCGGCCCTTACGAGTGATCGTACGAACGTATTTATCTAATAAATACATGCCTAAACAAGTATAAATCTTAAAAATTTATTAGTTTATAAATGTTGAATGGATAATCAGTAGCCTGAAACATCTGAATATTATGAATATTATGAATATTATGTTGCAATATTCAATGAAATCAAACTGTCGAAGCTACCGAAACTTAATAAATCGCAATATTAAACGGAAATTGTTCTATTAAAACATTGTAAGATGAAAATCGTTAATTACAGTTGTCGCAAATTAGATTACGGCGAGACATTTCGCGCAGACGTTTAGCGATTATCAATTAAGACGAGGAATCGCATGCGCTTAGTTATTAAAACCACATTATATTGACAGTGCAATAAAATATGCACGCTGCACACATGTGATTTCGTGACAAATGTTATTACGTAGTTTGTCTTTCAAAGAATTCTATCCAATAGTTTATAAACGTTTCAGAAGTACAACGTATTAATGTGACGAAACATCATTAAAACTTCATTACTTCCGTAAAAAATAACAACAAGCGTATGGTTATTATAATGAAAAAAAAAAAAAAAAAAAAAAAAACATTAAAAAAATACAAAAATAATAAAATCCTAGTTACAGAAATGTCACGTATAAGGAAAAAAAGTTAATAACCGGTTATGGACCACTCAGTTATTAATGTGAAACTGTAAGTCAAGGTTTATTATATATGCTTTTCGATGAAAAATTTTCTTCTCGTTAAAAGCACATTGCGCAATTAAAAGGATTAAGTTTTTTCCAACGGCTTGCTAAACATTTCCAGATAGGATCAAAATGTTATTAGTTCGTTGAGAAGAACTAATAAGCGTATAATATGTAAAGTTCAATGATAATCCGCATGGGTAAGTATATAATGGAGACATTTGATATCTCGTGTGAAATAAAAGCTTATCAAAAAATGAAATCATAAATTCTTAACAGATATACGATTGGCATGGCAATGGAATTGACCGATCATAATTATCCGCAAGCATCGCATTTATTGATTAATTATATATAGAGAGAATTCAGTTGTCGTGAAAAGTTGCATGCTTTGTAGTTAACGAGTTTTAAACAACGATATAATTTTTCTTATGTGTCATTGCATAAGAGAAGCAGGATTTATCCTTTTATTTGTTGAATTTTTAATTCGCTTTGTTATGTAATACTAATTGCAATTGGTTTCTGCATGGGTTCACTGTTCGTGCTTTGTTATATACATATAATTGACTTAATTTGCATATCTTTATCTCGGCGCAATCGTTCGAATATCTGTTACTTTTACTGCGTTTTACCCTTTTTTATAAGTTTAGCTTCTCCTTATCTAACGTAAACAATCAAATGAACAAGAGTACAAAGTGATTTGTGTAACTCGCGAATAAAAAAACTCTCCGATAATTTGCTCAAGACTTTATTAATATTTTTAATAAATAATAAAAAGTTTGGCGCGCTATACGCATTCACGAACGTCTATAGATTCGCACGTGGTTAGTCGCGTTATTTAGAAACTATATTTTTATCATCGAATAATACAAGTTCCGCAGCTCTAGCGATACAAATATGTAGACTCGGTGAAACGAAATATTTTTATCCAGTGCTGTTTGAAAGGTCACCGACGAGACCTGACTGGAATAACGATATATTTTCTCGATTAAGTTAGAATCGCTAAGCAAAGTGTCCGCGATCATGCGCACAAATCGTTTTTCTTTGTCTCGTCGCGATTTCGTAAAACACAAATATTCTTATCGTCGCGAGCAAATTTTCAACGACGGTTAACGAACGTTTCTTCCGAAAGCTCGACCGCGCAGTATTTCGGTTAATACGCGTAAAGAGCCATCGCGAAGCCGGACTCGAGGGAAAAAACGAATAGAAAGTACAAGGATCGTTGAATTGGCAATTGAACGCTGGATGCTGAGCCTGTCGCGCGCATTTCGCAAGCGTAAGGGACGAAGCGCGGGAAGATTTGAATAATAAAAAATGAACCACTCACCGATCACCCTGCGAGAACGTGAATATAATAAAAGAATTACCAAAGGCAAGGAGGGTTGGTCCAGTGAGGAGAAAAGAGAGGATCAACGCGACGAAGCCCGAAAGAGCCATGGTCGAGTCCCAGCTGGTCGCGCACACCCCGAAGCTATCAAAGCGCGCTTAGCCGGCGACTGATCGTACAGCTATGACTTGCGACCCAAAGACTTGCGGCCCCCACTTCAGTTCGCGCGCCGAGCGTTCCTCGATCGTCCCCCGCCACGGCCGAAAGCTCACGCGCGCTCGAGCTCTTCTCTCGCTATGTACAGTGCACATGACGCGCGTACTGCTATTTCAATTGCGCGTGTCGAATTGTCCGGCTAAGTGCGCTCTCGCGGTACTTGACCGTGAACTTATTTTCGACACTGGCTTTGTACACCTATGTATCGCGAAGGCGAAGCGTCGCATTCTCAAAGCGACAAATTCATCCTTACTTTACGTTACGTTCATTACATTTAACTATATGTATTTTATACACGTGTGTTTCTATAATCTACTTCGTCGTTCGTATCATATATATGCGTGCGTGTGCGTGTGCGCGCGCGTGTGTGTGTGCGTAGAGCGATTCGCGCCGACGATCTTATAAATGTATACATAGATATATATGTTTATACATATCAGTGACAAGTATATATATATTCACACATATATACGCATAAGTAATTGTTTTCTCTCATCGATAGCGAGTGTAAGCATACACGCCTGATTGCACCCGACCTTTAAAGTATTAGCTCTATTCGAGGAGATCTATGTCACTGTACTTTGTAATTCATAACTCTACGATACTCCACTGCGGGAAAGAAATCGGTTTACCTCACTTTCAATCTTGCCGCGACGTGTGTGTTTTTGCCCGTTTATTCACGTACGTGTACAATTTTACTCAGTGTGTAGGAGAGAGAGAGAGAGAGAGAGAAAAAAACTCCTGCTAAAGTTTTATAACGTTCAAGCGCTGTTTATATTTTCTATAATTGTTTTTGCCTTCGTTAAACAAGCACAACCAAGGTGCATTTGTTTTTTTTTTTCGATTCCATTTAAACGTTCGTTGTTTCAGCAATTGATATTGCGAACGATTCCGAATTCGAATCGGCAACTTTCTCTTGAGATGAACTATGAGATGCGAATTCGCCGAGTGTAGAAGAGTCCGTTGTTGTTCTATAGTTGCGCGCATTCGCGAATCCTCGACTTTTCTCTTCTTCTTTATCGTTTTTACTGTTTTTCTTTTCCGGAGTGTATCAAAGCGATACGCGTTGCTTGCGATACGTCACGGCGACACTATATATCGGTTCTAGAATAATTTCTCAAAAATATCAAAAGGCATCAACGCGCTAACTGAAAATAGCAAAATCGTTGAAAATACGTCACGAGCTAATTGATAGACTAGTACGCAGTCTATTAAAAGTCGAGTGGTCTGTACTATAGTAGGACTAAAAATTAACGAAATTACAAAAAACGCGTATCAACGTTGATTCGTAACGCAACGTTGGCCAATCACGTAGCACGTAGTTTCAGATTATGGGTCGAGTAGACGACAATCCGCCGATAACACACCCCGTCATAGGAATTTAATGACATCTATCATCAACGCGTTAATCAAACGGGAGCATTGTATTTACTTACGGCGATATATAAATATACTATTTTTAACTAGCAAGTGTCGTTTGTTTCCAGCAAGGAGCCTTGAATTTCAATAAACAACCGGGATTTCTCGCCTAACTCATCGCGAATACGCAATGAAGATATGGCTAAACGAAACATTGACAAGTTTGGGAGTATCATTGCAATGCGATGTAAAGCGGTTAAGGCAAAGATCAAACTATGGCCTCGGTAAGAAAAAGATATCTTTGAAAGTTGCTCGTGCCTCGGCTTCCGCGCGCATTCCTCGTAAGCCCGCGAGTGGCGCGTTTAACTAATTCAGCGAATCCTTTTCTACTTTACTATGTGCATTGACTGATTATAAAGATTAAAATCGGTTAAGTGGCTTGAATTAACACACGAGTTAATATTTCAACACCGCGATATCCAATATTAATGAATCTACGCTCGAATATTGCAAACACATCCGCTGCAACAGTAACTCGTTAAAGCAATGCAATTGTACATAATCACATTTGGTCGACGATGTCGAGCATTTAGCGGACTGACGGCAAAGCGAACGACGCGTGAACGGGCAATAATTTTCTTTGCCGGAAATCTTGTGACGCGTCTCCGTGCTAATAATAATAAAGCTCGCGGCGTCTATGAGTCTTTCTCCTGAGATACAAGTAGCGAACAAAAAGTCACTTTAGCTCTCCTAACAATTCAACGACATGGTGACCTGGTCATCTTACAGAAAACAGACCGATAAAATAAATGTAAGTCTTGGCATGGTGTACGTGGAAGGGATAGCAACGACTTCGACGAGATGAATTTAATGAATATGCACTTTTATTTGCAGTATGTTGCTCGTGTATTTTTCTTATGCTACAATTTTGTCAAACCCAACCTTATCAATCGTTAGAGGTGGAATGTTGAATGTGGAATGTTCACATCCAGTTAAGGGTTAGCAATCGTTATACATTGTTTTTGCGTGAACGAGTAAAGCTATTTTCACATTACATAATACTGCCCTGCAATCAAGGAAATAAAAGTTTTACCGAGTAAAAATGAAAATGAAGCACGTAATATTACTTGTATATAATACTTGTTTACCTCGATAAAGTAAAATGATGGATATAATTTTCAAGAAATTTATAAGAAAGTCTATCCGCAACTTCATTACGTACGTTGATATAATTACAGACACAGTGTGCTGTGTGTTTCGAGCGATCCCCGTTCGTCACACACTTCGCATGTTCGTCGCATTTCCTGTTAGATAAAAAAATCTTATCGAAACGAAATGAGGGAGGCGCAAAAAATCTTCCAGTTGCAAAATCGATTTAACCTAATGAGATCAAGTTTATATATACAAATAAGTTTTTGCACATTTAACACGTATTTTCTAATCGTCCATTTAATAATGTTGCTAAATTTCACAAAAATTGTGCAATTGTGAAATTGTGAAATTGTGAAATTGTAAAAAATCAAACGCTTTCATCGTCTCGCGCAATTTGACAGTCGCGATGATTCTTCCATTTAAATAATAAAACTACCGTTGAACGGCACATGACCGACGAATTCTGAATGAATACAAGCCATCGACATCCGGCAAACTACACAAATTCGAACGCAGATGTACAACATCTCTATTATATCCGTATTTCGATGCAGGTTTTCTTTTGTTTGTCTACTAGGTGCTCGATGACAATATCGGGTAGATCGCCACAGCAACGAGTCCTCAATCAGTTAGTCGTTTGTCAGTATTTTTCTTGAGTGCAAGGAAGCATCTTGCTCGCTGTCACCTAGACTGAATATACCTAGTACACATAAGGATGATTTCGGGAGAGCGTCGCGTTGAGACACGATCTGCCAAGGAAGTCTCTAAACCATTAGAGCGTAATGCCGGTGGTTCGAGCGATCCAACGACGTCCGCAACAGCTAGAACCGGTAACAAGGGGCGCAAATCAAGGCGCAGGAGAACAAGAAACTCAACTGCCGATTCCAAAGTACGTGTCCTCAAATGGCTGCTTTAAGTCTTTAGTACTTTTTTGTATTCACTTCTTGTCTTTGCAGAATTTGCTCTCGTAGTTTATATTTAAAGGGCTCAATGTTTTAGTTAAGCTGCGATAATTTCTGATAGAGTCTGACCTAAAAAATTAAGATTGAATGTAATTTTGTACATTAAACATTTGGTGTGAGTATCATTTTAAATTGTACCCACAATGAAACGAGATTTTTTATTTGAAAAAGTGTGGATATGAAATTGGACAGAAAACAAAATGCGACAATTTTTCGTCAAAGAAAATAGTATTAAAATGTTTTACAGAGAAAATCAATGGCCAGCTTGGTTGATTATCGAAAAGAGACTCAAAAAAATACAAGTCAAACATCATGCTCATCGGCACCTCTTCCCAGCACATCTTTAAGTGCAGTTCAATGTTTGACTCCTACTCAGATTCGTCCACGGTCACTCTATACTACTCATACCTATCATGCTCAGCCAGAGGAGCCGAGTTTTCAAGTATGTATTCACTTTATTCATTAATTATTGAAACATTTAATGAAATGCCATTTTCAGAGATACAATGAATTTGCCAAATATTTGGAAGCACCTCCATCAGAGCAATGGGGAAGTATGGTAGGCAGTGGATTTGGAAATACTGCAACAACTTTATGGAGGCAATCGAGAAATCAAAAACCAATGGGTGTGCCACAGTTCTATCCAACAGAGGATGCTTGTATTTATACTGAGAATGTTAATTGGCGAGAGCACGATGCTGAAACTGGTATTGGTATAGGTGGGGCTATACCTACACCCCATGGAATCATTTCACTTAGACTTCACAACAAAATTAGAGTCGATATGACTATCGATCAAGCTGTTAGAGTGATTAACTTCAAGGTACTTTATTTTGAAGAAGCAAACTAAAAGTACTGAAATCAATAAGTGAAATACCATCTCTTTCAATGTAGAATAATATTGTACTCTCGCTAAGTGGTTCTGGTTCTGCCTCTGCATTGCTGCATCCAAATGGCAGAATATATCAGTATGGATCCCGTGTAGAAATATTAGCCCATGATGTCCATGGAAATAACAAGTTTGTTAAGATTGTAATCTGTAATTTTAAAAAATACGAATAGACTATGCACATATGTAATTATTAGGTATGCAAAGATGTGGCACAAGGGTGTTAGCTTTACTTCCGAGCAGTGTGCTCTTGTCTATTTAGTTGATACTGCTGGTACTAGGACTACTACAGATTCATTTTCAGATATGAGTCAGGTAATATATATTATTTTTAAAACATATCTTTACCACTCTTAAACTTAAGAGAAGTCAAGAATCTAAAAATAAACGAAAATTGCGAATTATTGGTTCCAGGATTTTTCTGTCAACGTTTTTTATGCTGAATCAAGACATGGACCAGCATGCATTCAAGAAGCAGCAGCAGCGTTGAGTGCTGCTCATTATTGGGTCACTGATGAAGGTGTTGAAAACTGGATTATTAATAATGTTCGAATTTCACAAACTCCTGATGGTCTTGTAAGGTAAAAAATAAAGTTCTTTTGAATTTCAAATGCTTATAAAATACATTTCTTTAACTTATACAAATGCTAACGATTGTGTAAATATTGGAAATGATTTTTTAGAATTGCTCGCAATAGTAACAAGTATCAGTTAAGAACTTCTCCAAGCAATGGCACAGCCTCGATTACAACGCCTTTTTTGCATTGTACAGCGTCTCTTGGTCAAACATCTCATTTGTTTGTAAGACGAGGGGAAAGACGTATGCATTATGATGGTACCAGTTTTATTGTGAGAAATGCAGGGCATAGTGCAGGCTTTGACGATGACAATCAATTAAAAGTTTATTGAGGAAATAAAAATATACATTAATAGCTCGTTAACTTACTTTAGAAGTAATCAATTGATGATGATTGTCTCTTTATGAGGTAATTTCTGAAATAAAAAAATAATTTGAACTTGAAAACTTAAGCTATCATATTCATTTGAATAGGTTTGTTAATTCATTTCATTTATTTCATTCGCCATTAACAAATTATTTATTTAGAAATAATTTAAAATGTTGTACTTATGATTTGTTTATCTTCATACACATAAATAAATAATTTTGAAAAACATACACGTGATCTGGTGTCTTATCCTCAAGATATTTCATAGTATTCTATTCCATCATTCTCATTGATATTGTCGCTATTTTCATTATTAAGTTCATTGTCTTTGTTACCTTCTTCGCCATTTAAAGTACTTGGTAAGTGATATTTAGGTGTATTTGCAAAATCAAATTTCATTTTCAGATTTTCATCATCCGACGAATCTGTATCAAATGCATGCCCTAACTTAGGTCTAATTTTGTTTTCAGTATTAAACCTGCAATTTATTAATATTATAATTAAATGGTTGTACTAAGTAAGTGAATGTTGGATAAAGTATACTTACTTTAATTTGTCCTCTTTGCCTCTGAAATTTATATCTTTGTATTTTTTTCTTAATCCCATTAATATATTCTTTTTTTCTTCAACACATTCTATTTCCTTTATAATTTTATCAACAACATTTTTATCAAATAACTGTAATTTGTTAGTTGAAGTATTTATTAGTTTTGCCTTTTGTTCATCATATAATTTACTAAGTTTTTGAAGTTCGGAAAATTCCCCATTTTCAACTTGTTCAATGAGTTCTGGTAAAATAGAATGTGGATTTTCTTTGATTTCCAAATTGGACTGTAAATTTTTCTCTATGCCATACTATAATAAAGTGGAATAAAATTATAAATATCACAATCTTGATAAAATACACGTAGAGTTTTCAGAAAAGAACTTACTTCATTTTCAAATAAACAGTGATAAAAAGCATTATCCATGACCAACTTAACAAAAATATAACTTGCGTCATAAAATTCTTCCCGCTTTATTTTGTCATGAAAATTTAAGAAATTTAGCCATTCCTTTTTTGTTACTCTTATCTTGGTATTTTCGATTGGACATTTGTAAAATAGTCCATATAAAAGGTAAAGTCCACCAACTTTATCAATAAGTTCTGTAGATGAAATTAAAATGTTTTTAGCTATGTTTATTGCTTCTTCGCAGAATTCTAACATTTCACCATACGATTTGCGGCCTCTGTAAATAAATAATTTTAAATAGTTTTACAATAATTCAATATGACGTCATAAATTATTTGCTAAAGTCCTTAATCCTGGTTATATTATATTTACATACAGAAAAACCAATGAAAATTTCATTTCTTGCCAGGCTTTGCAAAACTCTTGAAATTCATAACTTTCATTATTTTTAAATAATTCCAAGAGCTTTATACAGTCGTCATAGAATCCACTTGCCACATATACAAAATCACTTCCTGACATCTCTTTCTGCAATAAAATCAAATTCATTTTAATTTCTTACATTTGATTTATTTACTAATATTGTAAAATAATCGAGTAAAATATGAATATGTAACACAAAGTGTATTGCAACAATGATTTTATTTAAAACAAGAGAGGTTATGATGGGTAATTTTCTAACTAATATATTTTCAGTTTAATTTAAATTAATAAAATTCTTCTAAGCAGTGTACGAGGGATAAAGAAAACATTAATATTTACTAAATAATTTTCAATTCACGTGAAAATATTTACAGAAAAAAATTATTCAAGTTTAAAAGATTCATCAAAATAATCTTAGAAATGTATATTCATCCTAAACATTGACATTGTTTAATTTAACATAGAGACTTAGAAACACGTATGCTAGCTTACACTTTAAATTCCTATGTACAATATGTAATTCGTATAAATTTTAAAGTTGGCACATTTATAAATACAACAGCACTAGTACTTGTCAACCGGTTAACAGTCGACAATATCAACACGCCGTTTTATCATCTGTGTTTTTTTTTGTGGATGTGGAACCGCGAAAATTCCGTTCCACGATCCGCGGCTCGACATCAGAACCGGCAATGGACTCAGAACATAAAGCTTCTGGAATTTTACTTTTTGAGCTAGTCATAAAACCATTTAACAGCTTTTTTTGTTCTCCCATCTTCTCAATTATTCGTAATAGTTAATCGTCGAAAAAAAGCATCAGATATCGGACTGGACTACTCGTCAAATGTAATTTTTTAAAGTCTGCAGTTACTCTCCAGGTAAATGGTAAATTGAGTGTTATTATAAAAATATATCGATCATGTAGCAGCGCAATACGCTTGACAGGCAGCGCCATCTACGGGTGTGAATTTCAGAGCGCTTAAAAACATAAAACTTTATACATTAGTTTCAAGTTACAATCTTTCGTTTACGAATGGAATCGTAATACGTACCTTTATTCGTCAGATGATTTAACTCATTTTATGACTAATAATTGAAAGAGCGTTGAAAGACGTTTTTGTGTTCCGCCAGTAACTTAATCTTTAAGTCTATATCACGCATAATTCTATAGTTGTCTTTGGAGATGTGTTGTTCGTTAAACATTCGATTCGGCAGTTATAGAAAGAACCCTGTGAAGTTTTAGCCTACGATACTATAGATTATAGATTTCGTTTTCTACTCTCTCATCCAAACGACTGTGAAAGTTATTTAATAATTTATGCGACGCAGAATTTCGATTGCAATGCAGTGTAGAATATAGCCGCCACAGTTCAGGACGTGAAATTGAAATTGCGAAATAAATAAATTCCACCAAGGTATGTAACGCTTTAAGTAGAGCAGCTAACTGCTTGAAAATTCAAAAGAAATTTTCCGAAAAGTCGAACCCTTACTCCTATATGGGTATACACGGTTCATTATAAAAATAACAGCGGTGTCTCTTTTTTACGCACAGAAGGAAAAAAAAGAAAGGAAAAAAGAAGGAAAAAAGAAGGAAAAAAGAAGGAATTCCATATCGACAAGCTATAGGTTTATCGAAAAAAGGGTCGGAGAGCAGAGTTTTATACCGGCATAGGGAATCGAGAACACACGGCAGGTATAAAGAGCGAGCGAATCTAGCCTGGCGCCTGGGTCTCCTGTAATCTCGTATACTCACACACGTAGGATAGCAAATTGTATACATCAGGAAAGACGTCGGCGGTCTGCGGGTAATATTATCTATATATATATATATATTGTGTATAGTAAAGAGTGTAGCGGGCCGGGGCCGCATAGCGGCGCCCCCGCTCGCGTTTGCGCGACTATAATGTCGCGGTGTTGGTGCCGAGGCCGAGGGGCGCCACCATCAGTCCACCGACAGTAGTGCTCCGGACGAGTCGCGCGTTCGTTCTCGTGCAGTGCTTTGCTGCTATATTATAATCGTGTAACTTTAACATTGCACCGCTGTACTTTCCCGTATAGTCGTCGATATTTCTCTCGTGCACGCACGACACTAGACAGTTGTCCTCGCGTAGCCCTTGTCTCGTAGATTACGTGGAAAACTCGATCTGTACGCTGTACAGTGCTCCTACTGTTGTGTCGGCGGTAGGTATAGCCTGTTATTAAGGAGAAGAAAGCGAGAACTGCAAAGGGCTGAGAGCGACGACGCGTCGTGTCGCGCTCTCGTGCAGCGCTAGGATAGCAGCGAAGTCTGCTCCAAAGTTCTGTGTGTCTGTATACGTTCGCCGAGTCGTTTCAAGAGAAGAGAGACAGAGAGATAGAGAGAGAGAGAGAGAGAGAGAGAGAGAGAGAGAGAGAACGAGAGAACGAGAAAACGAGAAAACGAGAGAACGAGAGAGTGAGGACCGCCCACGCGCTCGACGACAACGCTCGCAGCTGCTGCCCGCTCCCCCTGTGGAAGACGTGAGTAGATGTCCCCACCCCGTACGTTGCTCTCATTCGTAAGAGGACAATATACGCCGCTATTTCTACGACGATTCATCGACAGGCCGTCCTCGTCGAACTTCCTTTTTTTCTTTCTCTTTTTCGCTAACCTTCGCGCGAGCGACCGAGCTGTATACCTATATATTCTCTAGGTGTAGCTCCGTCTCTCTCTTTCTCGCTCGCTCTCTCGACGCGCTATCGACATTTGCCGTGTGTGCGCGAGTTTCGCGCTGGCGTAGAGCGAGATAGAGGATACTTCCAGGCAAGATGGCCGTGTGCGCGATTTACGCGAGAGCTAGCCCTCTCCGTTATCTCTCTCTCTCTTTCTCTCTTTCTCTCTTTCTCTCTTTCTTTCCTGCGTTCTCTTTCTCCGTGAACACGATGTCGTTTCCCGTGGATGACGTTTTAGTACTATACTACTCGGAATAACGTCTGCAACGACAACGATATAATTATATATTAGTCGCGCGCGTCCCCAAGGGAGATACAGAGAGAGAAGGGGAAAATAGTTCGTCGCGGAAATGCCAAAAAGACCGCTTGCTCTGCTCCTCCGCCGTCTGTGCATCTATATTCCGTATCTATATTCCTATCCTGTGCTCGCTTAAAAGCGCACATACGCACACCAACTCCCGAACACTATTTTCTCGGCGCATATTGCTCTCATTTGCGTATGTACATATGGGAGATGGGTTCGTTCAACAGAAGCAGCATCAGCGCGAGCTTCGGCATCAGCAGCAGCGAGGACGATCAACTTTCTCTATAAAACCTCTGCTACTGTTGTTGCCGTTGCCGCGCACCCGACGACGCTCTTTCACTTTTTCATCCTCATGCGCAGTTGTCGTCGCTGTCTTTTATTTTCATTCCTCCGCATACGCACACGAGTGCTTGCCTATATAGCAGCCGCAGCGAGTTTGTAGGTTAGATTCGATTCCGATCGCGAGTCATCTGCCAACGAAAGTATACATATATACGCAAAGAAACAACAAAGTGCGCCCGAAACTAAGCACTTCTGTACTGGAGACATAGACAGAAGAACATTAGAATCGAGCACACGGTGAGACTTGAAAACAAACGATCGAGTGATCGGCCATCATTAGAGCTGTCTCACTGTTCGCGACTATCATTGGCTTATAGAAAAAAAGACAGACGCAGAAAAGCTTATTGACGATTGACAGTTCTATCGTCAGAGTCAGAATCAGCTGTGTGTGGTCGCAGACGTTTTCCGCAGCTTAAATCACCCACCTATAGATTGTTTTGCGTCATCGATACTTTTTTTCTTTTTTACAGTCGCGCGAAAACGATAAATTCGCAGGCTCGTGCGAGTCCGATTTCTTATGTACGCGGATGCACTGATCGAGAAAATATATGAATTTCGGTTGCATTGTAAAACCTGCAAATGCAACTCTAGCATAAATCACACGGCGTAATACGAGATTGTGTAATGTCATTTATCTATACTGCTAATCGCGAGGGATTACTTCGGAACACTATACTTGATCTGCAAGACTAATTATATAAAGATTTTTGGCACAGCTCCCGAAAGAAAAATTCGATAACTCACAATGAGCGCACGCGCATCGAGATAAAAACAAGTGCGCGACCGATAACTCGTCAAGAGCTCGAGAGAGGCACGATAAGCAATTTTCGACACGTAGAACCTGTCTGCAGCAGCAGCCGACGTTTTTTGTATACACCGTTACGCCCACGATGTTCACTGACAAAACCGTTCGATAAGATTATTATAAAGTCGAATACTCCTTTCAACTTGAGCAAATGCACTGCGATCGCAGCTGATCGGCGTTTCCACTTTTTTCCTCCTATAAATTTCTCTTATTGAATTATAGATTTAAAAATTTGGATATCGCTCATAGTTCAAGTTTCTGCGTTCTCTTTCCTCGTACTCGATCTGTTATAGCCGTTATAAAGGAAAAATTAAATAGCTTTGTTTAGATTGACGCAGTGTTGCATATGTTTGTGTATGTGTGTATTTACATATCGCAGAACGATTTGCATACATTACCGATGCGGGGACTTGATGCAAGGTGCACGCGAATCATTTTAATAAGCAGTACATGAATAATGCGATAATATAGAAATGAAACTTTTTTGCGCCTACAGCAGCAACACCATACATTATCGTGATTTTCTCGCGCTCTTTGTGTATCGCGGCCGCGTTTTCTCAGTTCATTTTCCCATGATTTATGGGAGTATACCAATGCAATTGAGGGGAAGTGCAGTGCATTCGGTTATTTTTTCATTTCTTTACCTGCGGTTTAAATATAGCTAATTTTACACGATTCGGTACCAAGGTGGGGCTAATAAAATGAGAGAACGTCTATATCCAGATAGACGTGCACTGAAATTCTGTTCAAAATTTTGTTCACGTTTGTATATAAATGAGCTCGGGGCACGAGTTTTCCTGCCGCAAAATGCCATTTACTATTTATCAATATTTATAGAAATGATTTGAAACTTCTTGTAAAGGTACTTTCCTTTGAATTTTCAATTGTTCGCACACATTGAATTTGAAGCATCAGTGCGCTTGAGAAACTGTATTAAAATTGAAATAATTTTAACAGTACAATTATGCAGTCGATAAAGTAACTTTGTTAGTACGCCTTTGAATTTTATTTAGAAATACGATCAGCTGGAGAAAACGAGTAACTCCTTTAACGTAAAAAAAACGTAAGAACGTAAAAACTTTTTGCATCGATCGTTCTCTTTTACTGCGTTAAGAGACACTTCCCAAGACTATCTCGAATTTCGAAAAAAAAAAAAATTTCTTCAGATTTGTTTTCAATTTTTCGCCTACAGCAGTTTCTATAAAGATTTGCAATCTCAAGAACTCCTGCTAAATAAAAATACTAATAAACGCAGTAAAGGGTCGTCGTGGGATAAAAAATAGAAATGAGGGCGATGAATATTTGAGGGCGAAGTAACCATGAGGCGGCAGCTCACTGCTGGAACCGGTGCAGTTAACGTCAGAAAGAGGGCCGCCGGCTATCGATTGCGCCGTGCGATATCGCGCACGCATCTCACTCTCCTCGCTAGTAACGACCGACGTCGCTGGCTGTTATGCTATATATATGCTTACCACGTTATCGAGTACGCGGTTATATTCCCTTGACTGTCAAGGTCTCGCCCTCATCCCTCATCCCTCTTCGAGTTAGATTTTGCGATTATCGTATTCCACTTGTCCACGAGGGTTGATCATTTTTTCTCTGGACAACGGATGTTTGTAAACTTTGTATGTTGATAAATGCTCTCCTCTAAGGGTACGCATATGATTGCGTAATGATCGATAATCCGAGGTTGTTGCGCAATATAATTGAACGTATTAGGGGTATAGTTTTTTTTAAACGAGTTTATCTCCCTCCAATGAATCCGAAAATTGCGATCGTAAATGTTATGCTCTTTTAAAATCATGCGAAGACGATTCGTTATTAATTTCGTATGTAATTTAAGGACTGAATTAATTTGCTTATTTTGGTTTTCTTCTATGCGTCATGTATCCTTGAGATTCCATCGAAGCGGAGCAATATTACGGTTTTCAGTGAGAAAGTATAATAAAGCGTAAGAATCTGTGTAATGTATTCGATTGCGTTCCGAGACATTCCATTAATTTTTATAGTGACATTCAGAAATAAAGAAATCAATGAAGCTGACATAGACATTAGAGACACGAGTTTACAACAAATTTACAACGTACTCTTACAAGAAGTTACTGCTCATAGTGATCATTAATAAGTTGATATTGCAATTACATTAATAAAGAAAATAATAAATCATTTGATAATTGAAATACTCGTAGTACCGATATAAAGATTTTTCCCACTAAATCCTATTCTATTGCAAATATAACCGACGATGTTCACACGCGATATGTTGCAACTTCGGAAGCTGCGTTGCACGTCCAGATAAGAGCTTTGCACATTGAAATTATTATTTGCGAAACATTGCAATCGCATAAAGAGTTGAGATTATCAGTACAGGCGCTGAACGAGTCCCCGTTAAAGGAGCGTTATGAATAACGCGTTATGAAAAACATTCCCATAAACTAATTAGCACCTAAAGCATGAAGTTAAGCACTTATCCAAGGAGAAAAAATTAATTTGCTCTTGTTTGTCCACAGACGATGTCGATGACGGTGCATTGAGAAGATACACAGCGCAGTGCCGGCTGCTGACTGAAGTGTTTGTTCGCTTCTCGCTTCTCGCCGTCGAGGAATCTGCCGGGTCACAAACTCGAGGATCATGAAAATGGTGTTGTCTCAACGTCAGAGGGAGGAGTTGTGAGTATTCTATTTTCGTTGGGCAGTCTTCGAACCCCCTCCGTGTTATCCCTTGGAAGAACACCGCGGAGAGCTGTTTGTTCGAGTACAAACTAGCTTAATCCGTTGATCGAATAGAATTTAGGATTACAAACTCTTGGATAAATATTTTAGTAATATTATTAAGCAGAAATGAAAATATGCGATATAGTAAGTTAAAAAAAATAGATGCACATAAAATGTTTTTTTTATAAAATATTCACTACCTATAGGACAATTGTGACGTAGGATTTCTATGATAAGTTAACAGGGCAAACCTGATTTAATTGAGTTCCGCTAGGTAACTATGATTTTTTATATTTTAACTATAATAAACCTAGTCTAGTAAGAAATGGTCAACTATTACAAGAGTGGCAATATCGAAAATTAAAAACGCTGTACAGATTAGTTTTCTGTACACAAATCATGTATCATATGTGTGCTCAAAGTATGAAAACTCTTCTATTTCTTAATCATATTAAATAATTATCAGCATTTAGCTAAAAAATCCATGCTTCGGAATTCAGGTACTTATTTGTAAGTCTAAAACAGAAGTTTCATATTACAGACTATACCAAATTTCAGTATATATTTCGATAAATACCCTTCTCAGCAACAGAGTTATACTTAATCGTGCAGGGTAGAGTTATTTCAAGTATTTATAAAAATAAGCTTACTTCATTCTATTTTTGTTCAGGTCTGTACACGACAATTTCGATTTTTATAATATCCATTCGGGTGCATCGAATAATTTATTTTCTGGAAGCCAAAAGAGGGCTACTTGTACTGAAAGTTGAATGCAACTTTCACACAACGCATCCGAATTTTGTGTGCTAAATAGAGGTATAGACACGCATGTGTGCCAGTAACCAGTTGAAAGCGAAACTTTTTGAAAGTAGAAAATGTACGAGGGAAAGATAACCGTCCTACGCAGCTCTATACAAATAAAACATCATGACATTAAAACGTATCTATTCTTAGTCGTCATGCTGTCGAATCGATAAAGCGTCAAGTCCTATGCATGTATGCAGCAATTGCAGTATACTAATAAAAATGGCCTTTTGCTCGACTTCTCACTTGCTACAGAATTTTTGCCAAGGCATTTAAAATTCTTGCACGATTCGCTAATCTTTAAAAGTCCATTGTGAAAAATCTCTGTTCATAGACGTTTTCGCACTAGGATCAATTTATCACTTAATACATTCCGGACGTAACGAAAGTAAGCCGGTAAGGTAGCGAGAATAGTATACAGTCGTATATTACAACGAGGTTACAAAATGATGGCGCCAAGTTCATCTCTCCCTCTCTCTCTTTCTCTGTCTCTCTGTCTCCCTTTCTTTCTCTCACTCAAGACTTAGCAAAGTCCGCTAGCTGGTCTCTGTCTCAAAATCAATCCTCGGGGTGGTAGAGAACGAGGCATCGCATGCGGCGCAGTTCGCCTATTTCTAGAGGCGCTGTACGTCGACGGGACACACGAGGGGGTGGCTGTTCTTGCGAGCAGGCGCACTTCGACCAATCGATATGACGCCGCCGGATGTGCGCCCCCTTGTATTTCCTCTGCTGTGTCTTTTTGCATTAAACTGCGTCACTGTAACGTTACATCTGCTTTTATATCTGCTTTTAGAGGATATAAGTTTTATAGTGGGACGTATGTATTTTAATTTCACTCATTTCTTCGTTATCGTCATTCGTTGCAGGTAACAAAGACGAACTTTTTTCTTTAATGTACAATTGTGGGATTGAGTTTCAAAGCTGCAGGTGGCGCTGTGGCTCTTATTGGACTTTTCCGGTGAAGATCACGTTGGGCTTTTGAGCTTTCGCTGCGGTACCGAGTGAATTCTGCACTTTGGAGTTAGGGGTTTTAATATTTCTCTGCTCTGGATAATCATTGATAGATCGCATGAACTATTCGACTACGTTAATGTTCGATGGTATCAGTAGGACATGTTGATTCGATTATCATTGAGTTCGAAGTCTAATTCGTTATAAAATAATTATATGTTTAAACAAACTCATTTTCGACAAGACTTGTTTGCGTATAACAAACATGTCGAAGATTTTACTGTTTACTCGTCTCATCGACATGATGACCATAAGATGATTTGCATAAGGAGTCTTAATGAAAAAACTTATTATCTCGCCTCAAACATTACGTAATTATTAAGCATTTTTTTATGTACGCGAATGGTCACGTGAATTATGCATGATGTTTTGTAATTCTTTTACTCACGTTTTATATAGCCAACGATTGTTACTGAAATCAAATTAATATTATTATTTAATAAAAATAATAATTATTATTAATATTATTCAAAAAAATATAAAAATGATTTGAAGAATTAATTACTAAAATTTGAACTCTTTATTTAACTGTATATTTATTTTTCGATGTTAGAAATCGTATAGGAACAATGGCGGAGATGCTATCTCTTAAAATCCTTACTTCGCACTGACCTCAAAATCCTTTTGCCGCAAGTGTTGACAATCGAAAAAAATGTCGGTCCATCATAAAGATTTGCTTTCTTTTCTTTATCTAGCTGTCGGTGGTTTCTTTATACACAGGCTAGATGATCGTGTCATTGACTCTCTCTTTCTTAAGTTCTCACACATACCTATATACTTTGAAGTATACACGGCGGAGGCAATTAAAATATACGAAAGTTTGTGGGTTCTAGCCAAGTTTGCCACAGTGTACAAACCCAAATTTAGAGCTAATTCTTTGATCAAATGAATCAGTCCATATTCTTTTATAAGTTTTACCTGCTATTGCTATACGTGTGAAAAATCCTCGGTAATGAATACACCTAATTCGTTCAACGCGACATTGTAAGTTGCTATGGAAACTCAGTGAATTATCTTGTTATCGTATTTTATCGAATATCACGTAAATCAAATTGATTATTTAGCCATCCAAATAATACGCACGAAAAATTGCATTTTGCAAGGTTACTCATCATTTCCGTTGACGTTATAGTTTCAAGATTTGATAAAGGTCGTATCGATTAAGGCAAGTGCACAAATGAAAATAGAAAACGGATCGAGAGATTTTCGAGATGCTGCTGCAGATTGGAGTTCATTACCTGTCAAATCTTCGTATGAGAGATTGAGGTAGTTAAGAGTTAGAGTGTAGCGTAAAATGTAAAGAGGCGGAGCACTAAGGTGTCGGGAATAATAGGGTTGTACGGAAATTGTTAGGTAAATAGGCTTTCAAACGCTTCTCTGTCTTTCTCTTTTCGCTATTCGCAAACGCAAAGAAGGCTTTGTTCGTCGATAAAATCTCTCTTGGTATATGAATCGTTTTTGTAATGTATTACTCTAGTAATACGTTACATTTTTACAATGTCTACAGCGTGCGACTTGAAAATCCACTATAAAGTATATATATGACTCTTTCTTTAGAAAAATACAATCTTTATCGTGGAAAGTCTCGTGAAAAATTGTTATACAACATTCTATTACTCGGCAAAAGGACTTTATATGTACCTCGGTAAACAGAGCGAGCAAAAGCTTGAAAGGTAAACTAAAAATCGATATAGAATTCAGGTGGAAAAAGTTGGCTGAGCGCAATTGATACACCGGAAAGGTAGACGAGCAAAAAGTTGTACTCGCGATAAGTAACGAAGTAAATATACAGATAGAAGCTAACAAAAAGCGCAGGGATGTATCGAGCAGACAAGGGTAGAAGAAAAGAAGCGCGCGATGCATAATTAGATCGAGTGACGCTTGCGAAAGACTAGGAAACCCCTTGAAAGCTTAGCTTCTCGTGTCTTTGCTCGCACTATCGTTTGTGCGTGTGTTGCACGTTTTTTCACACGAAAGACAAAGGCACCGAAGATGGAACGAAAGGAAGCGAAGTAAGTGTAGCGTGAGAGCGGGAGAGAAAGAGAGGATATAACGTGCAGAACTAAAACATTGATCTGTCTCGAAGAGAGGTGTTCTTATGTGCATATAGCAAGGTCTGCGGGTTCGCTGTCTTCGTGAGTTATACGCGTATAGTAACGATACATGGCTACAGCTATAAGTGACGTCGATCGACCTCGTAGGCAAAGACCAGTCAAGATCAGACATGCCTCAAAATACACCTGTCTTATAGTACAAGAAAATCTATGCTTGCTGAGTTTTTTTTTATAAATTGTAGTTTTATTTTACGAGTATCGATCGCGTAGAAATTCCTGGTAAATTAAAAACTTATTATCGCTGCATAGGTTTTAAGACTCCTCAAGGAGAAAATTAACTTTATGACTTGCAGATGGCACTTTCGAATAATTCGAAGTATAATTAATCGGATGCACAATTTTGAAGAATCTTTTTGATTAAACTGATTAGGTCACTGGTTGATGATGAAGCATTGGCGATCTTAATTGAGAAGTATTATTTTGACCGAAGTACCTATATATAATTAGTAACTCCGAGAAAACGACAATTATATGCAACTTAACAATTGTTTTGTACGCATTGTAACAATCGCGGAAAATAGTTCACGAGTACTTCGAGGTTGACTATTAATATTTTAAATGAAAAATATCGTTGCTTACACAACGCAAGTATAAGACAAGGTATATACATAGAAAATGGCCATATCTTAATTTATTGAATAATATATACTGATAAAAAGGAACAACGTGTAATCATTAAAAATCAAGACCTTATCGTATTCATCAGACACCTCGCGCTGTAATAGCGTTTCAATAAAATCCTAAAAGTAACATGTTACAGTATTATCTCAGCCTGCTCGTGCACTCAACCGTATGAGTCACGAGATAGACAGAGCGAGAGCTATATATAGGTACGGACAATAAGCAGTCCATTTATTCACGATACATCTCTGAGCACACCAACCGTTTCCTATGTAGCAGGTATTGTTCTCTCTCGAAAGTCCGACCGGTTTCGATAAGAGAGCAACCTGCGAAACGAAGTTTCTCTCTCGACTCTGTTATATAGTCCTATATTGATCCGCCACGCAATGAGGAAGGCGATGTATTCAGCACACGGTAATAAGCATGAGTTAGTCGATATGAAAGGTGGGGATAGGATCATCGTTGTATTTGGATTGAATTCTCTTTCAAGTTGCCTTTCACCCCGTCTCTAACAGATATAGGCGAATCTTCTCTAGCAATTTTTCTTTGATAGGTTGTGCGAATTTTGTTCTTTAACCGCTTCGAAAGATCTATTCAGCCGAGACGCGAAATACAAAGTACGAAGTCCGTACTAAATTTCGTATTTACATTCTCTCAAGTGAGAGTTTTGCGAGTTAGAGCGAATTTATACACGCGGTTAATTTGATTTGGAAAGCCGTGGCTATAGTCATTATGACCCTTTAACAACGGAAGTTACCTGGAACAGGTGCCGTGTGAAATGTGTCGTATATAGTTGTAGCGAATGTTTCACGCGGTATGCCTTTCGTTTCGTGCCTATATATATATATATATATATATATACTATTCTCAGATTTAGTTCCGATTTGGCGGTAATTCGTTTCTTCTCTCGGAAACGGCTCTTTCCATAAATCCTTGCATATGTATACGAAAAAATAGTTTGAATAGCTTAGCACACTTACGTTCGCAACGCGAGATTTATGAATTTTCATTTACCGCGAAAAGAAAACTCGTAAAATTTTCGCGTAACACAATACATGCAAAGGCGCTATGTGTATTATATACTTCGGTTCGTTTTTACAATGTTTACAAGCTTGAAGTTTATGTAACGTATTCGCGTATACAGCTCTGCGAGAAAATCTTCTATACTTGCAACTTCGAAAAAATCACTTTCGCGCCTGATAATACTTACTCTCTAGCTCGTGAAAATGCACACGCCCAACTTTTGAGTTACATAATTTACCTTTGTGATCTTCGTGTTCATCGCGTTGCATATGCATATGTAATAGCTGTCGTCACAATTCACCCTTTGATCGATCTTATCTTACAGTTTATCGCGCGATACATTTACAGTGGTAACTCGCGTGTTCAGACTGGTAGTAAGACTTTTTCTGTAGATGATGACAACGAATTTCAGAATAAAATCCTGAATGCGAATGCATTAATTCTTCAAGGAAGAAACCAGTCATATTCTACTTACGGCCTAAAAACAAATGGAAAGCAGATAGTCATGCCGTGAGACGTGTTCCTTCTGTACTCGTGTGTACATAGAAAAGAGAATGGAACGTCGTGACTCCAAACTCTTCGGATCGTTGCGATTTCGATAAACGAAGACGACTGCGCGTGAAAAAAGGATGTATTCACGTATAAATACGAATTTGAATCTTGCATTAGAGCAGGTTTGTCAATTATACGGTCCGTATCTTGCAATAAGAATCGATGTCCTCTGTTGCATCGGTGAATGCCTTCGCAATTTTTCTGACAAACAATTATTTTTCATTTAAGAAGGGGCTGACCTATATCTCCTTCATTCTGTTTCTTTTACGTAAAATTGTTCAGTAGCAGTATTAACAATCAGTATCTACTCTAGAGCTCTAGGCAGTACTAAACTCCTATTATCCTTTCTTCAAAAGATCTGACAAATGTTAAATCTATTTCGACTTGTGTTACGAAAGTAGAAAGCATGATTTGATTGAATTGTGAAGATAGCTTCAGAAGATTTGCTTTTAACAAACGTTTCTGTATAAATTTTTAATCGATCTAATGAAAAAGTAGCTGCATCTATGCAATATCTGTCTATGTAAGAAAAGAAGTATTTGGGAGTCTCAAATTGCTCAATGAATCGGAGCAGTTGTTCATGAGAAGAGTTACATTCCTTTACATATCTCGCTTTTACACACGCCCATCTCCTTTCATTCGATATTCGGGGTTGAGATAACAAAAGAGAAATGGAAAGCGAAGATTGAAAACCAAACTCTGCACCAATCGTTTCGCAACAATATATATATATATATATATATAGAATACAAGGGAGCTGCCGAGGAATGTGAGACCAGGAGGAGGAGGCGGAGGAGGAGAAGGACTTGACTCGGTTTTTATTTTACTTATTTCTGGAAGGAGATTGCGTCTCTTTTCTTAATCTCTCTCCGCGATATTTTTTCTCCCGAACAACTAGCAAATGCAAACGATACAAATCCAAAAACAAATATTTATAATTTTTATTTAATTGTTACAGAAACAAGGCGATCGCAGACTATCTCAGCGCCAATGGCTATCAGGATGCTCTCGAGGCGTTTAAGAAAGAGGCTGATATGCCGGGTGAGGTCGAACGCAAATACGGTGGCCTCCTTGAGAAAAAATGGACCTCTGTCATTCGGTTACAGAAAAAGGTAAATAATTAATTTATTCGAGTGAAATGTTGACGTTATAAATGATTTGCTAAAGAAAAAAGTGGCTAGTATGTTAGCCTTAAGGTTACTTTATTGGCTAGTTTTTTAATTTACTGCATATATTGATAAGGAAGTGTACACTTTGCTGAACGCTGTACGTGACCAAACAATCATTTCTCACGGATTTTACCGAGCAAACATCTCGTTTTATGTTGTCGAGCACTGTACAGCCTGTTGTAATACTGCAGAGATCATTTTTTGTTTCCAACGGAAAATAAGCATAACGATAGTTCTCTTCAATGAATTTCGAAACCTACTCAAGAATGCAATCGTGATCAAATGAAAATTTTAACGCTTGGTCTTTTATGACTCAGGTAATGGAACTGGAATCAAAGCTGTCCGAGGCCGAGAAGGAGTTCATCGAAGGAGCCCCAACGCGAGGCAAGCGATCGCCTTCAGACTGGATACCACGACCACCAGAAAAATTCTGCCTGACCGGTCACAGGGCCACTATCAATCGAGTCGTTTTCCACCCGGTTTTCAGTCTTGTTGTCACCGCTAGCGAGGATGCTACTATCAAGGTCCGTAATACTGATGGAAGCGAAAGACCTGATTTTGTTGCGACTCCTTTGATTGTGACAGCGCGAATGATGTGTCGCACGTTCTGGGAAACAAACGGTTTTTTAATGTCCTTGTTTCGTTCAGATAAATTTCGCGTACTTGTCGAGAACTAACCTATTATTACTCTTATCATTGGCTGTGATTGAGCTAGCGTTGCTAATCAAAATTTTGAGCTAGATAAGGCTTGATACTGAATTTTTAGAAACAAAAACGCGATGATACCTTTACGTTTAAATAATTTTTATGTTTCGAAAGAATTCTTTGCTATTTATAACTTTGGCTATATCATTTAAGATCTTTTACGATAGCTGGAAAATGATTCGAAGATGCGCGTTGTACTATATACGTTTGTTTTCAGATAAGCATTAAAAGTTTTATCGATTTTTATATTTCTTTTTTCAATCTTTGTAAAATCTTGTCGAAATATTATCATGTTAATGCGGCTTAAAATAATATCTGTTAATCATATATTAGTATGAAAGGAAATAATCGTTTGTATTAACGTTACAGGTGTGGGACTTTGAGACAGGCGAATTTGAACGAACACTCAAAGGTCACACTGATAGCGTGCAGGACATAGCATTCGATGCAAGCGGTAAGCTTCTAGTCTCCTGCAGCTCCGACATGTCCATAAAGTTATGGGACTTTCAACAGTCGTTCTCTTGCATAAAAACAATGCACGGACACGATCACAACGTTAGCTCGGTAACGTTTGTGCCACAGGGAGACTTCATCGTTAGCGCTTCGCGTGATAAAACTATCAAGATCTGGGAAGTTGCAACCGGATACTGTGTGAAGACACTTACTGGACACAGGGAATGGGTTAGAATGGCCCGAATAAGCCCTTGCGGCGAATTAATCGCCAGTTGCTCCAACGATCAAACCGTCAGGGTCTGGCACATTGCTAGCAAAGAGACTAAGGTATGAATTAGATATTGTAACATATTCAATAATGAAATATATTCAATTTGTTGATACTCTTTGGAAGGGTAACTCAGATTTTATATCCTACATTGTGCATTTAACTTTTTGCAAACCAAGATTAATAATATTGTGATAACGATACGTATAATGATATTGCATTAGTTTCGATCAATCACTTAATTCTTGCTCTACGGAAGACATGGGATATCATTGAATTATAATTTGAATGCATAATACAAAATAGTAGAAAATTAGGTTGTTAATTCATAGATGTATAAGTGCGAAACGCATATGATTTAATATATATAAATAATCAGTATATACAATTAAAATCTCAACGCATTTCTATACTAGTAAGTGCGGGAATCACGAATTCTACTGAAACCACAGCAAGTGATTTTTTAGTTAAAAACAAGGTCGTTTCAGAATTTAATGAATTAAATTTAAAAGTTTTTAAAAAGTTTTTTTGTTGAATTTTAAATTACCCTTTTTACCCGTTTACTAGTAGATATAAACCTAATGCATAAAGTCTACAATTACTGCAAATACTAGAAAGCGTACGAATGTAAAAACTAATTTTCCGCACGGTCGGTTTGAGTCCGGAAAGTAATGAAATGACAATCTTTTATAAGTGAAAAGTTATATGATCATGTCTAACTTTGAATGTATGTCACAGGTTGAGCTGAGGGACCACGACCATGTGGTGGAATGCATTGCTTGGGCGCCAGAATGCGCAAGAGCGACCATCAATGCAGCTGCTGGAGCTGACAACAAGGGTGCCCACGAGGGTCCATTCCTGGCTTCGGGCTCGCGAGACAAGACAATCCGCGTTTGGGACGTCGGCAGTGGAGTTTGCCTTTTCACTTTGCTTGGACACGACAACTGGGTCAGGGGCATAGTTTTTCATCCAAGCGGCAAGTTCATCGTCAGCGCATCCGACGATAAGACGTTGCGGGTCTGGGACACGCGTAACAAGCGAAACATGAAGACGCTCGAGGCTCACGCCCACTTTTGCACCTCAGTCGGTACGTATTTCCACTAAGCAGCCGCGATTATAAGACGAATGTATCGATATGAGTTTACTGACAGCTCAAATTTTTCTCGTAGATTTCCACAGGAATCATCCGTATGTGGTCACCGGCAGCGTAGACCAGACGGCGAAGATCTGGGAATGTCGCTAGTCACCGAGCTTTCGTGATTTTTTTCGATGTCCGAAGAAATCAAATGCAAAGCAAAGAATTTTTTTAGGAATACGGAGCGAGAACCGTGTTTCCGATACAACAGGAACGGCCGAACGAGTAAGCTGCTGCTAAAGCTATCGTACATACAATTATTATAATTACTATACACATACACATACGGTTAAGAGCTCTTTAATTAATTTATAATAAAGTATAATTAGTAATTAATATTATACATGTATCGTTTCACGACAATGATCTACACTCGATACACAAAAGGAACGAGCGGAGAGTAAGAAAGAGTGCCAGAGCGAGTGAGAATGAGAGAAAGAGAGAAAAAAACGGATGGGAACAGAGAGAGAGAGAGAGAGAGAGTGAGCGAGAGAGTGAGCTCCTATTAATTGTAGCTCGACTGTTTCCTAACAACGCCTTGAAAAATAAAAATAAACCACATGCACACTTATACGTGAAAAAGATATTTCTACATTGCAGTACTTATAATTTTACTTGGGACTGCTTATTATCTAAACTCTTTCTTCGTCTTTTCTTCCATATCGTGTTTCTCTCGGAAACCCGAGCCCAACAGTGTGGAATATATTCCAAACTAGTAATCGGATGAATGCTACCGGCACTAGCAGGGAGTGAGGGAGTTGATTTTAATGAGATATATTCTCGTGCTCTTCTTCTTTGAGCCTGTGAAAGACCATCGTGAAGAACATTACTAATTGTAATACGATGTACACGTGATCGACTGATTTCTGTAAAACTGTAGCAAGACGATGTATCGAGCATATTATATATAAAACAAAAATATAATTTGATTTATTGCCGATTAAAGCGAGTGCAATTTGAAAGATTTCACGAGTATATATTTAAGAAAATGCCACTGCAAGTCATTACTTGAGTTGTGTCGAGTCTGAAAAAATTGTACACCCCGACATATATATTCATATATATATGATAAACGTATTAGACACATTTATACAGACACGAACATACACTCATACGTACACTAACACAAACCAGATTTACACAACATTAAAATAAACGAATGCAAGAGAAACATGCCAGGAGTGACACAGACACGACGTATGTATATATTCGCGTATAATATTATGTATTGTTACGATACTTTCTGGCCGACGCTGGCGAAAAACAGCACTTGCCAGATCGCAAAACTATCGATTGGGTGATAATAAGCAACAATCTGACGTTCCTCTTGAATATAGGTCCTCGAGTAAAGTTTTGACTTCTTTCTTTCTCGTTGACTATATTGCGCGTTGTCGAAAGCTGCTACGTATTGTTTCCTTTTCAAATCCAATTAAATGCATATTGAGTAAAGTAAAACAATCAGTAATCACTCAAACACACACACTCACACACACACACACACACACACACACACACACACACATGCATACATACAATATATATATTGAATACAATACACTTTTTATCCTAAATGCAAACATGCGATTTGTCTTTCTATCCACCTATTTGATGAGACCTGTTTGATTTAGGATGATATATCGAAATAAAAGCATGTAGAATGAAATTGAGAAAAATCAGCTTTTCGCCAGCGCTTGGCGTCCAATTGACGTGCATTAATAATAATAAAAAATAATATTAACGATTATAATATTAATATCAATGGTATAATAATAATAATATTAATAATAATTATACTCTAGATGATGCAGTTGACTATTTAGAGTGAGTGCAAAACTCGGAGTATTGGTAAAATCTATAAAACCAAAAGGAAATTTCTTTACTATAATTGTTATATATGGAGATCCTAGTGCATGTAGCTTGTTAAGATAAAAACACAACAGCAAATCACATAATAATAATAATAATAATACGATCAATCAACTAGTTGATTGTTCCAAATAAATTGATTAATTAGATTAGCTATTATTGAACTGTAAAGTTAAAAGAAGAAATTTCGAGAAAGTATGATTGTATATTTTGCCAATTCGCATTATGCATGCAAACAGAATACACGTGTGTACGTAGGTGTTATGCTCATGTTCGTGGATAACTTTTTTCTGTTACGATTATTCTTATTTTTTTTAAGTAGCATAGCGACGCAAATACGAGGTACAAACAGATGTAGATTTGACGTATAAACATGATTTTTAAGTGTTGTAAAAGAATCTTAACTGTGAGCAGTGGTTAACTTAACTCGAGGATGAACTTTTGGATCAGCAAATCGATATGTATCGCGATTGAACATGAAATCTCGTTCTGGATTCCTGCTTAACAAGTCAAATGAAAAGATTTAAACGGAAATGCAAAATATTAGTCAGTACTCAAGCACCAGCTCGACACATATTATAAAAACTCAGAAATGAAAACTTCGACTGATGTGGTACTCATTTATGTTGATGAATAATAAAGCAGAGTTGTCCATTCTCTCACTGCAGTGAAATCTGCTGTTATCTTTTTCATTTATACGTAAAAGGAACCAATATGTTATCTACGTTTCTTTTTTCTATTTGCATTGTGTATTGCGGCTACGAAAACGTCGAGAGATAGAATCAGTCAGGGATATTCGTACTTGTAACTAGAAAACTAAAGAGTCTTAAAAACAGTTTAGGACCGATAACAATAAAAAAAACTTATAATGGCCGCTTATCTTTGTAGCTGCTGTATTAGGTAGTTCTCTGTAGTTGTCGCTTCCTTTGGTTTTCTATACGCTTTTCGGCAAGAACTCGATAAATAATGAGAAAAGTATTATTATTCATGATTTGTGATATACACGAGAAACATCTGCCAATAAAAATATCTTGAAAACCAATAAGCATTGCTGATGCGGCAATTATAATAATTATACCCAAATCTGTGACACATATGTTCTTAATTGTGAAGACGGCAAATTATTTTTGTTTATATTGAATTTATGCAAATTATCGTGTTTTATTTTTAATTATTTTTCTTTTACAAAAGTTTAAGATTTATATTTTAATTATAAAATGCTTTAAGTATATGATTTTATTTTATACAGAAAAAAAAAATATATATATATATGTACTTTACATTTTTTTTCGTAATTTTTGTCCATAAAAATATAAGATGTTTCATACCTTGTACGTTTACTCAATGCAATCAATTACCATTCTCCAAGCGCTGAGGTAAGTATTAATCTAAATACATTGTTTGCATAATTAAAGAAGAATACTCGAAAACTGCTCTGTAAATCAAATTTCAGAATTATTTCCTAGTTTTTAATGATTATTTATCCACAAACTATCAGCTAATAAGTTCTGAAGAAATGAGATTTCGGAACTGATATTTTAACTAGCTGGGTTCCTTGTTAATCTGGTGAATTTGCAAATTCTTGTTTATTCTCATCTCTACATTTGCAACTTTATTATAGAGATTTATAATAAGTGAAAATTCGCTATTGGTAACCGTTTCAAGGTTTCATTTTATGTATATGCAAAAAACGGAAATTATTTAAAAAAAATGAACAGGAATTGTTTACTTATCGCTAATAGTTGCAACAAAGAAGATAAAGAGTAGAGTAGAAGATATAGAATTCTTTAGCAATACTACCTTTATTATTTTTATTATTTTTTAAAGAGTAGTAAATATTTACTAGTTTAAAAGTTTAATTTATCAATAATGCTTTTATCGTTTGCTTATCCTATCTAGAAGTATAATTTTAAAATCTAGATTGGATCGAATTTTTATATATTCGAATAATATTTTAAAAAAATATTAGGAGCCGTACCGTTAGACCTGCAATATAATGTAATTTATCAAGTGCTATTTAAAATTATGCGTGTTTTTACAAGTACTTGGCCAGGGTCCAGATATTTCCATTTTTTTAAACGTCCTAAAATAAAGCGCAATTTTTTAAATAATATTTTTCCTGTCATAAATGCATGTGCGTACTACGTTATGTACGCGTATCCTTGTAAATAAAGTAAGTATTTAAAATCATAAAAAGTCGTTCGTCGATCAGTGTATTTAAAAATTGTACGTAAAAGCCATTGTTATTATATAAAAGAATACTTTAATTGGATATTTTCAGATCCTAGACAGTGATATTATGAATAAAAACCTGTTTTTAATAAAAGTGTATGATTTTTTTATTATGATTATTCCATTACACTACTACACAGAATTATTGACACGAATTTCCTTTTGAAAATAGGTTATTTCGAGATAAAACAATCGCACTATATAGATATTTAAAAATAGCAAAGTCCTTTCCTACGTATATGCGAACAATTTTTGACTACCCGATTTTGGCTGCATTGGTTTGGTGCAGGTTCATACCTGTTTAGTTTGCCGGACGCTCTTCAAGTGTGCAAGTTGTCATGCGACTGTTTGCAAAATTTTTGGCATTTTGTAATTTAAAATAATTTCATTATTATGTTAAAATTAGATTATTTAAAGCTCGAAAAGGCAAGTTTATAAGTGTGGTAAAATGTTAAAAAAACAGCACTGGGCTCGCAGGATATTTAATAGTGCAAAAATAAAGATGGAATTACGGGGACACGTCCGATTGAAGAATACATGGAAAGCGTGTATTGATATGCGTATATTTTTAATGGTTTTTATAATAAGAAGTAAGGTGAGCATTTTTAGCATTTAAATAATGGAAATAATTTTAAGATTTTTTGCAAATATTGTTTGTATCACTACATAAATATATATCTCATGGTGATACAATATTATGCCTGAGTATGTAAATTAAATCAATCGACTTAATCATTCAATTGTTTATTGTTTTTAAATGTCGTACTAATTTACGTTTGAGACTTTATATACTAATAAATGATATGATGTAGAATTATGCCAATAATTCTCAACAATTTACTCGAAATTCCGAAAATAATTATCAGAGTTTGTATATTTATTAACTAACTTTGATATGAGAAAATTGAACTATTTCCTATTTGTCTTTGGTATTGACTATAATTATTCGGACACTTAAGCTTGAAGTATATAATGCATACATTTAATGTTTTCATTTGATTAAGAATTACTTTTACTCTAAGTCTTGGAGCCAGTATTTAAAGATTTAAATTGACATTAAACAGTTTTTATAAATTAATTTATGATTTCATTCGTGTCAATGACTAAAGCATACATAAAATACATAAAATACATAAAATATATAAAATACATAAAATAATATACAGAAATTATATACAAACTTTAAACGCACCGTTATTTTTGTTGAAGAAGCGCGCGAAATGCAAACGTTGTATTACGTATGCGAGTAATATTTGAGTACTGTACTTATACAATAAGTATTTTCATTTCTCGTTACAAAAACTTAAAAAACAGATTTGTAAATTACGACAAATATGAAAATGTTGAAATTTCAACTAGTTCTTGAAAAGAAAATGCACAATTTGAGCAACTTTTTATTTTGAATATTCGTAAATCCATCTTAACGGTGAGTGCGCGATCTCAAAGTCATCAATTTTGATCGATACAAAATGTCAGAAAAGTTCGCGCCATTAGTTTCGCTAACAGCACTCTTCCGCCATATAGGACGACCGTTTTATTTTGTTTCCGTTGAATTCGCCGGTTTGAAACGAGAGTGCTCTCCCTCTTTCCCTTTGTCCCTCTGTTTTTCTGTACACAGATAAAGTTTCGTGTAATGCCAACTTTTTGAAATCGAGACATTTTTCATATGAACTACAAATGTGACAATCTATTTGAATCATCGTCGTTGCATTAGGACAGCCTGTATAAGAGTTTGGAGAAACAGATTATTATTCTTATACGTAGAATGATTGATAGTATGTGAAATAAGTAAACGACGCGAATGTAAATAAGTATATGAAGAATTTTGCCGCCAAGTTGTCTCGCTAGTTACAACGTTCAGAGAGGTCCGAGCCCTTTTCCTAAAGTGATTTGATAATTGAAAGGATTTGGGTCTGCCGTGAAGAAACTACAAGTGTGAACAAAACGGATATGTGCTGCACGTGCGCGTGCGATCGCTGTCAACCGCACGTTCTTTATTGCAGTAGCGCAATCGGCAAGGAATAGAAACAGCGACTCGTTTTATAATACATTGTATGATCTTTGAAGAACTTGACTAGTGGACTGCACGGGACCATCGCGAAGCGGGAAATAAACACACGAGCTGCTACAGGAGGTAAATACTCGCATTCCGTTTTGCATTGGTTCTGAGAAATACACGAGATGTTGCATATATGTAAATAAGCATCCTCGGCACTGTTATGTTATTATTCTCGTATGAGCGTCAGTAAGTAGTTATCTTAAGCAAGTTAAAGGTGATATAGGAAACGTTGAAATTTTACTAGTACAAACAATGGAGTCGCTGGATCAAGACACGCCGCTGAGTCTACCCGATACCCAGAACGCGGACTCGCAGGCATTTACGCAGTCCCAGGATACGCTGACACCGGACCATTCTCATCCGACACCAAGAATATGGGGTAGACTTTGTCCTAATGACTGTAGATTCAATTTTTCGACTGTAGGTAAGATATGGATTTCCACTGTGTTGGTTTGTACATTTGTTGTTTGGCATTTCATTTTTAATGTATTTACTGTCCTGCAGTTTTGACCAAGGATGAGTATACATTTGGTCGCCTTCCCTTCCCAGACTGTGATATAACTGTTGAGGGTAAACTACCGGAGAAGAAAGAGAAAGTCATCAGCAAAACTCACTTTAGGATTTGTAGAGAGACTACTGTAACTTCCAATGGCTTTGAAGATGATATTATTTACTTAAAAGATGAGAGCGCTAATGGTACATTTATAAATGGCAAACTTATCGGAAAAGGAAAATCAGTCGTTTTGGTAAACAATGATATGATAGCTGTTGCTAAAAATACTTACAATGGTAATGATCACAAATTTGTGGATTGTAATTTTAGTTAAAATTCCTGTAAAGTATATTTTTATATTTTTCAGTTTTTGTTTACATGAGTACAAGTGGATACGATGATTCATTTCTGCCTGAGGAATTAAGAGTTAAGTATGCAGTCTCTAGAACATTGGGTGCTGGAGCTTGTGGAGAAGTTAAACTCTGTTTCTCTAAAACTGGAACAGCTGGCAAAAAGTTTGCCATGAAAATTATATCCAAAACCAAAGTAGGTGTAACAGGACATAAAAATCCAACTAATGATGAAAAATCCATAATGAATGAAGTTGAGATATGCAAAAGGCTAAAGCATGTAAGAGATTTTCAAATTTTCATTTCACTGATTATTCCGTATAGAAATTCATAAAATTTATGCTTATACTTATGCTCTAGCCATGTATCATAAGAATAGAAGAATTTTTCAACACACCGTCTATGGTATATATTATATTAGAATTGATGGAAGGGGGAGAATTATTTGAAAGAATTAGAAAAAAAAATGGTTTATCTGAAAATCATGCAAAACTTATATTTTACCAAGTTGTGCTGGCAGTTAATTATTTACATCAGAATGGCATTACGCACAGGGATTTGAAGGTGATTCTTGAAATCATAAATTAAAAATACTTGGCATGTTAATATAAAATAAGTCATAACTTCTTAATTGCTTAATTTCAGCCAGAAAATATTTTATTAACTGGTCATGAAGATGAGACTATTGTCAAAGTTTCTGATTTTGGTTTATCTAAATTCGTTGATTCACAAACAATGATGAAAACATTTTGTGGAACACCAATGTATGTTGCACCAGAGATTTTGCAAACAGGTGGTAAAGGTGCATATACTAGTCAAGTAGACGTATGGAGTTTAGGTGTAATTTTGTATTGTTGTTTAAGTGGACTTATGCCATTCAAGGTTCATGACAAAAATACCACACTGTATGACCAAATACTAAAAGGAATGTACCACTTTCATAATTCTAAATTTTTCGACGTTTCACCAAGTGCAAAAGATTTGGTAAGGTTATTAAAAAATATTTTATCATTTATATTTGTACTAATAAAAATGTAATATTTTCTTCATTTAGATTAAAAGAATGATGACTGTCAACCCAGTCAAGCGCATAACGATCCAAAAAGTACTCTTGCATCCATGGCTCCGAGATCATGAAATGCTTACCAAAGTGAATAAATTGTTGGGCCTCACAAGTAATGAGAACCTTGTACCTACTCAACTAGTACACGACAATATTCCTAGCGATCCACCAAGATTTAAGCGTGCTCGTTTAGAGTAAATTACGATTAACTACTCTTGAAGTATGTTTGTAGATGATTTGTTTGTAGGCTAATATACGTTTGATCTATCTTTATTTAAATAGTTTTAAAGTGTTTGTAATATTATGTTTCATCTACTTAAAAAGATAAATTTTTCATCTGTAAATATCGTGATCGAAAATTTATAACAGATTATAATCATTGTGATACTATCAATGAGTGAAAAGACTTATAATAATTATTGTATAGTAATTTATGAGTTATATAAGTAGATTATGTTAAATAATATAGACAATCTTTTTCCAAGATTTAAAAGTACAAAGTGAATTATAATATCTTATAAGTAACTATTTTTGCTGTTGACAAATAAACAAATCTGAATTTTAATTAAATCAAGGATTTATTTCATTTGTTTTGATTTTTTATAATCAAAACAATTTTATTTATTAATTTAGATCAAGTGCCAACAAAAACAAGTATTCAATATAGAATCATTATATATTAATTGATTATTATAAATTAAGGGCATCTTGGAACTACAGTTTCTCCTTTACATCGGTTTGGAATTGGAGTTTCGAAATCAGGGCTTTCTTTACTAGTCAAACCTGCAACTAAACGCTTTAATTCCGCTATAGCTTTGCCTGGATTTAAACCCTTAGGACAAGTTTTTGAGCAATTAAAAATGCCATGACATCTGAAGATGGAATAATAGTCTCTTAATTTGCTTAGCCTATCTTTGTCTGTCTGATCTCTAGAATCAATGACCCATCTATAAGCCTAAAAATAACCAGATTCATTATATATGTGAACAAATAAATTCGATGTTATTTATTGGTAAATTGTATAAGAAATATAATCGCTTACTTGCATCAGTACTGCTGGACCTAAATATTTATCACCAGTCCACCAGTATGGAGCACAAGAATATGTACAACAACCACATAAAACGCATTCATACAATCCATCGATTTTTTTACGATCTCTTTTGCTTTGTAATAATTGTCTGACCCCTATAAAGTCTTGTTCTTGAGGCCGTTTCAAGTAGGGATCAATCATTTTGTATTGCTCTAGAAAGTGACTCATATCTGATATTAAATCCCGAATTATATAAGTATGAGGCAAAGGATATATTAGAAGAGGTTTGTCGTTCTTCGCATTAACTTTCCTAGTGATAAAATTTGTTTAAAATAAAGATTTAAATATAAGTAGACAATATTTTTTACATGAAATTTTCATCTTACGTAATACAAGCCAGTGTATTAATTCCATTTATATTCATTGCACAACTACCACAAATACCTTCTCGACACGAGCAACGAAAACTTAACGTTGTATCTAACTGTGACTTTATGAGAAAAAGCACATCTAAAACCATTGTTCCACATTTATTTAAATCCACTTCAAATTTTTGTACATGAGGTTTATTACACGGTAATTCAGAGTTCCATCTGTAGATTTTTACAGTCTTGATAATCGGAGCTTTCTATGTTCATATAATTGTATATTATTTGGAAATTCACTATTGATAAATAAACAATGAACAGGAGTAATTTAAAAATATTATTTTACTGGTTTTTTGACGAGACATGAGTTTTTTTCTGTGTTGCTTGTTTCTGTAATAATATTGTTTCTTAATCCATGGTTATTGGTTGAACTAAAAACTTTGAAGCTTGGTTTGAAAAATATTTGCGTAGCTTCATATTTCCACAAAAATCGAATTCGATGTGACGTTTTGATACATTGCAACATTATTTTAGATACTTTTTGAATAATAAATATTTTTAAACATTACTTCAATAACTATAAGGCATGAAAGGAGTCACTTAATATATTCTGCCCTACCAGAAATATTAAGAAATAAATGAATAACATATTTTTATGTAAACAACAAACTTTATTGATAATAAAAATAGAATGTTTGTTTGCAGGTAATATTTGATATATCTTGAGACTTTAATTTATGACAGCAATAATGTTTAAATTAGGTCATATTTTATTGTAAACATTACGTTGCAGCACTGTTAATATAAATTCCCTTTCTTCAAATATTATTATAATAGGTACGAAATTTTGGCCAATAAGTAGAAAATGCTAGAATTTCTATTTCCTAATTTGAGTGTTGAAAGGGTTTTCAGATTTAAGGTAGTTTACTTCAAACTCTTGCATATTAATTTTTCTTTCTGCTCCCCAACTGAATTTATTACATCCAGATTTGCAAACCACTCGATGACAAGGTATTAAATAGCCAATTTGGTTGACTTTTAACGCATTTGCAACTGCACGGGTGGCTTTGGGCTTGTCTATAGCTTTGGCTACAGTTTCATAAGTTGTTAAAGTTCCCATTGGAATTTTCGTTAAGGATTCCCAAACTTGTATTTGAAATTCTGTTCCTTTCAGAACAACTCTAACGGGCGTCGTGGTTTTCGAATTATCGTTGTAGAAAATGTCATTGATAAGTTTTTTTGTTTTACTATGTTCTTCCGTAAATTTAGCACCAGAATATTTGGTCATCAAATTTCTTAATGTTTCATTCTCATTTTTATCTGAAAATGCTAAGTAACAAACTGCTGGTTGCATGATCTCAGTTTCTATAAATCCAATTAGACATTTTCCAAATGGAGTTTCTTGAAACGAGTAAGAGATTTGAACAGAATCTGAATCATTTTTTAGATCATTAAATTTTATTAATTTGCATTGAATCATTTTGTTCTGAAAAATGGTAATATACATGAATTAATGAATAAAGTTTATAGTATTACATATGTTAATTACGAAATAATTAAAATCTGCGGAAAGTGCTATTAGGAAGAATCGTTTACTTCTGAAATTTAAACGAATACTGTACCTGAGAACGATGTTCTTTATGCTTAGATTATATCGGATAATTATTTTAAACTATTATTTAACATTAGTTATTTTTGTTAGGTTAATTATTATGAACCCATTATTTACACGAGTTGTACTAGTAAATGTAGAAGGTATACTTGTTATCTATCGCTGTACGTATTTACATTTGTACTGTTCATGTTGTTCGCAATAGTATATCGCGCAAATAAGGAAATCAACAAATTCAGCTTAATATAAATATTGTTTTTTATATACTTGATGTACGTAAGAATAGAAGTTTTATTAAAATTATAGTTTTACGCTATTATGAAATTAATAAATCAGTGTACACTGGTTTATATTAAGGTTGATATTAATGTCCAAGTAGGTCATTTGTTATTTTTGTCATTTTCTTTGTTATGTAACTGTCATTGCCAAGGAAAGTAATCGATGTTTTTAAAACCTTTGATGCATTGATATTTAGTCACTTAGTATGTTTTCGTCGACTATGATGCCACTTAATATTGTATTTATTTTGTATTCTAAATGTGAAATTTTTAGAGTTAAGCACAATGTGAGTTAATTAGTTTTTGTCTAGATATAGTTAAATACAAATATAGAAATGTCTAACTTGGCGTTGACATTCTTTTTCATAATTATCGATAGACTATTCTAAGTTCGAGTTCCTCTTTACTCTAATCTTAGTTTTGAAAGAACAATTGAAGCAAATAAATTTAACTAGATTGGTATTTTGTTAAGAAATATTGTTTTGATAATAAAAATAGCGATACAAATATTTGTGTACATAGTCGGAAAATTGTACACCCCACCCAATATGCGAGCTATCGATAAATAGAATATAATAGAATAGAATAATATTCATCGAAGGCTAAGGACCGAGATCCTTAATATTCCAAACAGTATACATATATTGGCTACCAAAACGTCGACAAACGTGAGGCAAATCATCAGGAAGCGAGTTCCAGAAATAAATTTTACCGACTCTACAACCGGAACGATTAGAATACTTGCACGTGAAATGCGAGAAAAGATATTGAGGCTCGCGATACCATATAGAACGGACTCGGAGACTTGTAAAGTCAACAACTAGCACAGGCTCCTGCCTATGCTATCCTCCTGGAGCATAAGTAGGAGAGATATGCTCCCATTTATGCACGCCAGTCGCGAACCTAACCGCAGAGCTTTTAGATCTGCTCTTTAGATCTGCTCAGTCTAATGGCGATCTCCTTAGAAGTTTTGAGCATGACATCTGCGCAATAATCAAAATACGGAAACGCGGCTGATTTGATGAGCAAAATTCTGGTAGCCATGGGGAGGTATCTCTGCACTGTTCCGAGGTAAAGCAGGGCCAAAAAAACACCTCTGAGCTGTGAGTCAACTGAGCTCACGTCATGATAAGGTCAAATAAAAAATGATACCTAGTACGGAAAGGTGGAAACATAGCAAGAAGCTCATAAATAAAATAAAAATATCGATGGCCATAGTAGCGAAGGCGCGCGGGATAACGCTATCTAGAAATAAAGAGGGAAAGAAATAAGAAACCTCGATTTTCGTTATACACCGGCGGTGAATAAACAATATAAACATTGTATATTATATTGTAAACTTTAAATTTGGTTTCGTACCTTCATGAATATGTTTTAATTTTTTTCATGATGGTTCTACAAGTTACAGTATGTCGAAGTTGGAATTTTTACCCATTTTGGCATTTTAAGCCAATTTTAGAGAAAAGATCATCTCTTACTAGAAACACTAAAGAGACTTTTCTTCTTAAATAAGTTAAACTTTATAAATAAAATAATTTGTTGACCGATCTGTTGGATAATGACTCATATATATGCAAAATTTTATTGTATAAAATACAGTACTGTAACTGCTATAAATATAATAAATATTATGTTTTAGCTTATAATGATAAAGTAGATATAACTGATCATATTTTTCACGAGTAGAGAAACTCTATGTTAGAACTATATTTTCCCTATCAAATAAGAATATATATTATATAATTATATAAAGATAGTGTATATGAATATATATACCTTTAATTATGGAATAATTTGGCAATGAGTTTTCAGTAATACGTATTATAACTAAAATGAATACAATCGCATGTATTAAAACTTTGAGATTCATCAATGAAGTATATTTAAATTAATATTAACTAACTTGCATCGCCAAACTAAGTTATTCAAGGCCTTAAGGAGCATAAGCAAACATTGATTGTTACTATGTTTGTTACTATGATTGTTACTATGATAATTTATTATTAAAATAATATTATGAGTAAAAAATATATGTCCGAGAAAAGTTGTGAGTCAGTTCGAGACAAAAAACCATATTTTATGAGTGTAAAATTTTAATTTAAATCAAATTTCATCTGAATCTTCATCTGAAATTCTTGAAACCGAATTAAAACTTAAAAAATCTAGCAATGTAGAAGGAAATAATTCTCAATGCATTAACTATAATATGAAAAACATCAAGAAAATGATGTACTCAAAATTTGTTGGGCTTTAGACTATAAATAAATAAAAATGCAGTACTATTTTAAGCTTCGATTAAGCTTCTCTTGTGTTTGATGACATAAGTATAAAATATTCAATGAAAAATATGACAGTAAATCAGACATTAGTAAAAAAGTTTTTTTTCGCGTTTTTCAATAATATATATTGGGTCTACACAACGAATTTTTAATTTAACATTGGGAAAGAATACAAAATTTCTTGCATTATTAACTGTAAAAATTACAGTGTAACAATTCGTGCCTAAACTATAAAATTCAGATGTATAAATTAAAACGTTTCATCAATTAAAAACTTCAAAATTTACAATATTGAATAAGTGTGTGTCTAATGTTAAAAGTACCACTAACTATGTTATTCTATAAGAAAATATATTTTATTTCAGTTGAAACGGGCTTTTGAATTTTTTTTAAGTTTCTTACTACTAATGAAGCTCTCAAAGCGACGATTTAGCTGGAAAATTGTGAGCATTTTAAACACTGAACTTTATTTGGTTTTATGAAAAAAAATAATACAATTAATTTAATTTTTGCTACCATTCTCTAACTTCACATTCAGGAACTAGTAAAATTAGGTCCGGTCGGTGTATCGATGCAAACATTGTTTCATTTACAAGTACAGAGTACAGTAATTTATCATTCAAGTAAATAATTTTTTGGATTTAAATTTTAATTGTCTCTAAATATAATTTTTTAAATCATTCTGTAAATAAGATACTATGTTAATAGATTTTTAGCGATAGAAATAACTTGTAATATTAATATATAAAACTTGACTTGTAGTGCTTGACATCGGTATGATATTTATCAACTTTTATACTTTGTCTTTCTTGGGACTTGTATTTTTTATCGATTATTAAATAGATCCTACGACAGTTATGTAAGATATCGATGATTTCATAATCTAGAATTAGTATTTAGTTTGTAAATTTGTCTACATAAATTTTAATTAAAAAAAAAAATTGATATTCTTACCGATGCAAAACTTTCCATATTCATTATGAACAGTGCTCCAGCAGTAAACTGACAGGGGATTAAGCTCCTGTGCATTACAAATTGAATTAATTTTCTTGATTTAAGAGAAGAATTATACCATTCACTAAAATACCTAAAAAAATAACGATAAAAAATTAATAATATTTCAAGAATGAGGTATCGAAAATTTATTAATCATTTTCGTACGAGCCAAGTCACTTTAAAAAACCTATTATATTATTAGGATATTGATTAATTGACAATTAGTACATTTGTTACTAAACCAAATTCATATTTTGTGAACAAAGTAGGCACAACTTCCATAAACTATATTTACGGTTTTGTCAAGGGGGCAGTCTGATTTAGGAGGCCTAAGAACGGGATTTTCGAACATTTATTGGCTGAAAAAAAGGTAATGACTTGAAGGGAAATTTTTACAGTTTATGGCCACACATTAGGCATTAAATATAAACTATTTTGATTTAGAAATATTCAAAAGTACGTCATTGCGAAGCATTTATCTGTGGTGCCTTGTGTACGCAGTTGATGAATGTCGTGCAGGACATAGGTCATAATTGTATCCTAAAACAAAAAACCAAAAACAATTATAATTTGATAAATTTGTTTAACAGATAAACTAAAAAAATCTTAATTTATTTTAATTTATATTGTTTAAAAACTTGTTTAAATGCATTTATCTGATGCGACGGTTAGTTTTTATGATGAAAAAAGACGTGAAAATGAAAAACAGAGAAAACACGCATTAAAGTTTTCGGTTACCAAAAACATAGCATTTTTAGTACTTACAGAATTTAAATGCTAATTAGCAATTCCGAAACCATACTATAGCTCTTCAGACTCTTTGCAAAATGGATTTTGACTCAGTTGTTCTAGTCTTGGCGATGTTCGATACCCTGTTTGCTGCGAAATTATACGCGCTTGTTCTCTCGAGTGATACGCTCGCGTTGGCGTTGTTTGTAAAATTCTTGCATTGCCGACTAATCTTCAAATCCAGCGACTGCATTATTACGAAAACTCCACTATACAATTCATTGAACGATTCCCCAGTGATATAGGCAGCATATTGTACGATTTTGATGCTCGAATTTAGATGTTTTAGTTTCATGCGCCACACAGTAGAGTTGAAGGGCTCGTTCAAGTCTTGGGTGTTTCCGCCTAAGTTTGTATGCTTAGCAAATTTTGTTTGCATCACTTACAAATCACTATCAATCATCAATTATCCAATAACAGTAAAATGAATAAATAATACTATCTTCCGTGGTTGCTGTTGCCAATTACAGTTCACTGCGGCTCATACTCGCTTCTTCATCGTTCATCGAAACACTTCTACATATCGATTGCCGAAGAACTTGCGCTTCCGCGGCCTTGTAAAAATATTCTCGGATGTTGTTTTAATAGCTTTTGGATAGCTTGATACGATTCGATAATGCTCACTTAGTCACTAGCCAAAAGAAAATTCGCAACTGAACGTACCTGCCAAATGCAGTTTGGTCGATAGCAACGCAGAAAGCTATCGTAACCCGTTATATTATGGACCTTAAGGAGACAAGACACCTGTATATAGCAAAAAACCGATTTTTTTTATTACCTACAAAATTCATAGAACATTTCTAATACTACAATATCCCGTTGGGCTTATAGCGATATATAAATGCATTGAAAAATTATACGCAAAATAAAAGACGCACTTTTGAAATATTTTTTAAACCTCTTTTCATTAATTTGTAGCTTCTCAGGAAGACATTTTTCATTACAAACACAAGAATATTTTCCGGCATAGAATTGTCTAAATTTTTAAAGAAAAATGCGCTTCGGCCTGTCCAAGTATATACAAATGTTCAACGCAAATGTATTTCAAATTAGCATCTGAGACTTTGAGAATATATTCTTGGATAGTTTTGGAAAACATTTAAGCGAACAAATTAATTTTTTATGCCCCTAAATCAGACTCCCCCCTTAAGTACCAAGTCTGATTATTGATTAATATTCAATATGGATTTATACTTTACATGGAGTTTATTATGCTAATACTTTTGTCGTGAATTTGTTGTCCAGGAATACAATTAAAAAATAGATGAAAAGCGAAAGCACAAAATAGTGATGCGAACCTTATCGTCTGTTTCATATCACCAAGAAGTGTCAGCATCTGTAAGCGGTGGTAAATGTAAATTGATAGTGCAATCCTTTTAAATTTGCGTTATTTAAAGATATACTTACAGTAACCGCTGTAAAAACAATAACAACTAAATTTAATCCCATCACTATTAAGAAGCAAAGAGCATACGTATTTTCGATGAGCAAAGCAAACCTGTTAGAATTATAATTTACTATTGATATTATCTGAGAAAGAAAATGTTCATATAAATGCACTATTTCTGACAACTAGTTAATTTTAACATTGTGATCAGAAAATAAAAATTAAATAATAAAATCTGGGATTTGTGATTATGTTCTATAGAAATTGAATACTTGGATTGAAATATTGACATTAAAATCTGTATAAACACTGCAAGATTCTTTGTTAATCCCAGATTCGCGCGATTATTTTAATGTTTGAATTGTCTGCCTTAACTCTAAAGAATCTTTGTGTAAAATAATTGCCTCTTTGAGCTTCGTATATGTCATATCATCTCTTTCACTTGATTCCAGATGTAATTTATTATCAGTTCGCATGGCTTCTTGTAGACGGTATCTGATATCATTGAATACCAAAGAAATAAGGACATTTAATAGCTACTATTATTATTTAACAAGTTTTAATATTTATCATGTGAACGTACTCAACGATGGAAAAAAGCCCACACAGATGTTGAGTGCAGCAGGAATACATGGTATCAATGCTAATATACACCATGACCGAAACCGTAAATACGCACGTACCGTGAATTATTAACTGATAATAATAAACTTCATCGTAATGGAAGTATTTAGCGTAATAAGGAAAGGTCTTTTTACGCGATTCGTTCAGCGGTATCACGATGTCTAAAATAATCGGTCCAATTACTGGCAGCATTGTATATACGATCAAGGAAAAGTACGCTACAACTGCAATGATGTCCAAAACGATTTACTCAAAATAATCATTATTCGATCTCTGTAAAACTGAAACAGTGATTTTTTTCGTTGGTTTTACTAGCGACCGCAACTTTCACTCTCGAAACAACAATAAATCATAAACTTAGGAACAATCAATCTAAACTTTGCTTATACTTTAATTGTGGATACTTTACTAATAATCTTTAATTCTGGATTTCAGTTTGTATCTGCGGTAGCACTACCGGTTGAAATTGTATATATAATAGATACAGTTCATTGTTAGCATAGTGTGAAATCTCTTTGTTAAGGGGGCAAGACACCTTTAAAATGCAAATTATTAATTCAAAATTTTTAATATTTTTAACAATGTAGTTATAATGTACACTTAGTCAAATAATAGCTTACAGTTTTACCTACACTTGATAGGTCTAGCTCTTCTATAAGTCCCTTCGACAGCTAATTACAATAGGGAGTTGTAAATTCACTGACGTAGGATTCAAAGTCAACCTATGGATGGATTGAGCTCAAAATTGGTAGTTATACTCTTTTATGTAGTCCTTCCCATGTGAATGGGGGAGGAGAGGGGGGGGGCAGAATTGAATGCACAGAAAATTAAAAAATTTCTTCAGATGATTCAATTCAAAATCTCTACATGAATACTGAAAGGAGCGTATCAAAGAGTATCACTACCAAATATTGAGCTTAACCTCATTCATAATTTCCTTTCAAACGTTACAGATATATATAATTAAAATCAATTTTGAGGAAAATGGAGTTGAACTTTAAAAATCTTCAAAAATTCAGAGATATATCTTTTGGCAGGATACAAGTGTCTGCGAAAGGCAAATTATTACATACGTATTAACATGCTAAAATGTATGTCTCTGAATTTTTTGGTATACACAGTGTTTTTCTTGAAAACCGTAGATTATTCTACTGCAGAAAGTATTATTGTACTTTTAATGAAAAATGCTTTCAAAGACGTTAACTTCACGAAGTACAATAAAAGTGACAAAATGTGTGGAAGCCTCCGTTTCAAGAACATTTTACAACATCAAGAGAGTTCGAACTGCTCTTGTGACCGCCGATAATCTTGGATTTTCGGTCTCCTTTTCATCGAATCATATAAAAGAACTTGTACTTCATTCGTGTAAGATTTCGTTTAAAATTCGTGAAGAAGAAAGATGAATCCCGAAAATTGATTTTTCTTTTTTTTTTCAAAAATTTCGAGACTTATAATTATTAACGAGTTGAACAGAAGAATATTTGTTGTGAAATTTGTACATTTTTTTTTTAATATTAAAATGCTGATGTACTTACAATAGCGTACATTAGTAATCAATATTGCATTTTAAAAACGAACGATGACTAATATTTGTACGAAGGAAGTTAGGGATACAGTAGTTTTTAAAAATTTTGCCGTGGAACTGACTCTTACAATATTAAAAACATTACAATTCTCTAACAAACCATGAAATTGCAGTTTTACAGAGATTTGCAAAAATTACTTGTATTGCATATATAAAATTAAAGGGGATTGAATAGTTATATATTATTCAATAAAGTATTCTAAATGAAATAAAATATTTACAAAATAGTTTCTGTGCACGTTTAATTACTATTATTTGCAACGTGTTAATATAATAAATATTGTTATATATTTAAATAAGGATTGTAGAAAAAAAATATAGTAAGTAATTTTACCCATATAGGTTAAACATAGTGTTCGACTTCCAGTGCATGATTTTTCTAAAATTTGTCGTTCATTTTCATCCGTGATAATTTTCCAATGATTAGCTATTTGTTTGTATAAAAATTGAAACTAAAATAATAAAAAAATTGCTTATGAATTAGTAACGTATATTCGACCATAATATTATGTGCTGTTTAAGAACATTGATCAGCCACGTAATGAAATTAAAAAAAAAACTTACCGCAGATTGAGCTCTCAGTACTGTAATATATTTAGAAAGGGAACCTGCGAAATACGATACGGAAGCTATAAGCTCTAGAATAATCTCAATATTCGTGTTTTTTTTTAATTCATCATAAAGCCTAAGAGACTGGAATGTTAAGTAACAAACTGATCACAACAATTTGAAAAAAAGAGAAACAAATAATTTTTGTTTCTAGTGAACAGATAAGAACATGTATTTTACTTGTAAAATAGAGAATGTCAACAGTAGCAAAATTATAGAAATTCTTATAAATCGATTAATTATAATATTTTCAAATGGCCATAATCCAATAATTTGAATTGCATTCTTGTAAATTTTGTACTTTGAAGTTTCAAAGACCTTCATTTCCTTTTTAAATGACATTTTAAAGACATTTATTTTACGTTGTGCAAAGGAGCCTTATTCTGAAAATTCTATGTCTTATTTTCTCTAGTTGTATAACCACGGGTCTACGCAATAGACACAAATTCATGGTAAAGAAAAAACATCGCTTATAATGGAAGCAATTTTCATATTCAATCAAACGTCATAGATATCATTTATAATTTAACAGTCTTGAGGAAATAATGCTTATTAAATTCCCTTTAGAGGGATTCAACTTATATCAATAGGGAATATTGATTTTTCTTACTCTTGCTTTCACATTGATGTTTGAATACAATCAGTGTTTATATCATCTATTATAGAGTAATTTAAGTATGCATGTTACAGTAATAATAGATATGCGGTATATATAAATACAACGCGCTCTTAACTTTTTTCGATTTGAAACATTCAATTTAAAAATATACCTTACTATTTATTATTTGTAAACAAATTCAATGTTTTCGTAAAACTAAATTTGCAAGATTATATTAACTAAATACTCAATTAATTACGAGGTTTATGTTTACGACAGCACATATTTTTCTCAAGTACAACTATCACACTTACACGCAAAACTTCTCTTGGTTTGTATATCATGATGGTTTTCATGATAACGCCACACAACATAAACATATTTTTTTTCTATTTTATGATCAGATAATATAGTTTTGATACTTGCTTCGTAATGTAAAAGATCTAAAAAATATTGCAGAATATTCATCTCTCAAGTGGGCTGTTAAAGCCATATTTTTTATAGAAAAAGTATTTATTTCACAATTGTAAATCTGTTGCTTGTATGCATCACACTAATTTATAATAAGCTATGACTTCAATTACTTTCGGGATTCAAAGACAATTAAAGATTTTGTTCGTTACGCATCCGGTTTTCATTGAAAAATCTCTCATTAACTACATATAATATTTTCTCGAGATCAAATAAATTTGTTTGCATATTTAAGATGTTATCGCAGTATATCATATTATTTTGAAGAAGCAACTATATTACAAGTAACCTTATTATTAAATACTTGTGAGTCATGACTTAACAACATGTTCAATATATCTAATTTAAATTACAACTTAACAATATCAATGCACAATAATTATGAAAGTAGTGCATTCAGAAGCAGATAAAAGTTGCTTTAAACTTTAATATGACATTATCGAGAATAATTTTATCAAAAAACCTTTTATTGAAACCTGTATCTTGTTATTAAATGTATTAAAATAAATGAAAAACTTGTGAGGATTACTACTATTTCCTATAAACAATTCATATTTTTCGTGTTGTTAGGGAACAAGTTTCACGCAAGGATTATTGTGTTACTGTCGGGTAATGCGCATTATATATTTATGGGAAATTAATAAATTTTTCATTTTTGTACACTTATTTTGTAATTTTTCGTATTTTTTTATTTGTACAAATCTTATAAAACTTAAAAAATTTGTTTAACGTATCTAAATATTATTTTCACTCTAGTAAAAATAACTTATTAGCGACGTGAGCAATCTTTGAATATCAGGTAAAAATTTGATATTCGTATAAATGTTGTACAATAATGTATGGTCTATTAAAACGAGAAAGATTCTGTGAACATAAGATAAGCTATGTCAATAAATAGCATTAGTTTTTTACATTAAATGAGGCGTGTTAACATTTCTTGCGATTCGCAACGCAATAGCGACACGATCTTTGGCCGGCGGTGTTTACATATTCTAAACAAAAAATATTGCTACGAATATGTGAGAGCTGCTGATACATAAAAAATTTAAAAAAAAATCTTATTAAGTAAATACAAAATCTTTTTGCGTACTAAAGTAAGAATATATAATGCACTAAAAGTATATAAAAAATAAAAAACGTTTCACATATATAGCAAAAGTTCTTTTTTCTTGGACGGCTTAATAATGGTTGGGTTCATTGTTGCTAATTTATAACAAAACACATAAATAAGTAGATGGATTTAAGGATGGATTGTGGTTTTATTACAAATTTGATAAAAATGCAACGATTGAACCCAAGAACACTTTACACATTTTACTAAAATAACTTACAATACTAATGGATGGAATCATTTTATTTCGCTATCCAAATCACCCACTGGAATTAATTAAAGTGTTTTCAGTAGACTTTAACAGTGCGTCTTAATTAACAAAAATTGATTTCAATCAAATTTCGCTCAAATACAATAATTAGATATCAGGAACAACATTTATAATTGAACAATTAAATCGGTAAAGACGAAATTAACCAATTTGAATGTTATTTACAATAATCATTAAAAATATTATTTACAGTATCAGCGTGCATTCTTTAAATTATATTTCAATAGAATCAGTTTTCATCAACTTTAATGAATTTCAGTGGACGACTTCTAGCAGTAATACATGCTTAACTTTTATAATTGTTGAATGTACAATTTATCAACATTGCACAATCCATTAAAAATGTTTGATTTTTACTTGTTTAATTTAGCAAATATTGCATTCTCACATTTTGTATGAATAATATATTATTAAAAAATATTTTGTGTTGTTAGACATGTATAATTTGATTAATGAATAATATTGTAATTGTAATTATTTTAATGTTTCTATATACACAAACAACAACATTCTTATCTGTTTTTATACTGTCAGACGGTCATAAGAAAAAAATAACGTTATTAAATTACATTTACATAAAATTTTCCATAACTGCAAATATCAAATTTAAACTATTTTCAAATATTTTTTCGACGATTTAAATTCATTTATTACTCTAATAAAAATTCTCTCCTTTATTGTAACAAATTAGGAATTGTACAAGAAGACTATTATAAGAACGAAATTATGATAATAGCCGATAGATTTTCATTGGAAAAATTTAGTGATAGAAATCCTTCCACCCTGCTAAAAGTTTGTTCCTTTGTACTTGACACTATCCATTATCTTTACGAAATTTGTTAAATGCATCAATGATTTCACATAGAATTTAAAACCCATGGTCTTTTGGAAAATTAAATTTAACATTCAACCCAATAGCGCGTATTGTAATAATATCAGTAGTGCGGCACCGTGCGAAGATATATGATTCTAAATACAAAAATATTCCTACTTTTGCCAATTAAATGTGGTGCTAAAATGTAAGACTTTTCAAGACTTTTACACGCTATAATTTTGGCATGGAAGAAGTTGATATCGCAATCTTTAAATATATAGAATTAAATGTTTTCACACTTACTAAGCATAAATGTTTACTAGCCTACTTCTAACTCTTGCGTTCTGAAGTGTCTGATGACGGTGACTAGGACCGACAGTATTACTGCGAAGTAGCCTGGTGACGTGAGTAGTATTGCAGCATTGTAAATAGGACAATATGGACATTGAGAGCTTCCGCACACCTCGCAAATGTTTAATACATATGTAGGCAACGAATCGAACATTGTTTCGTTAAATCGTTCTGTAATAAAAAAACAAAGGAGAAAACTATTATAGCCAATTCTAGTTACTGTTATACACAAACGAATTGTGTAAATTTTATTAATACTTTACCTGGTGCATAATAATCGTAAACTCTGATAGGAAGATATCTAGACATATTTGCGACTGGGTACCAGCGCTCTATAGTGAAGTTGACACAGGTCTCTTCCTGGTCGAGATAATCAAAGTAGAAGAGCACTTTGGATGGTTGGAAACGCGCTCTTTGCAGGTTCCTAACTTGACGCGACAATATATAACTATCAAGGTTTTGTTGTTGAATTATATAGCCAGTTGGAATTGTAACATCAAGTACTGCCATGCCTGATCTCTCTGATTCATTGACATTGATCCATCTAAAAAGATATTGTCAAATGAAGAATTGCGTAACACTGAAAAATGTTTACTGGAGGAAAGTAAATAACAATTGGTACCTTTGACAACTTAGATAGGTAATGTGAGACTGATTTCTTCCGTAGAAATGGGCGTGCGTGACTAAATCGAAGGACGGGACCGGTGGTTTTGTTTGGAATCTCTTGATATCTACATTATATTGCACATGCATTTGTAAGATTGCATAACCTGCTCCCTTTGCCTGCACTTTGACAGTACCCCAAGCTTCAGGAATCTGCAGAAGAAATAATCAATGAGTCAATGTTTCAAGTACCCAATAAAATCGAGAATGTTCTATTATAATTGTTGAAACATACGTGGAGAGTCTGCAACCTCGCAAGATTTTTGTTGTTGACGTGCAGAATATTCGTTTGTCCAGGTAGAGCGGTAGCCTCAATTGTTACCGACAGTTGACTTACGTCTCGAATTCTTGATCTAACAGTGTACTCCATAAGTGCTTTCATGGCCCAGGCAGTATCCTGAGTGGAAGCCCAGCCACCGTCCGTCAACCTTTGCGAGTTAAGCCATTTAACGATCGACTCGATGTCAACCTCTTGCCTTGCGACGTGCACCAACAACGCGTATGCCGTTGTCTCTATGTTCTCCGAATCATATTTATAGGGCAAACGTGGCAGCGAGAACGGTTTTTGATTCTCAGTTTTGGTCGGTGGTTGGGGTACCATCTCGCGACCCCAGTAAACAAGGCCGCCTTCTTCGCGTCTATAACGACGTAACAAATTGAAGGCTTGCTCAGCAGTCGAAGCCTTAGCTTGGAGTAATGCGTAAGCCACAATAGCTATATCGTATGGTCGACCACCTAATTCAAGGAGTTGTAGATTTTGTTCAAGCCACCTATAACAATGACAATAATAATTGTTCAGAGTCAGAGAATGTTATTTTATAAATTGGATTGAATGTTTTATGATAATAATGTTTACCTGACAGCGTTGGCAGCTGCGAGAGCGACTCTAGCACCTAATCCGTCTGACAAATCTTTGACGGTTTCGAGGGTGATGAGTACGTGTGCGGTAAGAGATATATTACGATGCCGATAAGCAAAATGATTGAGATCGTGTAATGAGCTGTTCATCTTACGATCAGGGAACCAGGTGACTTCGTAGAATGAACCATCAACTGTTTGATGATCTAATAACCAAGAAACTGCCTGAGCTATGACCTTTGGATCGATGTAAAGATGATTTTCCCACTCGTAAAAACTAGCTTCTTCAAAGATTCGCACGCAGTAAGCAGTTAACCACACACTCGGAGATGATACATTCCAGTCGCTTCGGAACAGTGAGAAAGAGCCGTCGCGATTCATAAATGAAAGCTGGCGTTGGTAGCCAATGTTCATATAGTAGAAACTTTGTTTTTCTTGAGTGAGATTACGCTGGTTGATCAGACGCATGTGCAGAGTAGTGTACATATTGGCGGCGAAACTGAACATTGTTTGCTCGCCACAGTCCATCGGCAGACCTATGAGACTTGTTGCATTGACCGGCATGGTGGGGAAAATTGGACCCACAACGTCACCGACCACACTTATAGTGGCTTTGTTAGATCCAAAGATGTAGTAACGATCTTCTTCATAAGGAATAATAGGAGTTTCGGTAATGTTCACGTGCATGTACTGGAAGACGTAGGCGCGATTACTCAAATCCAAAAGTATAGATTGATGCCTGTACTGTGGAAGACCGTCAGCTTCAACGTGGAGTATTCTCGTAGCTGTATCCTTCCCTATAAGTGTCGTTGCAGAGATGTGTACTTTTATGTCACCCAATCGTACGGGGACGATCGGAATGTAGACCATTGAGGCGTCTTGAGCTGGAATCCATATGAAAAACTGGTGCTCACCAAACGAAGTACGTGGCTTGTACGACTGCACTATACCGTTGTCTTCCACGTGAACAAATTTATAATCCCTCGAATCTACAAGGTTTTGATAAATTAAAATTCTAATGCTCCTACGAAAAATGTTTAAAAAGCAAATAATTTTTTCTAAATCTTCCTAATTACCTGCTAATACGATTGTAGCCTCAATATTGTATCTCATGTAGTTGAATACAGATACACGAATACCGATCTGCTCTCCTTGTTTACAATGGCCTGGCATTTCGACATTGATGTAAAACGGTAAAACAGCGATGTACTCCAAAGCGTTAGGCAGCATACCGAATCCGTTTGTAGGACTCATGCCAAAAGCGGTAATCATCCAGTGAACAGGTGTCTTGGGTACATCAATATTAAAGATGAATCGTCCATGTGGTCCGATGTTAACATCTCGCCACATCCAAACATTCTCGTATTGACGTTGGATACGATTAAAACGCCACTTACGGAAGTGCGCGATATCCGTAGCATTGCCCTATGGACATGGATATAACGTATTGTAAATGTACCTTTTCGTTAAATGAAAGATAATATTTATTTACGACCCGTTGAACTCACCCGAGGGCAACGTGCTTCATCAGTACCGTCTTCACATTGCATGATGCCATCGCATTGCTGTTCTATTCTATAGCACCGTCCGGTAAGACACTCGAGATAACCCAACGTGCGGTTACAATGTTCTGGTCTACGGTATATCGCCGCGTCAGTGAACGCAACTAGACCTATATATTCGAAAGTTCGATTGACGTCTATACCAAAAGTCGAGGATGGAAAGTATGCAACAACGTCGGGATCTCCTTCGTGGAAAAGCCATGTGTGAGAGTGCGTGCCGTTGGTCTGCTCGCCAAAGTTTGACATTTTTTCAATAACATTGGCGTAGGTCAACTCATTACCCGCTTGCATCGCGTAAAACGAGCGATCGATACCGGAAAGCGCTACGTATGCGCCAGCTTCGCCATAAACTGCTACCTATAATAAATGGTATTAAAGAAATGTCGTTAATGGTAACAATAATTTAGAGGCACATAAGTCGTGTATAATACCTACCTCAACTCTGTCACCAGTACGAGCTTTCTTGTTGTTAATGTGTACCGTGAAGTTATTTCTTGAAATACCGTTGACCGGAACAGTCAGTGAATCAGCTATTACATCTCCGTATTTTCCAACGTGATAAACAAGGACGGTAGCAATAGGTGCCATTTCGGGACTAAGAGGTACAGCGAAAGTCTTGATAGACGGTTGCATGCGCTCATCGCTTGTCAACAAGATCGTACCCTTGGACATGACGAGATAATTAAAACTCTCGATGTAGAAGTTGGTCTGCACGTGGAGCACGAGGTACTCGCCAACCTTAGCCTTTTCCGTGGAAGTCCAAACTTTGATGTGTTTTTGATTTGGCGATTCATGAGCCAACATCAGAAGCTCGGAATGAGCATGATGTCCCTCTCCGTCTGTCAAGTCGGCGTAAAACCGCATCGAGGTGATTTCGTTGAGCATCTGCTGCGTGTGTTGTGGCCCTTGAGTCGAGCTGAATTGTTTTCTCAAATCAACCTGTCAAAAAATAACAAAGAGTGCATAAGGAAAATTTCTGATTTGCATACTAGATTATTCGAATAGTAAAAGAAAACTTACTTGCAAAGACCATACGGCATCGTTTTCAGGAGAGACTCTGACAATTTGATTCTCCAACGACCTGTGACCGCTTCTCATTTCAAGTTCCCCTCTGACTTCGAGCTGGGCACCGTGAAGTTGCGCTGCTCTCAAAGGTGAGCCATCGTGGAACGAAGCGACGAGATTCAAATCGAAAGGCATTCCGGGTTTGAAAACTTGAGGTGAGCCACCGAAGAAGTGAATCTTGATGCTCGAATTGTAGATACGAGCCGTCGAATAGCCAACAATTATTTCCTCGAGGAAACGTTCGCCTACTGTCGCCGTCACCTGAATTTCCATACCTTCGCTAGTATTCGGCATATACGGCAAAAGCTCGCTCATTGGATACTGGAATCTGTAGGTACCGTTGAAAAACCTGAGTACCGGCACGGATTCCCTGAATAGGTCGGGAGGATTAAACCACGCAGGATAGTATTCGTTGAAGTTGAAATATCTATCAGGGATATGCTCCAAAGAACCAGTCAGCTGATTATATTTGTTGATGGGCTTGAAACTTGCTCGGAGAGTGAGGTTACCGTGTACTGGTGCTCCAGAGGTATAATTCGCCTGAACGATACCATGAATATAGGGCTCATTGTCGAAGAAGAAGGCAGGCATGGTTACGTTGACTTCGAAACGCGTTTGGTAGTACTCTTCAACGAAGATGGCCTTCTCCTCGATCTGACCTTGGGCTATTACCTTGATGATCCATTCACCAAAAACTGGTTGATCGGACAGTTGATAGGACAGCGAGACCGTTCCGAGATTGCTCTGTCTACTTAGCCAACGACGCATGATACGTCTGTACGGATCTAACATATGCACCTCAACTGTGTCGTCGAAAGCCTTCAGTTCGGTGTTGATCGGTATTGTGCGGAACCTAGATTAATAAATTGAACTTGTATTGTTCTGCGTAAACTCTTCGCTGAACTAATTAACTTATTATCTTTCAGTTGTGTCTCCTAACTAAAAATGACGTTAAAAGCTATGCATTGTAAAAAGTTTCTTCGAACGATTAGACACAGGTAACTACTAAAGCTGTGTAATTAACGCTGTAAAATAGCGAACCTGATGGTTTGGCCCTGCATGTAGACGGGCTTGTCGCACTGAATGAAGATTGTCATGGATCTCTGGGTGAAGGTGAGAATCGTCTCGTTAAGGAATGCCTGTCCACCGGTGAGACTGTTGTAGTTACCCTCTACGCGCAGTCTGTAGTCACCGTGAACCGAAGTTGGTGGCATCCGCATCATCAGCTTCTCTGGAATACCTTCGCGTACTTCCTGGAAATCGGCTGCGATTTCGACGCCGTTGCGCTGGATAGCGGCGCGAACCATCATTGGCAGTGGACTTCGCAGAATGTTCACCGCGACACGGTATACTTGACCAGGTCGGACCATTCGCGAAGCAACGACGAAATAAGTCCTATACGGAAAGAAAATAAACAGATTGTAAATATTGAATTGCGTGTATTTTTAACATGATGTACCTTACGCATGCTGTTTATTATACGATTCAGCGACAAAAATAGCTTTTTTAAGCAAAACGAGCAAAATCTTAATGTGACGAGGACTCGTGATTAAATTTTACGGACTATGACAATAAAGCGGTAAAAAATTACTTAAATCAACTCAATTCAATTTATATTAACAATGTAATTTGTAAACGAAACCTCGTTATTTTGAATAATTCACGGTTTTACTGAATTCAGTGGATTGTATAATAAAAATGTTTAGTCTCTGATAATATATTAGTAAACAAATTTCTAAATTGTTTTATCCCTTTGAAAAACTAATCGCACTTTCGCAAATATTTTTCGTTCAAAGAGCCATCTCTCTCAGTGAAAAAGGTCTTGTCGATTGGACAAATAACCAGATGCAATTAGAAACTAGCAATTAGAAATGGCTGTGCAACGACCTATTGAATTTGGTACTTTTTTGCACGCAGAAGAAAAAAGTACTCACGCCTCCTTGATGATGACATTGTCACTTTGCTGATTAGTTGGACGATAGCCGAAGCTAAAACTGTCTCTATTGCTCGTATCGCGGTTGATCGAGTCCCAGTCTCTATTGCTGCCGCTGTTACCGAATTCTCTCTCCCTTCTCGTTCTCGTTCTCGTTCTCGTTCTCGGTCCTGGTCGCGACCGTCGTCGTAGCGGTTCCAGGGACTCGAGGGTGACCTCGTCGATTCCGTCTGCTCCGCTGACAACTGCGCCCGGCTGACACCCACCAGGGCAAGCAGGACCAAAACTGCTGTTATTGTCCGCATGATTCTGTAAGAAATCGAGTCTTAGTTAATAATTTCGTACTTTTATTTATTTTTACGAGTATTTTTTATACATCAACTTTTCTTAAAAGGAAATTACGGCGTTTATCCCGTGGCGCGGCGTATCGAACAAAATATTCCTGAGAAATAATCGATCTCCCCTAGGCAAGTCAACGTAACAGTAATTTTCCATAGGGGCTAGATTCTCCAAGAAATAATTTTCTCCGTAAAACGAGGATGTCTTCGATAGAACCTTACGTTGTGTACTTTTGTTCGAGTACCGTGAGCAGCGCAATCGTAACGATATACTTGCATTGTCAAAGCTGTACTCTTATTAGATAGCGAATCTTACTTCCTTTCAATTATATTTAAATGTCGCGAGTTCATTGTTATCAATAGGCCATCGTATCGCAAAGACACAGTGACGCATCATTTTCTACGTGATGTACATGAATAATAAAATGAAATATATAGACAATCGTAACAAAGTATAGTAAATGTTAAAAATCGGCAAGTTAAGCATTATAGTTGTTGTCGTTATAGGTATTATAGAACTACTCCGCCTTGGCATGAGTCACAACGCTCGTGTATCTGTCACACTCTGAGCTAAGCAAACGATTTTACAGCACATAGATGCAGAGTCAGGAACGCCGTCGTTATTACGTTTAATTGTGCTTTACTATATATATACGACTTGTGTATGCGGGACAACGCGATAGTCAATCCTCTCTCTCTCTCTCTCTCTCTCTCTCTCTCTCTCTCTTCGAATGCATGCGTGTATGCGTGTATGCGTATGCATCGAGTGAGTAGTAGGTGGTGGGTATCTTCGGCCGCGTTTATTTTTGTAATTTTAATAAACCAATCGCTATGTTATTGATTTGTACGAATAGCGCGCGGTCCAGTCCATGGGTTCAAACTTTATTGTCGCTCCGAAATTGAATACACGAACCTTCCTTGCTTTAAAGTACACGGAGACAAGTAGTGGATAATGAACGTGACGTTTTCACGCCCACGCCTGGGCGAAACGCTCGATCGTACACTCCACTAGCCCACAGCTTAATCATCGTGTCTTGAAGCTAGCGGCACATCGTTCGACTCGAGGCTTGTGTAGCTGAACACGTAGTTTTGTGAAAAAAGACCGATTCGAAGCTCATTACCCACTAAGCCGATGTGTAAATAGGACTTCATTAGCCTTGCTAATGAAGCTTTAATTGGGGTTGTTTAAATTTTGCTCTACATTAATGCGCTTTGAAGGATATTTTGAAAATAGTTCGAGCGATCCGATCCCGCTGTACGACGTATTTTAGCTACGTTTAATTTTTGAATGTCCGGAAGGAGGCATCGTCAATAGCAGAACTAAATGACTATTGCAATAAATGCAATAAATGAAAAGTTCGCGGAGCTAAAAAAGGTCGAGTCAGCCATGCCAATGTATATGTACATTATATTACAACACGGTGCACCGCACTGTAGACTCGAGATATAAAAGCGAGAAACTATTGGTACAAGAACTACGAGAATTATTCGTCGGGACAGTGTTCGACGAATTTCCAACCGATCTCTTCGCGGAAATCGAGCTTCGAAAAGGATCGAGTGCCCGGGAATATGGTCCTTCGAAAAGAGGTAAAACCCGCGAGCCCGATTTCTAGAGGTCGATGCGAGCGAATACAAACGGAGAATATAAATATCGCCAAGTACTCGCAGAGGTGATAACGAATTCGAGTGGTTAAATGTACGAGCGATCGATACGCAACCGATGCGATCGCGAACCGCAGGCGTGCGCCGCGAGCACGCATCGAAGCGGTCAACGCCCAAAAATACCTGACTGTTGACTTGACTTTGTACCTGGTGGCAGCAGCGGCAACTTCTCGACCTGCGCGCGGCGTCCCCCTGCTTATACTCGCGGCGGTGGCGGCAGCGTCCCTCGCTCGCGCTCACCAAGATTCACTGGTACACGCTATTAGCTGCCACGTTCTCGCGATCGAGGTTAAGCCAACTCGGCATAGCCGGTGCAGTCCTCCTCGAGACGAGGTGTATGTACCCCTGCTGGGAGGATTCGATTTCTCGCTCGCGCTAGCTCGTCGCTGGTGCAGCGCGGGACGGATTGTAACAGGCGCGGCCGATCCGTTCGGCGGTTCGCCGCGAAACTGAGTATAGTGACTGTGCTGTGGCTACTCCCTGCGCTGCCGCCTGCCGCGAGAGAGGATCGACACACGCCGCTGCAGGTTCCCCTACTCCTTGTGCGCGCTCTCTTCGCTCTCTTCGCTCTCTCGCGTATACGTATACCATACGTAAAACGTAAAGAGCCAACAGCCCGACTGAGCCCGAGAGCCCGAGAGCCCGAGAGCCCGACAGTCTCTGGACGGTATACGTTATACGTATGCGTGTTTACGCGTGTACCTATACATATATGTACTATAGGTATACATATATAGTTATACGTTTACGCGAGCGCGAGTTTATAAGGTGCACCATGGGCACGGCTCTACGTAACTATAGCGCACGGGCGAGGCTTATTCACTTGTTAACGCGGAGAGGCTCAGGGCCGTGCGATACTCGGGAAATCACGGATAGCGGGAGGAGCACGTGGATATTAGTTCTGTAAAATCGATACCTGTTCTAGAGATTGACTTCAGGAGTAATGTCAAAACTGTCCCACGTGTCGTATTCAAAGGTGGGATAACGGGATGCACGGGGACTATACCTGAAATCAGATTCTCCATACAAGCGGCGATTAAAGCGCGTAGAATTCTTTCTTCTACGCTACGTGTACGGGCAGTACGGGACGGCTGGGAACGAATACATACATATATACATATATATATACATCCAGCGTGTAGGTGTATAATATATACTATGCATGCATCAACTGCAACGCTTGTCGCGTCAATTTCTAACGCCCTTTTACTTAGAAAACTTCTAATGCTAGAGACCTACGAAGGTAATGTTATTATCGAGATTTAAAATAGTAGCGCAACGCAAAATAACGTTAAAAAAATATCTTAATGAACGAACAATTGTTTAACAGTTAAGGATATATTTTAAAAATACATATTCTAATAAGTATTTCTTATTTTTCTAGACTTGCATGAGATAAATTTTCTTTAAATTTAAAAAGGAGTTCGCATACTAATCTGCTTTAGCTCTATTCTTATGTCTCATAATGCAGAATATTTTAGAATTACAGAAAAAAGTGATATAATGACAATACGATTGGCATACGGTATTATAATATTAAAAAATATTAAAACAAACGTATCGTTTAATGGTACATTATTATTAAATGAAAATAATATCGATGAGTGGACTGTCGATATAAAAAATGTATACATAAAAAATAATACCTGTAGTCCGATAAAAAATTAGCAATTCTTTCCGTGAAAATGAGCAAATCTTTACATTTCATCGAAATGGTGATTTTAATTAAACGTACGAAGTCAAAAATACAAAATTTTCATTACAGAGAACGAGTTATTACCTACTACGAAATCTGATATTATGTATATCGCACTTCGATTATGCTTAGAAACAAACATTTTACGAGATCCCGGTGTTATGACACTGGATTGAAACGTTCTAAATTTTCAAATAAAATTTAAATCATTCATTTAAAAGTTAGATCTATTTTACCGACTTAAGGTAAAAGTTCTCTTGTGCGAATATTTATTACGTGTTTGTATTTAGTAAAATATGACATAGGTGCTATTTAATTTCTAGAAAATGATTAACAATTTCGTTGATTAAATGAGGTAGAAGAAAAATAAATTAATGGATTCCGTGATATTTATTTATATGAACAACTTTTCAAATTTATTTCTGGTGCAGATCATACATAGGGATAATCAGCCAAACAATTCAATAATTTCATGACTATTTTTGCTAGTTTATTTTCGAGAGAAAAAATGTTATTCTCAATTATTGTACCATGTGTTTCACTAGCTTCAAATCGGAAGCCAGTGGTAAAGTGTTTAAATTTAGAATCAGTCACTCCATCGTAGTCTTGTAATTTTTGGTCACCAGTCAGTTAAACACTAAAGGAAATTAGATTAAATTATTATAAAAATACATTTGTTAATACGAAAAATGTATACGAACCCCTCAACTGCTTATAAAAATACTTATTTCTCTGTCGAAAATAGTACTCCAATTAAATAGATATATAAAAGTTTAACAAGGGTAATATACAATTTTAACTGAAAACTTTTTCGTTTTATCGTAACTACCAATGCAAATTAACCCAATATATAAATTATCCGTTTTGACACATTGGATCTTACTATAACCATAATTTAAACCATCAACTCGTCGGATTGTGCTAAACTCTGGGGACAATACCAGTAATAAATATGGCAAAAGATCGGTTCTACAACCGTTAAGAAAGCAACTCGCTTTGTCGTTGCAGTACAAATCTGTAAAACTAGTTCGCGCAGAAATGGCACTAACACGCATACTATACCAAATTACGACGAATTTCTCTAGTTACTAGAAAGTCGGAAAAAACCCAGTAAATATTCAAAAACACTGGGTTTAATTACTGGGGTTAATCGTGATTAATTCAACATTTTCGAAGTGTACAATCACATTTAGGCCAATCCCATTAAGGACACCTTTAAGTGAGGATACCAGAAATCAAGAATTTTAATTAGTTATATTATTTCCATTCCCTTTATATTTAGTACGTAAGTTGTAGATAAGTATAGTGCTAATTTGTACTTTGTTTCACTTCTCTAAGTCCCTTCGTTGACCACTTGTAATACGTATTTGAAAACTCACTCTCCGTAAGATTCAAAATGAATGAATGAACCGATCGAGCTGAAAATTGGCATAAATACTCGTTGATACATTCTTTAAAGTATGAACTGCATATAAGTAATCAACGAAAGGACATAGAGATCTGGAACGAAGTTCAAATTATAGTAAGAAATTTAAAATACACAACTATATAACTACAGTATACAGTATACAGTATATAAATAATCAATTTTTTTATTATTGACCCTTAAATGAAAATGAAATACAAAGTACACGAAAATCGTTTACAGTACATCGGAGATGTTTATTTTTCGTTTGATATTTGATGAATTATATTTAGCCGTGCACAGGATTCCAGTTTACATCAATAGTACCGGATGAGTAATTGAGTAGTTAAAATTTCAAACCAGATGCAAACGTTCAGACATAACATATTTTTTGCCTGCTATTGTGTGTAAAAAAATATACACAATACAAACTATTAAGTGAACGACATTTTCTCTATTTGTTAACAATGGCAGTTTATTTCCAAACATGTTTTTGTCTTTTAGTACTTGCTTAACTTCTAATGCGCGTAAATTATATTTGTTACTAAAGTTCCTGCTAGAGATAGAAAACGAAAATTTTACAATTTCGCCATACTTATTTCTAAACTAATAAATTATGACAGGACTGTCGGATCAGTACATAACTATAAACGTTCGGCCTAATTATGGACTAATTAGCATAATTATTAGCATAAAACGCTTGTAAAAGCATCAAATTTTAAATACCGGAAAACTTAATAACGGAGTATATTCTTTGCGTTAAATGTTAATACAAAATACAAGAATTATTCATTATCAAAGATTGAATGTTTAAATTTTCAGTAACATTACTTATAACGTCATGAACACGTACATTAAATTTCAGCAAAACTATAAGCATCAATTGTAACGTAATATGTGACAATAATGTAATGTATATATAGATATTCGCACTGGACTGTTCAGATTTACGCGTTATTTATATATTCGTGAAATGTTACAACTGTTTCAACAAATGTAGCAGTATAGATTTTGAATTAATTATAACATTTTTGATTGTATGCATAAGTACCACTATACGAAAATAACGAATATACACAATTATTTGCTATGCTGTTTTTTACACATTTTATTAGTATATTACTTTATCGACATGTTATCAGATTAAATAAGTTTTTTCAAAGATAATTTCAAAGTAGAGAGATCCTTTATTATCTATAAAAACATTAACAAAATGTATATTAAATTGAAAAAATCGTATTTAAAATTGTTTGATGATCTAAACAGGTATTCTTTTTCAGCTATTGATATAAATGTATAAACATTTTTTCATTTTTTCAGACAGTCCACTTGTCAAATAAATCTTCTGGGGTGTTACTGCTACCGTGGTACAGAGTAATTTTCACCTTCAATTCCTGTAAGGTGTATAAACATTATTCGCATTCATTAAAAACATTATTTATTGCTATCCTTGAATTGTTTCTGTACTTACTGCGAGTCCTTTTTCCAATATAGCCTTGTCATTGCGTTCAAATTCTGAAATTTATAAAAAATACCTTTTATATTAAGCACATACAATTAATTCATACTACTCGAAAATTCTACTCACGACAATATGGTTTCTTTAACGGTAAGATAACTAAATATTTCCCTTCATTCTTTTTATACTTGATGGCATTTATACCCATTTCCGGACAACCAGGAGAACATTTATTATTCTTTTCTTCTATTTTGTTTAATGTGTTTAGAGCATCCTCATAACTGCCATCCCAACTATGTCCGAAATATTTGCAATTATTCGATTTCGACTTATTCAAAGATTCAGCATAGAAAGTTGTTGCTAGATCATGGCTGCATATCATTTTCTGGATCCTCGTTGTATAAAAAACTATTTTTTATCGATGTTGAACGTATAATATTCGACGATTATTCGACTTGTGAAATAACTTATATCGATGCCGCAATAATTACTTACATGATTCTCTGTCGCATTCTGGTTGTAAAACCCCGCCATTAACGTAAAAGTCAATGTGACCTTGAGCGTATTTTAAAATGCCAAGCTATAATATACGTTTTGCGCTTGTTTAAATATTGAAAAATTAACGAACAAAAATTCATACCAACGCGCCGCTGCAAGCCCAATCCGTTGATACCATTACCATTTCCCGTTTGTGTATGAATAACGTCGACGAAATCTGCGTCGTTTTTATCCAGCTTCATGTTGTGATCGGCTTCTATAAAACAAGGCTGAGCGGGATCCAATCCTGTGATTCTTTCTACTTTGAAAAAGCCCTTTTTGTCTCTGAGCAAGTGCCCCGTTTGGCCACTGATATGAGCACCAAGACTGTGTCCGATCAAGTACAAGTTATTCCACAAAATAACTTTCGGTGCGATTAAATTAGCCGCTTTTTCTCGCGCATCTTCAAGAAATCTAACGTGAAAGATCTTCATTAACCGAGGACGTAAAAATTAGTCAAAATGTTTAAAAGTTCGAATATTGCGTACTGAACAATATCTTTCGCGACGAAATAAGTCCTTTGGACCGCATTTACGTAGTTCCAACTCGCGCTGCTCCAGTCGAGAATAAAAAGATTCACGTCGCTCTGTATAAGCGAAAACCTCGTTAAAAATATTGCTTTGTTGATAAACGAAATGATCGTTGAACACGAAGTACTCACAGAATGTAAAAGTTTTCTTTTCAACTCTCTGATCCATTCTTTTTTATGATCAGCTCTGTATCCATGAATTAGGAAGGCAGTCTTTCGTGAAAGATTAAAGGCCTTGCTTTCGAGCGGCTTCCAGTCGTGTTCAGCAATTTTTAGTCCATCTACGCTATCTTTGGTGGCGATATAAAAATCCGCTGCTTTGTATTTTTGTCCCGATGCTTGATTCGAAGAGAAAGCATAAAAAAATGATCCTATAACGATATTTTTGAATTCTGGGCACGTTAAGTTCGAGGCAGTTTCTCCGGCAGTGACATAGGAAATTACGCACACGGATACACTCAAGAAAATTAGAGCTGCGGTATTCATTTTTTATCAATGTCCAATTTGTTATCAAGCTTACTGTAACGGTGCTAACGCTTCTTTTTAAGTGTGTCGATCTGTGTTCTGTGAATTTGTCCGTGTCACTGCTATGCGCGCAGAAATTGAAAAAGCATTCGATGAAACGCTATATCAGTAGCCGGGATGTTCTATATATGTATGTTCCAGCATTTATCAAAACCTAACTTATCGCGCTTAGATGTATAGTATATATGCATTTGTGGAAACATCTTATCTATTTCCCTAGTTAATTATAGTATACGCATCGCGATTAAAATGTTAGAATGAGCTTTCTCTGCTACAATATTAGTTTGATACATCGATTAATTGAATTCATTAATTTTTTTTATTACTATTGCGCACTTTTTGCGCACTTTTTGCGTAATTTTTAAGATAAGTTTACAATTGTTTATACCTATATGTTTACGAAAGACTGAGAAAATAAAAACCGCGCTCAAAATTCCCGCCGTAACGTTGCCCGCAGTCCTTCCCTTCTATTACAAAAATAATGCAAATCAAACTGCAACAAATCGGGAGATATTCGCGCTTTTTTGGATATAATTCTAGATCTAGTCCTTTCTCAATATTTCCGTATAAATGACAATCAAGCAAATGACAATATATTCTTATAACTATATTTATCAGGTTAAATAACTATCTTGACAATTATTGCAATTTGTTTATTTGTATTTTTTCGAACTATTACGCGCATTTGTTTAATTTGATATGCCATATGTGCGAGCGAATGTTATAAAACCGCCAGAAATACGAACACGAACTATATAGAGTATAGACAAAGAGATTCATGCCTTCCTGATATGATTTGCCTTGTTCAGTACACAGTAACGCCAATGATGTACGTGCTAATCAAACGAGACGGTCAAAACTCGAACTCAAAACAATGACAACTCTCTTTGTAGTTTTGTATATTTAAAATAAGCTGTAGCAGTTAACGCTCGCGCCAAAATATTACAATCTTCTCGTGAGCAGCAGCACGCACATACCACAATACCACAAACACAAGTCGTACGTCAAATCATCTAGTTGTAAATTAGGTTACAATTTCTTATTTCCACGTTGTAATAAGTACATGTACGATCATATGATTAAACAGATTTTTGACACTCGACTAGACGTAAAATAATACTTTTGAATACAGTGACAGTTACAAAGTGGTTAAAGTGCAATGTCAATATTAGGTTTGCACTCATATTTTTCTATAACTGATATTTTGGTCACAGAAGAACGAATTGCCTCTGAAATTCAAACAACGCTACCAACTCTTGGATTTCTATGTCCTTCATCGGATAAACAAGACCTCGAGGCTGGAACAAGAATAGATCTTCCGCTGTGGTTGGCTGAATCGTTAAGAAGATGTAGACAACCAATAATCACATGTGAAGTTCCAAAAATTTTTAAAGACAGCTACAAGGAAATTCTTCATGCAGATGCTTGTGCGGTGGAAATAAATAAATGGTGTATACATTACTATGAATTAGGACTGCATCTTCCACCAATGAGCGCCGAGGATATTAGAAAAATTACAGAATTCCTTCTTGAAGTGTTCAAATCTAGATTTGTAGTTATCATCGATTGGGAACACAATGTATCAACCACAGCGTTGAAAGGTCAACTGTCAGTGTTAGAAAAAAAATTGTATGTACAAGGAAACAATGGACGACAACAGTTACTTACTTGGTTGAATAAAGGAGTCAAACATATCAAGACTTCCAGAGTGTTACATAATATACGAAAACGTAAACGAATGGATATTTAGTTATGTACCAGTTAGATTTCTTATGTACAAAACTTCTTACGCTTTCGGTTTAAATATTCTTTATGAATTTTAAATTAATTTATTCGTCCTATTTTTATTAAGTTATTTTTGTATTATACGGTTGTATATTTATTTTTTTGTAGTTCTATACAGAACAGTAAACTAGTATACAATAAACTCAACTATTTTACAAGCATAAAAGACATAAGTTCATTTTTATTTTCATTTATTATATCATATTTATTAGTATTTTCATAAAAGGTATAATACAAAAACTTTAAGTAAACAGTATTAAATCATGATTAACAGATAAAAATTTATTCAAATGTTTAAAGTCATTTGAAAACAAGTTGATTCAAAACAATGTTTTTTTTTAAATCTTTAAAAATCAATGAGAATAACAAACGCTTTATACACATGCTGATTTCATGAGCAACTAGTTTAAAAAAATAAAGTGTAAATCAGTTCAAAAAAACAACCGTTGATTTCAACATGGAACTTAATTATAAGATATAAAAACTATATACATAATATCAGACCACTATTAAACTTCGTAAATCCTTTGTACCAAGGTAATGAAAGATTTTGTAAAAGACCACATGGAAGGTATCTCCATCACACTTGAGTACACGACTTAAACCAACCATAGCTTGTTTCATAAGCATCTGCCGTTTCATCTCTTTATGAAATCGTTCAACCAACAAATCTTGATAAATTGGGAAGTACTCAGAAAGGTCGAGGGTCTCGAAAGTATGAACGACGTGCTCGTTACGTGCATATTTTCCAATATCACGAGCAGTAAGTATATCAAAAAATGTGATGGTACCATGAATGTATGATCCTTCCATGAGTGCTAACTCAGTTCTGCATTTCTCGTAGAAATCATATAAGTCTTCAAAATTAGATATCAGTCGTAAGTTCTCGCGCTTGACTCGGAGTTGCTGTGCTTTGAGCTTAGCTATCTGCCTGACTACGTAAAGCACGACGTCTTCCCTGTTAAGCTCGAGGGCAGCGCTAAGAATGGTTTCGTTCCTCGAGGTCTTTACATTTATATCTGCGTCGTTTGCGATCAAAAGTCGAACGGTTTTGACATGTCCATTGAGAATAGCCGAGTAGAGTGGTGTTTCCCCATACATATTATCATTGTTGATATTTGCTCCACGCTTCAAGAGAAATTTGATGCAATTGACCTTATCCCAGAAAGCTGCCAGATGGAGGGCTGTCAGTCCTGAACCATACTTTTCCTCAATGTCAAAATGGCCACTATCAACGAGGAACTTAAGCACTCCTTTGTCGTTATTAAGAGCTGCATTATGTAGGGATGAGCTTTTGCTTTTGCCAAGGACACATTTGCTCAGGTCAACTCCACGTTCAATGAACAGGCGCACAGCTCGCTCGTTTCCGTAGAGGAGAACGCTGTTCAGAGGGGTTTTGATGCCATAGCTGCTGTCTCCAATGTCCGCACCGCGATCAAGAAGCAGTCGTAGTAGATCAACGTAGAGATCGTCGTCGATGTTGAAATTGATGCGCTTGGACATGGCTGCATAGTAGAGTACACTGTACCCACGGTTACACTTGGCCTTTACATCTGCACCGTGATTTAAGAGTAAGAGAACGATGTCCTTTAATCCCAACTCGGCAGCGACCTGTAAGTACAAATACATTTTGAAAATTGAATTAGTTGAAATTTTCTCATTGGTCGAGAAAAAAATAACTGCTCAAGTTAGATAGAGACCTGAAGTGCGGAAAGGCCCTCGGTATCCTCGTCATCTTGAATATTAACGTCAGCTCCAGCTTCCAGCAAAATTTGTACAAATTCTAAATTCTCTTCGCGTACTGCCCAGTGCAAGGGACTGTATCCTTGACCATCGGTGCAATTGGGAGTTGCACCAGCAGATAAAAGCAACCATACCATATCCTGATAACGCGCTTTGACAGCATAATGCAGACAGGTCATACCATGGCAATCAACCATGTCGATGTCAGCTTTTGCTTTAATTAGTTGTTTGACAAACTCAACATTGTGATCTCGCACCGACCAGTGCAGTGGAGTTATGAAATTGTCATCCATCACATCAGCATTCGCACCCTTTTCCAGTAACAGACCAGCTACGTTATAATTACCACGCATTACTGCCCAGTGTAGTGGACTAATTGCTTGGTAATCCACCGCATTCAAGTCTGCTCCTGCCTCGACCAACATCTTTGCAATGGACATTGTATCATAGTTACGCTCACTATGGTCTGCAATTGAACAAAAAAGATTATTTGGTATATCGAAGTCCGAATGACATTATTTAAAGTGTTTTGTCAAAAACAGTACACAACGGAATAACACATAACTGTATATTCTACTTTACATCTGTGTGAATTACCTACTAATCCTAAATCTTTACAGAACTATAGTTACCAGGGTATGATTCCACTTTAGCAGCCAAATGCAAAGGACTAGAATATTCTTCATCAGTGACGTTAACATCGACACCAGCATCGAGTAATATTTGGACCATCTCCTTGAATCCATACCAAACAGCTATGTGCAACGGACCAAACTCTTCGACAAAAGCAGTATTCAGATGAATAGCTCCTGCATCAAGGAGTAGTTTAGCTATTTTGAGATTGTTTGTTTCAACAGCTATCATCAACGGAGTCTCACCATACCGATTTTTGAGATTTATGTCGCAACCCGCAGCTATTATCTGACTAGCTATCGATTCATTATCATTTTGAGTAATGTAATGCAGAAGATTACTGCCATGATCATCGCGTATGTCCGCTACTGACACTTGGCTCAGCATAGAATTAATAGCATTTTTGTCGCCGTTCTCTATGACTTGTTCCAGATCTTTCCACCACTGAAAAAGAATGAATTTTTATTAATATTCAATTTTATTTAAACAGATAGACCTGAACAGTAAACAAATATAAAGCGAAAGAACACATAAAAAAGATGTTTACCAAAAAGGCTGCAAAACATAAAGAAAATTTGACATCAATATGAAAGTTGAAATATTGTTATGAAAGAGACGCAAACGCTTTTAATATACTGAAACAAAAACTGAAACTAAAAAGCCTTGTGAGCTTTCCTAGCTACATTGAAAAGAATAGTAAGCATGAGTAAAAAACCTACCGTCATGGTGGTGTACGTGCGAATTTCGGATCCGCCGCAATATCAAAACAAACGACGTCTACTTGACTGCGCAGCGTAGATGCTCCGGCATTCTTTTCTTTCTCTTCGGGCTCAAGGCAAAAGAAAATTTAGCTCCGAAAGAGCTCTCGCTCTTGACTTTGTATAGTTCAATAAGGCCAAAATTTATCTCGTGTTTCATGAATTTGGAGAAATGAAAAACAAGCCTCTGATTATACGGAGATATGCAGCAACGATAGAGTACAGGTAGAGGATTCGAGTGCTGCTGATCTACACTACTACACTGTGTATACTGATCGCAGTTTCGTCTTCTTCTACGGCCTGTGTTTACAAGCTGCGAGTTCGTTGGTGGCGGGGCGAGTGTGTACGTGTGCCACATTCGTCGAGAAATGGGTGCGATACGCGAGCTTGTATTGGTTGGGCGCTGGGATGTCGGATGTCGCTGGAAGCTGGAAACTGGGAGCGAGAGTGGCTTCTTATGCTTTCGCGTCTTTGCGAATATCTCTTATGCATACGTATGGCTATGTAATGGATAATACGTTACAACTTAGAAAACTAATAATCGCCGCTAACAGCGCCATTTAACTCAACTTTACTCGTTAGCTATACTATCTATACTAGCCTTGTTTCACCAATTTCATCACTTAAAATGCCTAAATATTCCGTTTTTTTTCTGACGTTTCGAACAATTTACCGAACGTTTCAGAGAAATATTCAAAAAGAAATGTCATGTGTAGAAATTGTTACATTATCATTAAAAATAAACGAAGTCAAAATAAAGCGTGAGACGAACTACGGACGATTTTAGGAAAAATGTCATTATTAATTATTAACAGTCGATTTGCGGCTACCGATTATTTAAATAAAAGCCAATGTAGAGCGTGTAAATTAATTTTATCCGTTTTTTAATTATAGAAATTTTAATTAATAGAAAACGTCTTTGGAAATTCAAAATTACCAGCGCGAAAATTTGCACATGTAGCTCAGCTGCTTTGTTATTGTCTCCTTAGTACAATGTTTATAGAATTGTTATCTTGTAATATAATTGTTTAATACTGTGCGTCAAGACAGATTCTTAGATCTAGATACAGCTGCAGCTACGGCGAATAAAGAGTGGCATTATCTTACATAACGATAGAAGTGTCTGATTTTAAATACACTGTGTATAAATACATTTTTATTCACACAGCCGGCCACTATACCTACAGGAAAGCTATACCTATACGTGGAGAGCGTCTATTTTTTCTGTACTGCTCCGCGTGTTATAATACGCTTATGCGCATATTATACATATACCTATTTTTGTAAGCTTAAAGAATCGTGAAAAAAAGAATGAACTTTAAAACGCAGTAGAGTAATTTCTAAAGCGTTTACGCGAGCTTTCTGTATTGTAACTACTAACTGAAACTAGGTAACGTGTATGAAAAATACATTATGAAAACGTGTGCTCTCCAGCTTTGTTATCTCAAATTACGTAGGTGCTATCCCAAGCTTGTTATCTCAATGTAGTAATCTTATTTTTTTTTTATCGAAAATGTGGCCGGCTTTCTATAATTGGATCAAGCAGGAGAGCAACTTTTTTTCGTCCATAGAATACCCGCATATAGGAGAAAAAAATCGAATAAATAGACATTTCGACGATGGGAATATCGTAACGAAAGGCTAGATTTGTTTAATGGATCGAACCTCCAAGGCTCGAATAAAGTGTAGGCTACCTACAAAGAGCAGACAGACCCTTTTCGTACGCACGACCGAACAAAGAAATCGCGCTCTCGAAAGAGCAGCCACATGTGCGTGCCGACGTCATCGGGCTCGATTTTTTGTCGATTCCTTTCTATAGCTAGAAAGACTCTTCCACTTCCGTCCCATGCAGTCTTTGCGTTCGAGCCGCGCCACAAGTGCACGCGCGCTGCCAGAAAAGAAAAGTCGTCGCGTTTACTGGCAGTCCGCTCGCAGCCAGCGATGGAAAAAAGTTGAGTCGCAGCCGTGTGTGTATATACACCGCATACGCCGAGAGTCCGCTCTCCGCGAGAGTAGCGCCCGACTCGCCAGTCGCGCCGTGGAACCCGTCGTCCACGCGCCTCAGCGTCGGGCTCTGTCGCTCGCATTCTCCGGACGGTGCGTGCATCGAGGATCGATCGAGAAATCTCGCGCGATTCCGCGAATCATCGAGCGAGTCGTCGGCCGAAAGGGCCGAGCAAAGCGAGAACGGACAAAAGAGAAAAGAGATCCGTAGCGCGTAGCTGTGTACAGCTGTGCACGCGCATCAGGTATACGGAGATAGGCGCGCAGCATAGGAGCGGCTGTGCACGGCGTTCACCTTTCGCTTCTGGCGTGGCGCTCCTCGTCGCTCGAGTTTCAAATTCAACGCGACGCGCGGCGCCGTTATAGGTCGTCGTCGCCGCACGGCCGCACCGGTGCACCTTATACATAATACACTCGCACATTCGCACAGCGCGCATCGGCATACCGGGCATCGCAGTAGCGCTTCGTTCGTCATGGCACGGATGCTCCCCTGCCTCCGTGGCTTTCTTCTTGGCTTCGTCATCGTCCTCGGCGTAAGTATTTTCTTACCTCTGCGCGTGTGCTATACCTTCTTCCACCAGCAACGATGCGTGTAGCCTCGAAAAAAACCCATTTCCCATTCACTCGCACATTCGCGCGAAGAGAAAGAAAATTGCGCGATCCAAGGTGACAACGAGAGAGAGCGAGAGCGAGCGAGAGAGAGAGAGAGAGAGATATTCGCGCTGCATCGACTGCGTACGGAGGAAGAAAACGCTCGAGTTCTATTTCTATTAGTGGAGTGAGCGAAAGAAGGAGCGAAAGAAGGAGCGAGAAAGAACGATGCAAAGTTCGGCAGCGAACGAAGCGCGCGTCTCGCATCGCGGTCTCGGTATATTGAACCAGATGTAGGTAACGTATGTATATGTAGTATAGTCACCTGTGCGAGTGTAGTACGAGACAAGCGACAGCTGGTGGCTCGGTCGAAGATTCGTTTCGGCTTGCTTGTGTATGCCGAGTATGACTATATCGGTATCAAGGATGTGCAGAAATACGCGTATTTCGAGAATGTGCAACCGATGAAACTTCACGAGCTTCGCGGTACTTTATTAAGGACATCGATACGACGCTTATTTACGACTATTTTTCTTCCGATGTACAGTGGAAATAGCGTAGCGTGATAATAGGGAATCCGTTGACGATTTCTTCTAACTAATTTTCCAGTTGAAACGAGGCGATAAGAAAATCCGATAACTTTTCGTAGTTCGATAACGTTTGATATGAGAATAGGTGATTTATTACTGGCTTCTGAGAAATTATTAAATGGAACAATAAACCAAGAGCCTAAATATTGACTATTACAAAAATACGCCGGTGATTACAATTATTTTTTACAAAACTTAAAAAAAAGTTGTTCTTCGTATAGTTTTGATATTTGAAGCCTAAATTCATTCACATTTTTGTCAATTTATTTTTAACATTCGTTATCTATAAAATATTAATTTTAGCGCTTTGAACGCTATTCTTATGTAAAAGATACGTCAGATGTTACCGAAATTCATCTACATTTCAATCAAGTTAAATTTAAAAATTAGCCCAATATTAGTCACTCCCTCTATACAGTAATGTATATCCGAAGATAAGATTAACGATATTTCAATGTCTTCTAAAACATTTGTGTTTCTACTATTCTCTTAGAATAGCAGGATTCAAATCATTTGTTATGACTAAAATTCGCGACGTAACAAAACCGTGTCAAGTTCAATAGTATAACGAATAAAATTAATTATTCCAACTATATCGATGAGTGGAATGTAAATAAAACATTGTGCAGTATAATTATATTTAAATAGTTATCGTGTGAAACGTATCACTCTTTTGTATTAGTTTTCAGGGGCGATCGTTGGTACCGGATCTGGCGTCTTCCTCTATCAACTACACGAATATTCGCTTCTGACTCCCTCAGGTGTCGATGGGCCACCTGCTACTCTCTTAGGTTTAGGTGTACTTACTTGCGTTCTGGCTTGGTTTATTTGGCAGTTTGATTACAGCAACAAATCGCAAGTCATTTCGGTAAGAATTTCGATCCTATTTTTTTATTTCTGTCATACGCGTATATTATTTACATCGATTAGTCTGCTTTCTGATAACTTTATGATAAATGGGACTTTTTTCAATTTTATTATGAAAAACTAATCGGATTTTAAATTACTTCTATTACTCGTATAGCATTGTTTAACTGAACGTATTATGAATGTTGTTCGATAAAATATGAATTATTGACTTTTTATCTGTATATACGTAAATTTTGTAATTGAATTGTTTTTTCTTTCAAATTTTACTTCATTTCGTCACATTTTTTCGGGAACAATCATTAATCTACGTTATTATGAAAATAATTTTAAGAATGTGCCATCGGATGTAATAATATACATACTGAAAGTTTCGAAATTTTTTTTTCAGCTCGCCGCCTTAATTACAATAGTTGGACTCATAGAGGCTGGCATAGGAATTTGGGCTTTGGTTCGTCATCAAGAAATTTACAAGTTGCCAGACAAAATCGTACAAAAAGCTACGATTGCTCTGAACGATCAGAAAAGTGAAGATATTTGGCACCGCATGCACGTCAGAGTACGTATTGCTTGTTTATATATGCACGAGTAGCAACTGTAGTATTGTAAATTACGCATATTATACAGATATTTATTTGAGCCCGATAAACATTGCTCGGCAAAATTTACTAAACTCTCGCGTTTTAAATGTATCTAGTTCAATTGAAAGAATATGTCAAAGAATATAATATGAAAAGAAGTTCAATTTAAAAAATTACTTGAATGGGATACTTTGATAAATACTCGTGCATACATACAACAAACATTTTCTAAATCCATCTGATGCAAACTTCTTATACTTTAGAACGTATTTCTTGAGAGTTCAACGAGACTTAAAACAAAGTTACGATTATAAAACTTGTTTCTCTTTGAGAAAGCCAAATAGTTTAAAAGTATCTTTTGGGTGGATTTATGAGAGTTTGAGTAGACGGGAAAATACCTGGATTCTAGGCAATGGTGATTGCCTAAAACTGCAAAAAAGTATTTTTAAGTATTTATCTCGATTTTCACCCACTTCTGTATACTGTAATGGACAATAATGGAAAAAGTAGAGTAGATTTTAAAAGTATGTTTGCTTTTTAAAACTCACTGTGCATTAATCCTTCCGATTAACATTTAAATAGATCGCATTTAAAATATAATCTATTTAATTTTGTACAGTTTGTGCTTTTTTACTAATACAAAGTTAATAATACAAAGCATGATACGCAATCGTAATAATGAAAAGCATTAACATAACGTAATATCTAACGAAACTTTGAAAATTTATTCTACAAATACAAGTTGAAATTCTTTTTTCCGTTTTCGACTCGCTCGTATTTATGAATTATAGAGATGTTGTAAAATAAAGATAAACATCAATATACTATTATTTGATGAGCTCTTTTTCGGATGTTTGCATCTTCCAAATTGCAACTTCATTATCCTCGGTACGATTCGTGTGTGCAAAATAATCATTTATGCAAATATAGAACCAGTTTTAAAGGCCGTGTTACGTTATTTGTAAAAGGTTTTTTGCATACTTCCAATTGTATGCGGTATTAATACATGTCGATTGTTATTCAAAATAACAATGCAACGAATAAAGGGATTGAAGACTTTTAAATGACTAATCTGGTCCGTTACAGTTGAACTGCTGTGGCGTCAACGGAGCGAGCGAAGACTTCAGGCAGAAACATAAACACGTTCCATGGTCTTGCTGTTATGAACCAACGGAGGTCGAGGATGATCGAAAAAAATGCGAGCGAGGATGTCTCCATCCAATGATTCACAGAACACAATCGACTATGCTTTATGTTTTTCTCCTGGCCCTTGGATCTGTCATTCTTAAGGTATTTCTAGCTTTTTGCGCGAATTTTTCATTCTTTATAACGGATCGTTGTTTGCACTTGACTGACGACGAATTTTACTTTTTTCAAATTTTTATGCCTGTTCAGTTGCGCCTCAGTGCCTAATGTTAACTCGCCCATGGTCGACATTAAAGATATGAGAATCGTAAAATTGAAAGATAATGGGAAAGTTTGCATAACTTATTCATTATCCTTGTTTACTTACCTTCTCATTACAGAATGCGCAGTCAATTCAAAATTTAAATGTTACTTTAATTAAACTTTAACAATATTAATTGCAGTGTAATCGATCGATAAAGAGCATTATTTATCTCTCGCACATACAAATGAAGATCCATAAGTAATCTGAAGAAAAAAAAAAGATTTTTTATTCAAATACATTCTACGGGTTTTCTCCAACAATCCATAAGAATCAATATTGTCAAGAGAATATATCTAATAAATAGCATGCGTTTGAAATTGATCGTTGCAGGCCTGCAGCGTGTCGGTAGCTTGGTGTTACGCAAAAGCCATTATGGAGAGCATGGAGAGGCGAAGAAAGGAAATAATTGCTGCTGCAGCATCTGCTCGAACCGCTAGCATCGATCAGCGCAATAGCGGGAACCTTAATCCTCTCGTGGAGAAACACAGGATTTAATGTCTTAGGCGTCAACGCGTGGATCCGGACGCATTGCGAGTATTTGCCTTCCCTCGCTTGTTTTTGCGCTATAAATAATTATGTACTTAGATACCGCTCATTTCTTATCTCGCGAAAGCTTATCTTCGACTTTACGAGCATCGGTGCCAATTGTCATTCCTGGATATGACTTCACGTACAAATCGCTGTGCGCACGTTGACTCATACTCACATTGAACTATGGTGACATTTTTAGAACGGGGGATACAGCAAATAATGGATTTTAATGATCTCACCCAGATGTAATTGGGTTCGAGCGTTTTAAACATTTATTCAAAAGGTACGTTTTCATTCATTTATAAAGAAGATATCATTTGTTTTATATCTTAATATAAACTATATAAACTATAATGCACTATTTCATCTATTTAACAAATTATCATACGATTCTATTTTATTTTAATCATGTCGTACTTGTCATTCTCGTTTTCTATATGAAAAACCTCGTTATTTCATTTTAAAACGTACATAAAAAGGCTGCTTACAGTGTATGCGTAAAAAAAGGCGAACGTTAGATTCGTTCAGCACAATCCCCTTAAATTAAGACTAATGACGAAGTTTGAGCGTTTTAGAAATGCAAAAACAAAACACAACGAAACTCATTAATTATTTTTCTGACGTTACTTGACCTACATAGGTATTAAAAATTGATATACATATATACATATATATGTATATACATATATGAATGTTAATAGTTCCGTGTCCTATTACCTCGTTTACATTCTTTTACAAACCATGATATATTCGCACGCAAAGTATCGTTGCGACTTACTCTGTGATTTTAATTCACAATTTCCAGTGGTCTCTCACAACAATGCCATTTGGAACTAAAAAGAAGTAATTTTACTTGTAATAGTTTAATATTAAATATGACGTTAAAACTGGTTTTGAATTACAGTTCCTCATCGTTTAATTCGATTTCGTTTGGTAAATGCAATGTGGCTTCGTTTAAAATTCTTTATATATTGTAGAAAGATATTTTTTTCTAAGATTTCTATGTTGAATATATTCCACTAAGATTTTCTACGTAACATATTCCTCTCGACAACATTTTTGATCCAAGAAGATCAATGACCTCTTTTTTGTCAGTGATTGTATATTTTCATAAACGACCAATCGCTCGAACGGCTTTTATTATTTTTCTTGAAAACGGCATAGGTATGCGTATGCCATTGCGCACAAGAGAATTCTTAATCTTAATGTACTTAGCAACCGCCGAAAACTTAAACCATACAGTTTTATTAATTCCACACACGTTAATGTTCTAACGATAAACTTAGGACTCATATAGTTATATTTTTACATTTTTTGCAATGCGCACATAACTACGAGCTCCATGTAGCAAGTGGCATCTGTTTAATCACACACTGACTTAATAATTTCGTATTTGATTTTAGTTATAAGTATAAAATTAGTGAAGTCGATAAATATTAATAGGCTATGATGAAATAAATGTTATTTTGGTATGAGCGTTTAAGAAGACTCCATTTAAACGTGATATCGACGGGTATGGCCATAGGAGAACATAACTTTGAATATTTAGAAGATCAACCTTGACATTTCTCACGTATTTCTTATGGGAGGTGTCAAAGCCGACGTTTCAAATAATCCAAGTTATTTCCCCTCTCGAGCGTACATCAGCTGTCACATAGAACCAGGGTAGAGTAAGGTAAAAAAAGTCAAGGATATTTATAGTAAAAGACAATAAGTAAAGCTGCGATTCATTAAAGACGAAAGCAATTAGTTCATAAGAGAAAATGCAATTTGACATTTTTGGCGATAAAAGAAATGCATTAATTTATCTTTCTTACTTATATTAATATCAACGTGTATTTTATATATTAATAAATATCCGCAGTAGGTTTTAAGGATTTAATAAAAGTATATTTTTATACACGACAAGAAACGATGTATGTACTTAACCTACATGTAACTTTGTATTCACGGTTAAAAAATTAAAGATATTTAAATGATATGTTTACAAGTACGTATTTTTTACATTTCATGCATAATTTCATCCAAGACCACGGAAACAAGTTCCTCAACTGCACGCTCATTCCGTAACTCTACTTAATCCTCAATGACTGACGATTCATCTAACTGCTGGAAAATAAAAAGATTTCAATTATTTTTTAAATAAAATACGATTTCCAGAATGGAAAACTCGGCTACCGTCGTTCGCGGTAGCCGGAATTGAAGGAGCAACTTTGGCATTACAATATTTAATGGACATTAACGAATTCAACGTAAGTTTTGAAAAGCCGAGGCAACACAACGCAAAGGACGTAGTTGTCGCGCAGCACGCGTATCGTGGCAAATGGGATGACGCTCGTGTTCTTGTGCAACTATTATATTCGCGAGAATACCTCTCGTGGGTAGATTACGCGTACGAGAGAGTCGACTTTTGCGGACAAATGACTCACGCTCGCACTTTGAACTCTCCCGAGATGCGCGTATCGCTCTCTCGTGCAAAAACTACCTACGTAGCTGATTACGTAGCCTCGGAAGAAAGTATCGCGCATACATTGTGCGCGTTCAAACGCAGAAATTTCAATACTGCAGAGATCAAGTGGAAGTACATTAATCGAGAAGGAAAAGCAGTCGCGCAGTTAACGAATCGCACGTTCGAGAGATAACGCAAGAGAGCATAAAACGCGTTGACTCGCGACTCGGCGTCGGTTGAATTCGGTCCCCGGTGCCGGTCACGGCTCACAGCCTCCGCTCCCCCCGCGTCCGCCGCCCCCTTTCCCAGTTCCAACACAGACAACGCGCGTACGCCTAACCTGTTGAGCGGCGGAGCGTTGCTTTTTCTCCGTCTCGCTCGCACACTCGCGCTCTCCGGCCTCCTATTCCTCCGTTTTCCTACGAAGCGCTTGCGCGCGCACCCTCTTCGTTTTTTTTCTTCGCCTCTCTAAGCTCCGGGTGCTCCGGTGCTCCGCCGACTGCCGCTAGCCGCGAGCCGCGAGCCGCGAGCCGCGAGCTCTGCGTAAAAGCGCCTATACGAATGTAGTGCAGAGAACGAGCTGTAGGCTGTACTGCTGTAGACTATAGAGCACCGAGTACAGCGCCTTTCTCCCGCCTGCACAGAGAGCCCAACGTACGCTTGAGAATCGGACGGACATCCCGCGCGCGCGCACCGCCTCTGTACCTTTCGTTTATACCTATATATTCGAGAGGTTTCGTAACCTGTTTTGCTTTTCGGCGTCACTTGCTCGCCGGCTTTCTTCCCCTGTGTCCATCCGCGTCTTCACCGCAAGCGGTCATTTCTCCGAATTACCTTACCGAGTACGAAGTTCTTCGCGTAAAAACCAGGCCTCTCGTCTAACCCGGAAAAACAGAGGGACGTCACGATGAATTGCGGAATGGAGTGTATCAAGTACTTGCTCTTCATATTCAACTTCATTTTCGCTGTGAGTATTCGCTTGAGTAACGATGCCTTGAGCGTTAGTTCTACAATTATTCGCATAGCTTTAGCAGTGTGCTTTGAAAAACGACGCGGCCATTACGAATCTCGCGATACGACGCGATGCGATACGATGCCGAGCGTGTCTTTCTGGCTATTGTCAATTTATAGTTTGCGCGCCCAATGTAAATAGCCGAGAGGAGAAGTATCGCTATCGATAACCGACACACGCGTCGTACATCAACGAATTTATCCATTTAAATTGTCGAAATGGCTCTCACAATTTCCACGCCGTGTAGCCGTATATTGTACGCGTAAATGTACGCGTAAATGTACGCGTAAATGTACGCGAGGAGAGCCATCGCCTCCACTCAGGGAATGGATATTATAATATAGTCTTCGACCTTCTTACGAGATTCTATATGTTCTAGCTATAAGTTACGCCAGTAAGTTCTAGATTTCGAAAAGAAAACTTGCCGAGTCGAAAATAACGTTTTCGTGGCATACGCGATTTACGCGCAAATCTACAGTATAGGGTAGGGCTAAACGTTGACAGGAACGAATTGACACGAATTGACAAAGTGTCGGAAGAAAAGGACTTTATTATTTTTATCGAAACAACTGCTGCGGAGATAATTCATTGAAGTTTCCGGAGATGAGTCATTGCCCGAGTCGAGCATAGCGCCAAGTTGAGAGTACTTAATTCATTTTGGATCGGAATAATCGTTGTTTGCTTCTCGCGCGTCGGATTTCATTTAAACTTTGTCGAAACTTTGATATATATATATAGAAGCTAAGTTAGGGGGGCAGAAACTTCCTCGCCATCTCTTTAAATATACATATAAATGCATAAATGTTTGTGTACGCGCTCCTGCTCATCCATAAAATACCAATCGAGAATCACGGCAAATCCCGAAATGATCTCGCGGCTTTCGAAAACAAAGGAGTTAACTCTGAGAGTATAGCTATGTATTATATAAACGCGTAGAACGATGAGTTTTTGTTCGCGGTGTCAGATGCCTCGCCTTCTCGCAATTGCCGTACTTATCCGTATAAATGTATAGACCTGTGTGAGTGTGTTCATTGACCGAACGGGGACAAGGACTTTGCGCGCGAAAAGTTTATTCGCTCCGCGAAGACTTTCTTCGGGTGAAGTACCTGTACATCGTATATACGCAACGCGACGCGCATTTTAAATGGTCCCTTGAAAAAAAGGGAGAGGGTAAAAAAAGGGGTCGATCGATCCTTCGATTTTCACATTTTCATCGTAAGTAAAGCCGCGGCAACGACGTTGAAACTCACTTAGTTCGGCGGAAAACGCCCCCTGATGGTTTAAGTAAGTACCCCTGCCCACTCTATTTCTCTCTCTTTATATCGATTCCTCTTGATAAATGCACGGTCTTTTTCCAGCTTTTTTCAATCACGCAAACGCGATCCGGCAAACTCAATAACATTCTTTTCCCCGCGTCTATGTACGCATTACTTTCCCCCATATGTTATTTTTCTACCTATCAATTTATCAAATTGCTCCGATTTGAGTTATTTAAACGGTTGCGCTTTTTGTCGTTCAATATGGAAAAATATTTACACTTACTCTTCTGTGAACAATATTTTCTGGATGCGGATAAGCATAAGCTAATGAGTTGTTATACATCTGACCTAGTTACGTTCGTGAAATTCGTTGAATAAATTATTGCATTAAATACACCCATATACTGGAGTTCATATCACCTAAAATAAATTGCCTACGTAAAATCTTAAATTAATTGGTCACTTTGGAAACGGTAGGAACGATTACATGACACCGCCACAGTAAAAATTGTATGTAATTGAATCAATTAAACGCATACTTTGATCACAAAGTGCCACTCAAAAGTCCAAGTGAGCGTTTACTTTTTGCGTTTACGAATAACAATTTTTTATACTTAAGTGAAAATTGGCACGATAGGTTATGGAAAAAATCGCTGTCGCTTAATCGTATCGATACGTTTCACCTATTATTCTGAACAAATATTTACCCGACACTGTGTCGCAATATGTCATAATTAGATAAAACTTTTAGAACATATTGTTCTCCATGATTTATGTTGAGCAATATAAGTTATCGAACTACTTCTTCGTTTGCTTTTAATGTATATAAAATTATGAACTATCAATTTGATTCCGTTGCTCACAAAATTATACTTTAACGTAGCTTCAAGGTTTCATTCAATGTTTGTCTTCATTTCGTTCTTGTACCCAAAACTGAAAATAAAATATTATAACATAATGATATAACATAACTTATTGTAAGCTTAACGGTTGAGACATTTGAAAGTTGTATTGACGACTAAACGAGGCAAGTGTCATCATCGTTGTTGTTGGTATTCAGTGGTTAACAAGCTATTGTTGTACGTTAACCAATATCTTCATCCCTGAGCCTCATATGCCTACATCTAAATTCCACTCTTATCAAACATGTCGTCTGTTATTGTCGTAAATCGTACTTTTTTTAACCGGGAAGTACACACGCGCTATCCATTGTATACATAAACAAATGACATATTTACAATGTTAAATAAATAGTAAAAGAAAAAAATTAACGACAATTAGCTTTTTTTTAGTAATCTTCGCTTTAAAAACAGCTGTGCTCAGTCATAGACTTATGGGGGTATTATTTTGAAAAGCAAGAGTTAATTTTCAATTCTACGAGTCTTGTTTTCTTTCTTAACTTTAGCACAAGAGATTATTTTAATAATGAGAAGGCAGACTGACATAATCCTTGCTCTGACTCTCTGTTGTAAGGACCAGTCTTATGTTTATCAGATGTTTGTAATATTTTATAAATATCTTTTCATTGTCTTCTTTCCGCTGATTCAACTTATTGTTTTCATAAACTTTCTTTTATAAACTATTCTCTCCACACGAAATCTTTTGTATATTAGTGTTGCATGGTTAACGAACAGCTCAAATTATCACCGTGCACACAAAGAGATAAGAAATTTGTTTATTGAAATTCATTCTGGATTAGCTGTAATAAGCGAATATACTGTTTACTCATCTATTAATATTTGTTTACTTTAATAAAAATATTCCAGTTATACTAAGCTTTCGAGGTAAATTCATGACCTCATTGCAATCTAATTATAATTCATGACATTCTGATAAATTAAATACTGAAGAGTGGTATGCTTTAGTATTAATTATCCTTTTAATTTAGAGAAATTCGAGTTAAAGCCGTTTGAAAGGATATTATTTTATATTAGAAACGCGTTGTTGTTCTCGTGTCTCATTTGACGCCAATACAGTTCATACCTATCGTGGTGTAGTGTACTGTTAAGAAACGTTCTATATTTAGACATTACACAACTTTCATGAGCACAATGACATATCGGGATACGATGATTCATCTATACTTTATCCCTGATGTATTCCAACTAATAAACTGATTCTTAAAGCTATTAAAAATTTGAAATCGTTGCAGTCTCTTGTTTAAGTTAAGTTCAATTAATACATTTAGAGTTTAACATTGGATAATGTTTACACGGGAAGGAAATATCATATTCGTAACGAGTTGTTAGAGGCAACGTAGAAGGACAGGATACTTTGTATTCTCAGTGAGTTTTCATTTTTACGTACCTTGCAATTGAGGCAAGCTTACGAGCCTATTGTACTCGAGGTCAAAATCACAATTGTATTTGGATTAATAACCTTCTTGGCCTTAAGAATTTAATTATGCATAACGAGTATAGGTATACTACACTGCAGAAAAAAATGTTTAAATTATCCCATGGAGTTTCACTTGTTATATCGGCCATTATAATTACGAATTTTCACGAAAATTCTATTCGTAAACAATCAATGAAAGTGTAATAAACATTATGCAGATATACCCGTGTATAAAAGTGTCACGACTAAAAATTCTCATTTTGACGCCCATGTCAACAACGAGCAATTCGAATGGAACGGAACATGTATATTTGAAAAGGTCCATAAAAGGGCTTTTTATCGAAACTCTGTTGCGCGATAGAGATTTATTCTATAGGTGTATATGTGTACGTATATAGAAGCACGGGCACGGAGATTTCCGAAGTTTTAATTTAAACCGCACGTTTCACGCTACAAAGTTATTGTACTCCTTTTTGACAAGACTAAGTATGTATAGCCAAGCGCTTTGTGAATCGAGCTCCGAAGCTTGTAGCATTTGTAAAAACAAAAGTTTTCGTGTTACCTACTTCAGTGATGTGGTGTCAAAACTTTGTTTATTATAAACATTCGCGTCGGGAGTTCGTATGTGTCTTTGCAGGATGCATCTGACAAAGAACGTCAACTGTGCATATACCTGCCACGAGAATGGTAAACTTCATTAAAAAGGGTAAAATTAAATTTTAATCGTATCTGATATAGCAGTTTTAAAAAGAGTGACGTGTTTATATTTGGGCTGTATAAATTTTCATATGATTAATTGCGATATGATTATTAATGTATTTATGTACATATATATATATAACAATTGCATTTCACTGAAATTCCAATAAACGAGGTGATATATTTTAGCAGCATTAATTGGCATCTTTCAAATGTCGTTTTGTTTGTACTTGCTAACACAAAGATAACCGTTTCTGCCACTACTTGTTTTCCTCATTTATAGTTCTTTTGTTCGAGTTTATGCAGCTTGAAACGAGATCTAAAAATATGCTTATAAACTGGAGCTTACGGAAAGTTTTTTTTATGCCAAAACAGATCCTAACATTAATCAAGTCAACGCGGCGCATCTTATTTGGTAGGAGGCGCAATAAACCATAAAGCATGCGGAGTAGATTAGCGAATTGTACCGGTGTAGCGAGGACAGAGCCTTGAATGTAAGGTACAGCGGTAAGGTGTATATATCTATGAAAAGCAAATGAGCATCAGGCTAGATTTTGCAGACAAGGTCTGTAAAGAGCTAGTAAGGTAGAGAAAGAGAAACGGAGTAGTTAGTTGGCTGGTATTAATTCTACGAGAGAGCACGGAGGCGGCACTATTATCTCTCTCTCTCACTCTCTCTCTCACTCTCTCTCTCTCTCTCTTTTGTCAAATTGCCTTCAATTGAGGTTCTGCTTTACTCGAGGTATGGGAGCCTTCGGGCTTATAAACTTAATTTACGCTACTTTTCTGCGCTGGCGAAAACATTTCTACGACTTACGTATATGTACTTTCCGTCGCGAATGTGTATATTTTCCACGATATATTTTTCAACTCGTTAAACGCCACTAACTCTAACGATACAGCGAAATTTTTCCTTCGATATCTCGAGCGGATTTTATCCACACAACAAGCGCCCGAGGAGTCTTTCTGACATTTCAAGGGCTGACGTTTTGTGCATAAAACATTATTTTCTAAATTTCGATTTTTATACGATGTAAAAGATATTTTATGACTTTTTACAAAGCGTATAGTAGTATCCTGCGTATCGTATTCTGCGTATAGTGAATTGCAACCTTCAAATTACTAGGAGGTAATAAATACTTTATACGTGTTTACGCGAAAAAACTCTGTTCGGACGTACCGTGCAATTTTCTACGCGATGACCTTCTCTTCTCTGTATATAAATATAAATATTGTTTTGAACAATTATCAAAGTACCTTAATGAAAATCACTTTCGTTTTTTTTTTCATGTATATGCATACGTTGAACATTAGGTTTTAACTGACCGAATACCAAAGTTCGATAAAAAAATATTCTAATAAAAAAACTTTGTACCAGGAAGATTCCTGTTGCTCGATAAAATAGTTTCGTTTATCAGCAAAGAAAACAATATTGAATGGGCATGGATTGGAACAAGTTTTGAGCACCTGCACGATTTCTCTATTTATATACATTTTTTATTAAACTGAAGACTTAACGTTGGCTATACTTAACGATGCATTGTTCAACTAGGGGTAAAAATGGGCTTTATCTGCAATGAATGATGTTCGATTGTAAAAGATAATCCTAAACTGAAAAGCTACTGCTTCTATTGTTACACATCGTAGTTTCATGTCATAAAGTAATGAATAGACTCTTGTTTCCTATACGGTGAAGGAATAGAATCGAATTTAGAGGAATTTCCAAAAGCTTATTCAATTTTTCAAGTATTTTCGAAAGTTTGATAAGCTAGATATTTGATAAAAGGATCATTTGTCCATGCATTATATATTGTACAAATACGAACGCCAATTGTTCTTGAATGCAGGTTTGAGTTCGCTGCAACTTATTAATATAAGTAAAAAATGTTTGTCCTGTCAATGAACTATATATTTTTTAAAGTTACACTTATTTACGAATACCTATTAAGAAGCACTTACTATATCGATTTAGAAAAAAATAACATACTTAATAATATTCTGAATAAGCAGGCTATAAAAATCACTGAACCAATATATTGTATCGATATAGTCATAGCATTTATGACCACCGGTGACGTATCAACAGTTGAATCATATTTAAATTTCATCCTTGGTAATAAAACACGTACTTATGTTTACGTGGGTTAATAAAATACTGACAATTTTCTTCGTGAAATGTGACGTAAAAGAGACGATTCCGAATCTATTGAATGAAAAAAAAACGAAATTTGATTTGTACCCAAAGTAATATTGATTGCGAGATCTATCTATAAATTCATCGACGACGTATCTTTAAATGAACTCGAATCACACAGTGACGATAATTCATTTTCTATTTTAATTGCTGCTTAAAATATAGATATATACACAATAATAAATTGAAGCGTACGAATTGTACTGATAGTAGCTGTTTCGCGAGCAGTTTTAGAATCTAGTGTTTTCATCGATTATAATTTTCAAGCTGTTTTGTACACGTACATCATAACTGAATGATCCAACGTTCGTAATTCCACTCAACTCGATATATCCAAACTGTGCAGTGCTTGCAATTATAATCCCCTAGCGCAGGAATTATTCATAGAGAAAAATTTGTAATCTCTCCTCGGCGATATATTGCACTGCACTTATTTGTAGAATGCGAATATACTCTGTCTATCTGGAATTTGCAGACTTCCGTCCTGCGTTACATTCGCCAATACCTATATAATATGTTAATCTTTTTCACTGAAAGAAAGAGCGAAAGAGCGAAAGAGCAAAAGAGCGAGAAAGAGAGATCGCGCACTATATGTTCTTTCTCTTTGTCTCTGTCGTTTCCATGTTGTATAGCTATAGGCGTACGTAGCTCAGTATCTCTTTTTCTCGTCCACGCCTCGGTGGCGCTAGTGTGCGCCAACAGCCGGCGCAGAGAGTGAGAGAGAGAGAGAGAGAGAGAGAGAGCGCGCGCTCTGGCGTTCGTGCGAGCAGCGCATCGCTAATCGCCGCGCGCGTCGTGTTTATTCAGTTCCTCGCCGCTCGCTCGGCGTTACTGATCCGACTTCGAGAGGCTGTGCATATTGCCGTAGTGCCACATTACTAATAATCTAGGTACAAGCACTCGCGCTACTCGTATCACGTTTTCTATAGAAATTCGCGCGTGTGCAACTAGTACATCTGGTTTTGTGTCTGGTTATCGCCTCCTCTCAGAGAATAGAATCGGCATCAAGATGAGCTGCGCGTCGGGTTGCATCAAGTACCTTCTCTTCATCTTCAACTTCCTCTTCACTGTAAGTTTTCTAGACTCGCATATAATCTATGCTTTACTACTAAGTCTTTTAATAGACTTAGTTTCTGCGCCGGAAGCTTCTCCACGCGTATTATAAAGCGAAAACGCGGAATACGAATATCTGACGTGGGTTTGCATCATTCGCAGGGATTACCTTTTTCGATGTCGGTTTCAGTTTTATTATTGCGCGATCGTCTAAGCGTTTTTCTGCGAACGCAAGGACATTCTTGACTATCGCGGATGTATCGCGAACGCACCTTTACGTAAACGCAATTCCAATGAAAAGGAGAAAAAGCGTTGGTGATATACGCATAGGTGTAGCAGAGCGAGGTTCAAGAGAGAATGCACGTTCGGACATACGGAATTCTTTCGCCGGCCAGGAAGTTTGTTTACAGCTAGCGGCGTGATGCATCGCCTGTCAAAATGAAAGCAATCGTAGGAGAAACAAAACTGAAAATAAAAAAAAAACTATCGTCACGATTGAATAAACGAGCGTCGGCAGCGGCAGGTTCCTAAAAAAAGTATGACGCGATCGGCGGTGGCGGTAGCGGTTTTACAGGTGCCCCTGCGCCTTGTAAAAGAAGTTATACTTTTTTTAACTTCCCCTCCAGTTTCAGCATCAAGGCCCTCGCGTTAAATTAGTATTTCACTGTTGGAATCCAATAGCCGCCAATCCACAGAGCCGCCAGCGATGGTCAGTAGTAGAGCGATGCATAGCGTCGGAGAGAAGAAGCCGTGTGCGCGCATTCCTTTCCTTTTCCTCGAGAGCTGCTGTCGCTGTCGCTGCTGCTGCTGCTGCGGCTGCGGCTGCGGCTGCCGCTGCCTCCAGATCGAGATACGAAGAAAGAGAGATATAGCTGCACCGCGCGAGTGGCGACTTGACAACAGCGCGCTCCAAGATCGAGAGAGAAAGAGAGAGAAAGAGAGAGAGAATGAGAGAATGAGAGAACGAAAGAACGAAATCAACACGCCATCCTTCCATCTCTTTGCCTCTTTTTTACTCTTCTTTTACTCTTCTTTTACTCTTTTTTTTACTCTTTTTTTACTCTTCCTATACGCCTATACGTACAGATGCTTATAGGTATTCCTCCCATAGTCCGTACTGTCCGTAGGCAATTCATCCCGATGCAGTGATTGTTATGTCTAAAACGTAATCGTCAGTCCATAACACGTTATGGAGTACGTATATGGAGCAATATTTTGTGTATGGTTATACGTCACCAAGACGATGAGTAACGCTAGCAACAGGACAAAGAGCGGAAAAACCCCGGCGACACAATGTGGAAAAAAGCATTAGTGGACTACATACATACATCGTAATATACGCACACTCGTACATTTTACTCCCCTCGGTTTTCGGGGCTTTTTCAGTCCTCGTATGTATACCTATATAAATTATATATAAAGACAACCCATAACTGCGTTCAAACGCGTTAAGATCTGTTGAGCCAAGAGTGTGTATGCCTATATATATATATATATATATGAAAAGAGAACCGCAAAGGCTGAGCAAAACACTGGTTTTTTTGGTTCATTAGAATGTATGCGCACATTAGCACAACGTAAGCTCGAATATTTCAGGCTTAGAGCTCTCCGGAGGATGTTGAGCGTTAAGGAGTCTCTTTAGAGTGATATACAGAATTGTATAATTGTATATAGTAGCTTGTTGGATTTTAGTCGAATGTGTGTCCGATGTAGTGCTCGGCTAGCGATCCGAGACGAATAGAAACGAATAAGTTGCAGCACCGACATTAATTACTTGTGAATCGCGTTTTATGCACGTCCTAATGAAGCACTCGTGAATTGCTGTAACTTTTCTAATAAACTATCTCTCTGAAGTATATCGCTTGCGTTGCTGCGAACGTGTACAACGAGTTTTTCCACCGAGTAAAATAACATTTTTTCATTATTATCAAACTGAATGTGCACTTGACGAATAACATGCCTAGCTTCTACAAACATATTTTTTAAGATTATATAAAACAATATTAAAAATGTTTAAGCGGTATCTACATTTTTTTCTTCTTGCTGTGTAGCGCGTATAATTCCAAAGCGATGGAGAGTATGCGAGATATTTACTACAGAGGTTCTTCATTTTACACTTTATAAACATATACGTGATACCTAAGTTCTGATTCATGCCCTTTGTCAAAATTCTTCTCTAATTTATAACTGTTCCACGCTAATTGCATGTAATAATGCATTTCGTGTTGAAAATTGATTCGTCGCTGTTACTTATTTCAAACAGCTAGTATTAATCTAGAAAATAACATTTGAAGCTAATACCTGCACGAAAAAATAGAAAGAGGGAAGTGTCTCGAAAGTGCTTTAGACCATAAACTAATTTTTAAAGGAAAATTCGATGAATTTACAAAAGCTCCACTACAGGTTTATTGAAAAATTGCTTTCGGCTAGCTGTTTTCTTAGTAATGGTAATAACCTACAACCCGCACAAAAACGCGCTTAAAATGTTGAAAAAGAAAAAAAAAGAAAACATATTTCCTCACTTGAATCACTACGATAACGTCGTCGCAATATGTATAAAAAAAAACTTGTAGTCAATTTGCTAATCATAAACATTTATAGTGCATATGCAGTACGAATGTATGTATATTCTGTCAATACTGATAATATTTAACTACCATTAGCGCGACGCATAGAAACATAGTCCGAGCGAATCGATCGATTTATGGACTAGTTCGGGATGTGTAAGAGGTAGAAGTCTGAGCATTTTTGAAACCGATTCAACTTTTTATGCAGTTCTGCCTGCTACATTTTAAGCAAATTATTATTCGCCTGGACTAACATTCGAGTGCGAAGCTCGTTTCAGAGTGAGACTGGATATTTCCCTCGGATATTTCGATCGTGTACTATACTAGATGTCTACCCATTCACACATATATTTATATACGCTTAAGCGTTGGCTCTCAAATAAGTGGAGCTCGTAATTTTTTTGACTTTAAACTCTCAACACCGACTGCTAAGCTCGGCAAGCATCATAAGACGCGAAGCGCGCATACGCGAGTTTGCCGAAGAGGAGAATTCGGCGCTCTCCTCGTCGCGAATAAAAATTCGTTTTCACGATCGTAATTGAAACGCATCTTCGACGAAAGCGGAAGAGAACTCCATCCTCTTTAATTAATTTTCGGAAAATAGCATTGATAATCGAAGGATCGAAACAGGGAATCGACTGCATTTGTAGACTAATTAAGGACGTGAACCTATAATCTCATCGTTATTCACTGATATCATTTGTGAATTTCATTCTGTATGTATACAGGCATCGCGACTTGAATGGTTCGCCATGCGATAACGCGATTGCACGTATACACGAGAGGAAAGCATCGATTATTAGTTTCAGATGGTTGTGTTCATTGCATACCTGAATATAAGAGAAATGTCCATATAAGTAATGCGCAATTCCATTTTGTATTATGCGTCCACTTGACTTTTCCATTCTAGAATAGCAAACACGATAATTACCTCGATACATTAAAGACTCTCAGATCTGTAGTTCGATAGAACTTTATTTTATGTGTGACCTCATTGTCTACGGCGGGTTATTATCGGACGAAAATTCGAAATGAAATCTTTGCCGGGGAGTTCCTGCCTAATTATATATAATTCGTACTAGTAAAACTACTTATTCCTTTCGCGAGCATCATTATGAAGAGATACTAGACACTACTAGACACTTCATATTAACCCACTGTAGACAACGTTCGAATTTTCGAGTTCTATACATATAACGTTAATACGGCGAGCAACGAATTTTACTGATATAGCTTAGTCCCAAGTGAAATCGTTAATAAATTTCATAGCGAAGCGGTTATATCGCAAAGCAGAAATAACAAGGCCCGGACGTACCTTATTTACGCGCCAGCATATACGCATGCAAATTCGCTCAGCGAAATTGAACGACTGTGCTATAAGTGTGACTGCAGTTACAGTATTATAAAAGCGTATTAGATTCAATACGTCGGTAGCTCGAGGAGACTCTAGTGGCGCTTTATTTGTAAATCGGTGCCAAAGTCGGTTGACTACAATCGACCAAGTGTCGATACAGCTCTCTTGGCCGAGATAGTCTTTTTTTCGCGCCTTCAAACGCGTTTCTTGAGCCGAGTAGCTGCTATTTTTAAAGCCACAACTTTGGTTAGCGTTGTGTTTACGCTCGTGACTCAAAATACGACCGCTCGGCCTCGGATAAAGCCCGTGCGATGATTTATTCTCGAACGAGAAAACGTTAAAAAAAAAGATAGGCACAGCTCTCTCAGAACGAGGCTGTCTTTGCCTGTGCGTTTCGCGTAGGATAGTTTAATCAAGCGTTTCGCGTAAAGTTGCGCCTTGCGTAGTAAAAGCTTATGGCCCCAGTAGTAGTAGTAGTAGCAGTGCTAGTAGTACAGAGTAAAAAAACAAAGCCTGTCGTTAGGCCGCAGCGAGGTATATTATGCAATTGATCCTGTATACGGGACGATGCGCGAATACACAGTATACACTGGCTGTACTGCAACGATGCCTATCGTCATATCGCGCATTTGCGCTGGACGTGTATCCGATGATAAAAACGTATTCGCGAGGTTTTTCCTCTATGCGCACTCTGCCACAAACCTCTCTCTCACGCAACCTCCACGTACGTTGTTGTGTGGGCACCTGTATGTATATATAGTCAAGTTATAGTTCGTCGGAAGTCGGTTAACGTGCCACCGGATGAATTATTTGCACGTGCAAAAAGAGGGAGAAATCGATGACGAAGGGACACACATGAGTTTTTCTTTCTGTATGTCAATCTGCTCTTCGTTTCTATAACTGCATTTTTTGCTATACTACAGAGCGATCGCGTCGTCGCGCGAGTGGCTCGCCTGTTTAAATGCTAATTTCGCAGCTAATGTCTTATCTCTCACGCGCTCGCGCTCTATACTTATGCACCCGTTTTTTTCTTTATGTACTTTTTTATATTGCCTTTTTTCGAACTCATATTCATCGCTGTGAGTGTGTTTTTTCACAATCTCTCTCTGTCTCTCTCTCTGTATCTCACTCGCGCGATTTTAAAGAAATACCGAGATTGTAAAATGAATATCAGCGCTGCGATGATTCATGTTAGGTATGAATAATGCGCGAATATTACGTATACATTTATTTTGGATTATCTCAGCACGGGCAACGAGTGTCAAACAATCAGCGTATCGTCGCTAAATATTTTCTTGTATCTTATACTCTCTAATTGAAAATTAACGCGAATTTCGTCATTATGCATTGGGTTGAAAACAATGTACGCGCATTGTACATACGATATAGCTATTACATACGTAGGTACAAGTCTCTCGTGATATACGTAGGTACAAGTCTCTCGTCCAATTTTATGGCGCGTGTGCGTGGCATAGGAAGAAGAAGCCCTTTGTTTTTCTTCTAGAAAACGTTGAACTTGGCTCAGTCGTTTCATTGACCCCGAGAGGGAAGGAGGGGGGAGAGAAAGAGTCTATATACCGAAGCGCGCGTACACACCAACACTCGCTATATAACATACCGGCAGATCGATCATGATATCGCAATCCAGCTGTAGCAACCTATAGAGTTTAGACTTATATGTCGCGCTCGTCGGTGACTCCCTGGAGAAGTGACGTAATTCACGCGCTACAGGTATATGTATATAGCTATACGTGCTATACGTGCTATACGTGCTATACGTGTGTGTGCGCGTACGCTCGTACAGTCGTACTACGTACGCGCCAGATAAACGCGGTAAACGAGAGAGTGAGGTCGACTTGAACTGCTTGAACATCTCATGTATGTGTATGTCGTTAGTCGTCACCTTCAACAGACATATTACATACATACGCAGACGCGTAAAACGCGCAGGGGAGGGGACGCGAAATCGATAACTCCTTGGACTACATAAACATCGTGACTTTCTAGAAAGGATAACGAAAGATAAAATTTCGGATCTAAGAACTCGCAATTTTATTATCTTTCTCGTATTTACTCGAGCGCGACCTTGAGTCCGACTTCTTGCGAAATCGTCGCACGTTCGAGTGAAAGAGCGAGAGAGAGAGAGAGAGAGAGAGAGAGAGAGAGAGAGAGATAGAAAATCTCACGAGGATTCAGTGACTCAGTATTATATAGTATTATGCGTTAAGTCAAGGGAAATATTTGCGCATAGCTCGTGACTTCCGTCACGTTTCGCTTTTTATTCTGTGCAATCGCGTTAATGAGTTTGAAGTTCGCACCGTTGCAGTGCAACGAAAATCAAAAATTTTGAATTTTTTGTTAAATAAATTATAACTTACTCCAATACCCCCAATAGGTATAATAACATGTTAGAAACAAAAATTAGACTATATCAACCCCTAAAACACCCCCAAATAGGGGTTGGTAAATTTAGGGGTTGAAAATAAAACATTGCCTGGAATTTTTTTTCCGCGCCTTTTCTTAAATAATATAAACAATCTTTATGCAAATTTTAATCGAAATCGAAGCTAAGGAACCTTTTCAAAATTAACTTTAACTAGTCTCGAAACGCTCTCGAAGCATACGAGTACAGACGTCACGGGATTTTCCGGCATGAAAATAAAACATTGCCTGGAATTTTTTTTCCGCGCCTTTTTTTAAATCTTATAAACAATGTTTATGCAAATTTTTATAAAAATCAAAGCTAAGGAACCTTTTCAAAATCGAGATTGATTGTATGGTATTGCGCGCAACGCGCAATATGTACACGTGCAAAGCGCTTGACAGATTTTCCGACATGTTTTCCAACATCGGAATGTTTAGCTATACACCGGAGAGTTTTTCGTTTTCTTTTTTGGGTTTCACTAATGAGATCATTTTTCAATTCACGACACACTTGCCCACGTGTTTCGTCAACTGTAAATGACAATGAATTCAATACAATCGGGTTGGTTTCGGCTTTCACAGCAAACCTCTATCTGTTTAGCTACGTATTCGTTAGATAAGCGTATACCTGGTAAAAAAACAAACGGTACAGTATATTTTCAGGGAATCTTTTTTTAATCTTATCTGACTTCCACCGGGGAAAAACTGTTTCTCGCGTATCTATGTGCACCTCAGCCAAGCGTATAGTTCAGATACGATATTCCGCGGATGGTATACATATATATGCGTATGAACATACAAGTATAATAATACACCTCTAGCTCGCTCTGTACGATGGCAAGACTGTGTATAATATTATATATATATAACGTATACGCAACGCGATTCGAAGCAAATTTTGTACGTGCTTTCGATGATGTCATCGTTCCGTTGCTGTTAACGCTAGGCTTTTCAAACACTGCCGCCCTCTCATTCGCTGCGCGTGCTAATATTCAACTGTATTATATTATAACGTCGCTCGTTATGCTTTTAATTTGTTTATACACCGAGGATACGTGTTTTCAAAATAATTGAATGTATGCCGTTTCTTTATTTGTAAAGTTATATACGCGTTGATCGCAATTGTGCACGGGATAACTTGTTTCAAAAATATCCACACCACATAGAGTAAGGTGATTACATTTTAAATTAAAACAACAAACACGTTTTCTTTTACAGTTAGGAGGATTGGCGATTCTGGTATGCGGTATTTTACTACAAATATCCACTTCCGATTTCAAGGAATTAACGCCTGACATAACATCGGTACCGATAATTGTATTGATTATCGTTGGCGCTGTTATTTTCATCATTGCTTTCTTCGGATGCTGCGGAGCTATTCGTGAAAGTCACTGCATGATCATTAGCGTAAGTTTTATAACGGAAACTTTTCAGTACATAGTTTTGCCGATTATCGTTTTTTTTTTTTTTTTTTTTTTGAGAAATTCTAACATGTACGTTTTTTAGTTTGCCGTTTTGCTGCTGACTCTTCTCGTCATCCAAGTTGCCGTAGCCGCATTCGCGTTTGTCCAATTCAAGGAAGATGGAGGCAAAGCTCAAATTGATAACCTAATCAAGGATATGGTCGACAAGTACTTCAAGGATGACGATAAGATAAAGACTGCAATTAACACTGTTCAATCTTTCGTACGTATATAAGTAAATTATCTTCAAACTAAATTCGCGATACTTTTAACACTGACTCTGGAGTACATTCGAGTTTATCAAATGAATCTGAAATTATGACGAACGCAGAACATTTTTTTGTTCTAATCAATAATGTTAATTACCTGTAGGCCCATTGCTGTGGATACAACAGTTACAATGACTACTTGCGCAACCCCGATAACCAGAATCAAATCATTCCATACTCTTGCTGTGCTAGAGCCGAAGGTAAGGAGTGTCCCGTTCAGGACATTAAATACCAAGACGGCTGTCGCGATAAAGTGTACGTAATGTACAAGAACTTCTCAAACGGCTTGGCTGGATTAGCTATTGGTATTGCCGTAGTTGAGGTGAGCATTACAAATTAAATTTCAAAGAGACAATATTATCGTCGTAAATTTCGAATTACTTATCCCCGTCCGTTATTTTTCTTTTCTTTCAGCTCATTGGCATAATCTTCTCCTTCTGCCTTGCGAATTCGATACGAAACGTTCAACGTCGAGGATACAAAGTTTAAAAAAAGAAAGAGACGAAGAAAGCACGCAGGCTTTGATTTCTTCAATCAGAAGTTTTTTTACTTTATCCTAATGATAGGCTAATGAAAAAAGTGAACGTCAAACACTGAAAGTATAAAATGAAAAAATCACTCTAAGATTTAAGTTCATATTTTCTGAATGAAAAAAGCATGTACCTGCTACTTGTTGTGAAAGTACTAATCGTAAGCTCTATCTACTACCTATTTATCGAAATGGTATAAAAATGAGTTTTTCATTCAAGATTTGTATTCAATGCAAAAAAAAAATTGTTGAGATATTATATGGTTTGCATATACAAATACCAGAATCTAATTATTGATCAATAAATATAAAAATAAATAATATTAATAATAACAATAACGTCTGACCGTACAGTATAAATATATAGTCTTTTAAGGAACAAAGCTTTACCTCATTTCATTTCATGGAATTTCCTTATAATTGATACAGAAATCTCTTTATATGTTTTTAACATTTCAAGTAATAATGTTTTTTTACCTTCTTCTTCGCATTTCAAATTCTTACTTGTGAATATATTTGTTTTAATTAACAAATTTATAAATCAACGAGATTGTTTGAATAAAATTATAAGATACAGCACGTTGTAGTTCGAGGAGGATTCAATAAATTTTTTGCTACTGAAGTTAGATTTAAGATATCATGTATTATTACACTAATAGTTGATAAACCAGTTATCTCAAAATACTTTCTGCATATATAGAAGTATATTTACGAAATATTTGAAAATTATATATTATCTGTTTTGTATCGCGCGTTAAGTGTCGTATTTGATCAGTTTAATGTTAGTAAAAGATTTTGCACGCTTGAATAATAAAATTATTTTGTGAAGAAAATGTTGCATTTCAATTATTAGTATTCGATTTACAGTATATGGAGTTGAGGGTGAAAAGATTGTTAAATAAGTACTAAATGTATAAGAGTATATTGTCGTTATTTATTAAGTTTAAGATAAGGTATAACTTACATCTGTTCTCTATTATACATACTATATACAATTTTATTTCGTACTTTGTGTACTTTGTGTTAGCTGATTACAAAGTAATTGCGCTTGTACCAAAACAAATATCTAATTTTCATACTGTTTTTAATTGCTGCTTAATTCAAAATAAATCACGCACTTCATTACCAGTACGTGTATTGTATACTTATGTTTAGCTTTAAAAAGTTTGGCCTGCTAAGCAACTCAGAATAGATACAACGTAATCCAGATGAAGATTTAGTCAATAAATTTTAGTCACGTTTAAAAAAGATCCGGTAAACCACGGCCCCTCAAAATACAGTACGGTTCTCAACATTTTCAAAATGTTTATTGTATCTAACATGTAATGTAAAATAGATATTTCCATTCTTTCAACTCACAATACTATGAGTAAATAGTAAACATTATGCACTAGTTAGTGAAACTATTGTAGTAATTTGACCAACTGTAAATATTTTTCCAAGCTAAAGTAAGTGTGTTTCTTGGGGTAGTACCGCACGATATTCGCACACGTTGAGTCTATTTACTTTCGCTCCTTTTGCAATACGTACTTTTCACTAAGACACTTACTATCAACTACAAAATATTACTTCAAGAGTACATTATTGTTAAAAGTTTTTCAAATCTTATTGGTTGGGTCTTTCGTAGTCAGATAAGTTAAGAGTTCAGTGCCCTTTTATAAATTATAGAAATAAAATAGAAATAAAAAAAATATTCAAAGGACAAGAATGGAGAGAGGAACATGTTTCTGCTTTGCGTTGAAATGTTAAATCTAGATTTTCTACACTCGTGAAAATCGTCTTTGAAACGCAACTTTTGTTCGAAGTTGAAACAGCAAATCCCGTACGAGATCACGCTCAATAAATAATGGTCTGCCAAAGCAAAAAAACTACTCATAATAAATTAAAGTACGCGCTAAGCGTTTATTTCCTAGATATCGAAGCTAAAAAATATAGATTGATTTAGGAATTTTGTCGTACTTTCGCTCCATCTACTGAAGTATCGTAAAACGAGTTATGCTGAATTGGATCCTTGGAAGAAAACAAGATAGACACATAATGTGCGTGCACCGTTAATAGCCAGATTTAGGATTCGAGAATCGCAAACTCGCCTCGTCGGGTGTGCGAAGGCTAATCTAAGATAATCTGCATTCGCGCATACTCTTAAATAAATAGAAAATCGTACAACGATGCCGCGATTATGATAAGAATGATAAAATATAATAAATAAATGCATGTAAGGCGCACTTTATACTCTCATTGCAGGATGAAATTCGGCTAACTAGTTCGTTTTACGTATGAGGACGTAGTTTTACTCTTAAGTATTTAGTTCTAACTTACAAATCGTTAAAAACTGCAGCCGCTTCGCATTAGTACAAAAGATTACACTCACATTCTCGCACGCGTATACTCAATCACGGATCGAGTCAATGATGCGCGTATTTTCTCGCATCGTAAGTCGCTTAAGTTTACGCTCTAACGTCGTCACACCATTCTTTTTCTCTTCTCGAATCTTTTGTTTGTATGTATGTCTGTATGTTTGTTTGTTTGTTTGTTTGTTTGTTTGTTTGTTTGTTTGTTTGTTTGTTTAATTAAGAATCATAAAATCACAATAGCGATCGCGCGTCCAGGGCATTGCGAGAATCGTTACAGTAGGCGCGATCCTTCACAGGGGCGAGACTTTCATGAGGTCTGGCGAGTCGACGAGATCCGGGAGGCTTCCGCTCGTTAACTCCGAGTCCGAGGAGCCGACGATGCTGTAGCGATGCTGTGACACGGGAATGTCGTTGAGAAAGTCGAAAGAGGCAACAGCCTCGCGCTCCTTGTCACCGTAGCGCACGAAGAATTCGCCGCCTCGGCCGATGATCGAGGGCCTCGCCGAGCCCCAATTCGAAGGGAGTCGTAGCACACGTTGAGCCTGGACTGCCGACGCTGGAGAAACCAAGCCTACTTATTCAGCTCTTTATGTTTTAGCCGCTTTTCTAGTCACTAGCTTGTCGCATTTCTTTTTTCTTTCAATCACAAGTTGGCAAGTTACCGTACGGGTATACGAGTTTATTATTCAACAGGAATGACGTTTGAAGTTTCTCAGTTAGGCCGATGAGACAAGACCAGGATTTTGATTTCGCGTAATAATGTATTTTGATTGTTCGTCTCTTACGCGCGTACTCTGTTCAATTTGATTATTTTTAATCGAGTATATATACGTGTGCATATATGCGAGTATACATACGAGTATAAGAAAATATCCTTTTCGATAAAAACTATTATTAGTATATGTACAGCTTACTTTTAGGGTACTTGCCAACTTCTGTGTATTAGTTTAGTAGCGCTAGCAAACATTGAGAGTAGCTTGGCTTAGCTCTCTTACAAGTATTATTTGCCTTCTCTCTTTCTCCATTTTCATTGCTTATAACGACTTTCCGTGTTATCTATAAATATTTCTTTTTTTTTTTATTTTTATTTTCATCACGTCTTATCCAATCGTTCCTCCGTGGATGCATCTGTCACTTAGGTCTCTCTGTTTCTGTTTTAACCTGTCTGCTTTTTGAACATTGAAAAAAAGAAAAGAAAAAAAAATCATTTATATGTTTGCCAAATTTTGACTTTCTTTTAAAATATAAATATTACTTATTAGTAATATGCATATTATTGTTATAGTCTACTTTTTAAAGGTCGGATCATTTTCAATTGAAAGCGTTTGAAATTTATCGATTGCACTAGTTATACTTCGAAACAATGTCATGGACGTATGTATACGTTACAATGTACGCTCGATTGAAGACACAATGTAACTGTGTAACTCTGCGCAAGAGGAACATTTCCTTTAGTGTATACCAACATACGCACACAAACATACGCACACGCGCGCGTACACGTAGAGAAATGCAACCTCTTGGACAATAATTATCTCGGATAATAAACAAGCTTTCAAACGTTTTTAAAATGATCCTCGAGTATTTTGGTTCAATCTACGTGGAGAAAGAGAGAATCAAGGAAAAAGAACAAAGAGTGAGTATAAATAGCGTTTGGACAAGTGCAGCACACAATTCCGTGTTATGGTAAATATAACGCCAAGTTCTTATTTACAAACGCGATCGATGCGTTATTAGAGGGCGTATATGCAAGAATGGATTCCAAGATATTAATATGAAAAATTGTGGTGAGAAAAATGTAGGCGCGTGAGTCGTGTGAGAAAAGCGTACCGCTCCTTCGTTAAAGCAAAAAAGCTCTACGCACCAGCTCGTGCCGATTGATCGAGCGATTGGAAAATCAAACGAATGAAGTTCATTTGATGTTAGGCACGCGATAGGAAAATTGGGAAATGCGAATGCGACGATCCAGACGTAAGTAGCACAAGAAGCGGAAAGAAGCAAAGAGAGCGATTTACGCAAACATACAAAATGCTCGTTCGAAACTAATTTCGACGCTAATGATCGCAGCTAATCGCAATATTGAAGTATTGTTATATCGATGAGTCGACGTAGCTAGTTAATACTCATAGCGGATGATACGTTTGGGGGAGTGTTGAAGAGACACAATTTCACTCTGTGCGGTAGAAGCAAGTACCTTTCTTTTGGCGTCGGTATCTATGGAGTCGGTGCAGGTGCCGATAGTCGCTCGGCTCGTCGCCCGAGTCGCTGCCCGCCGAGCCGCTGCTGGAAGTCGCCGACGAGCTTTCGCTGCTGGCCAGCATCACGTCCAGTAGATTTGCTCTCGCCTGTGGGTACAAATTATTAGTTAATCGCTCGGTTAATCTCCGGATACTTCATCGCAAGAGCTGCTGCGGTAACGCGTACTTTGGGATCGGTAAAGTCGATGTCCCTTTCGACGTGCACCCAACCGGTTGGGCAACAGCAGGCGAGGTCTAGTTTTTCCAAGGCCACGTGCGAGTCCGGCCTCGATGGATTGTCGTCGCCGCTTCGGATCATCCTGTTTAGCTCGTCTATCACATCTTTGGAGGTGGCGCGCTCGTGAAAGCTCAGGGAGCAGTCCCTGCCCTCGACGAATACGGACGCTCTCGCCGGACTGACCTGTCGAATTCATTTTCTCGGTTACTTTTACTTTTAACGTCAAAAGCTGCGCTGACTACGTTTAAACTCCCAAGAGACGTACAACTGTGCTCGGTGTCGACGAAGTCGCGGCTTCTTCGTCCTCTTCCGGCACAGCGCCGAGTTCCGAGGGTGCGACGCTGCTGTAGGAAACGCCGATGTTGCAGGCGCCACTGTTGACGATTCGCTCTAGCTCTGGAGCAAGCGGAGGTACGGGTATTTCGTCGAGAAGCTCTTGTTTCGACTTTTCCGTAAATCCGTCCTTCATCTCGTCCGAAAGTTCGTCCGAATTGGTCGCATCTGGTGTGCTGTCTGCTGCTGCGAAATGAAATTTCAAGCTTAGAGTCTTGAGAGTAGCATAATTCACAAATTTCTAATCTTCATAGACACTCCAGTACGCGTCTTACGATTAATAACGAATAGTTGAGCTTGTACACGTTAACCCAATGAATATTGAAATATCGATACATCTTGTATTTTCTGTGTATGGGCGTCTCAAGATATTGGATATTTAAGGAAAAGAAATAGTTTTAATACTACAGTACACGCAATTAGTCTCGGATGTTCGATTATGTCTTTGTGATTTAGAAAGAAAAGCAAGATTTAAAGCAGGTTAACTGGTGAGCAATCTGAGTTTCGCCGCAAAAGCTTGAAGTAGTACTCGAACACTCGGGTAAAAAATCTTCGATCGCTTGCAAGTGAAATTTCTGTCAAACCAAAGCTAATGTCAATAAGCCATATCGTACCATCAGCGGAAAAAGCTCTAGGTTGGGCATCAGCGGGCATCTCAGCGAGGTAGATCTGCTGTTCGGCAATGAAGGAGAGCACACTCTGGAGGGCCTGTTCCCTGTCCGGTAGAGTTTTCCCACCCCTCGAGGAGGTACTCGCGAGGCTCTTGGTGCTCTCGAACTTGACCAACCGATAAAAGTCTCTGGTAAAGTCCGTTCCAACCGAGGGTGAGTCAGGCTCGTCGCTACAACATCCCGAAAGCGCAGCCGAAGACCTTTTGCTCGAGCTGTTGCAGCAATCCATACCAGCCTCATCGCTGCTCCAGGAGGCACCGGGACTCGAGGCGTAAGGCCAGGGACCAACGCTTCGACTGTCCATGAGAAGAGCAACCAGCTCGCCGCCGGCTCGATCGGATAAGTAGCTCGCGCCGTTCCATAGGCACTCGCTTGAGTCCTCTTCGAGTTCGAGCTGGTTGTGTTCCTTGATTGCGGGAAGGGCTGGAGTCAGCGCTGGTTCCTTCCACTGGGACGGCGTTGCGTGGCTGCTGCTACTTTCGCTCGTGGCTAGGTCCTCCGAGGATAGGGAGAAACTCCAGTCCTCCAGCTCTGCGCGGTCGTATTCTAGCTCTAGTAGGTCGCGATGCTGTTGTGCGCTTCGCGAGTCGTCCAGCCTGTCAAAGAGGATTTAAGAGTTAGCTTTTTAAAATCACAAACTGTTTCTAAAATGCTATTTATTCTTTATAATAATATCTGTTACGCTATTTGATATCGATATCTAAATATCGTGGCAAATCGTTCAACATAATTAAACAGGAAATATCTGAATTATTGATCATCCTTTCGTTCTCAATTTTTTTTATATAATAATTCAACGAGAGTCAGTATAGAGTATACGTATAATTTATTTCTTAGGTTACTGTACTTTAAATCTATTATAATAATGAATTAAGTGAGAATTTATTCGATTGATTATTTGATTGTGAGAACTCTATTTAATTAATCTCGTATGATTAAATCATCGTACCTAAGCCACTGCTGCACGTACTCGGCGTCCCATCCATCCTCCTCGACGAGAAGCAACGACGACGAACCATCCGCAGGACTAGCGACGGGATACGGCGTGATATTGGCTGTAGCAGTGAGTTTCAGACAAAGATGGCTGTCGCTAAAGCTCCTCATGACCTGCTGATAATTGGAATAGCCCTGGGGCAGGAGGTCTTTGGTCGGTGGATAGCTGTGTCTCGGATTGAGTCCTACCGTCAGGTTCAGCGGGAGAAAGAGTACATCCGGATCACCGGCATCGAGGGATACCAGTCTGGCGTCTGGTGACAAATCAGCCTCTGTCTCGTCACTGGCTTCCTTCAGGTCCTCTAGCCCACGAGCTGGTTCCTGCCTCGCACCTTCGGCTTGCACGTCGCTGGACATGGTTGAGTAACCCTCGTCCCGGTTACCGCTCTCGGGACTCTCGCTGCCCTCTTCCTGATCCGGCTGTATCTGCTGGAGTTGTTGTTGCTGCTTCTGGTTAGCCAGTGGACGGGCCCGACGACATTTGGCGCTGGCCATGACTGGAATCTGGAGGTTCAACGATCGAGGCCTGCTCAACGGGATCCACGAGGAGTCGAGTCCGAGTGCGCTGAGTAACGCTGCTGGACCTGCCTCGAGAACGCCCTGGACTAACTCGTTTGGTGTGCTCGGACTCGCTGCCTGTGCTAACAGACCGGATAACGCACGGTTCTGGGCCTCTAGTTCGCGAATGCGTCTCTGCAGTGCGCCAATTTCCTCCCTCAGGCCCTGCGTTAGTGCGGAGCATTTCAAAGATACATTTATAATTAGTCATTTTCCTGCGTTTCCCAGGCCACATTGCAACGAAAAAACACCGGAAAAAAGTAAAGATTAGCATACGTAGTCATCTAATTTTTTAACTACATTATCCTTGATGGAAAATTGAGTGTATTTTTGAGGGAATTAAAAAAACATACGAAAGGAATTAAAATTGCGCTTTTTGCGTCTATTTTAAAAATGCAACAAAGGCGCTAAAAAATATATCTAGTTTGGCTCATATGGTTTCTTTGTTGTAACGAAAGAGCGTTCTGTTTAAAAAATACTCGTATACATACGTTATAAGAAAAAATCCCCAACAGAGGAATGTTGTTCGAATATCTCGGTTAAATTATTTGCGTAATTTGTGAAACTGATTGAAAAACATTGACGAGCACTTTCTGAAATATCCTCGATTTTCTATCGACGGGAAAATAGCAATACACGCGAAAATAAATACCATCTATAAAACTGTGTACCATTAACAAGCACATGTCATACATAGCTAATGCTTTTGCAAACATAAAAAAAAGAAGTCTCCTCGCGCTGTTAGAATTATCAATGAAAGTATTTGACTTTAATTTATAAATATTGAAATATTTTAAAATCAAGAAACTTATCAGTTTATTTAGTTGAATCAGAATTTTTCTAACAGTGCGTAAACAAAACACTTAAATAATAAGAGATGATAAAAAAAGCAGCAACCTTTTGCGAGAGAAGCGCTCGAACCACCTGGTTGGCGACGTCGTCGAGACAGCGTTCGTACTGTCGTCGCTGTGCGTCAGCGTCACGTGCTAGGGCAACGTGTTCGGTCTCTAGGGTGGCCAGGCGCGCCACCAGGGCCGCGTGGACCTCCCCCGCGCAAGCAGCTTCCAAACCACGCAATTGCCCGCGCATCGACTCGTTCTCCAGCTGCAGTTTCGACACCTGGCTCTGGTACTGTTGGATCCGAGTCTATTTCGTATACAAATAAATGTGTTAGTCGCTGTGTACACGCAAAAATTACAGTCTACAATGTACGCTCTATAGTTAATTACGTAGGTTTGCAATGCAAAGTACAAATACAAGGCCGTCGATGCATCTTCGTCAAGGGAAACTAAGTTGGACCGGTGTATATGGATCTTCGCCCAACGAAACTTTTTGAATTAAGATCGATCGTCTCTCGCACTTGCCTAAGTGATTAGTAAGAGACATAAATCATTTCTGACGAGAGAGAAAGTGAGAGATAGAGAGACAGAGAGAGAGAGAGAGAGAGAGAGAGAGAGATCTCTCATCAGTAAACTACAATTTTTCATCATTATCATAAAACTACATAGAAAATACGCCCTTTCTCTCTGTCTTTCTGTGCTCAGGTATTCTAAGAGGAAGTAAGCGCAGCTGCTAAATTTCAAGGAGACCGACCGAATCGTCTGGGGCTGACGAGAGTATCATCAGGAGCGAGCGAGTTAATATCGCGATGCGTTATATAGCGTGGGGTACAAAAAGAGAAGGGAGAAGCGCGCAGAAAGACGTTATATCAACCTCGCGGTGTTGGTTATGCCCCGTCAGAGCCAGGCTACTTGCTAATAGGGGTACGTGCGCCTGCGATTTATGTAGACTCTCTCTCTCTCTCTCTCTCTCTCTCTCTCTCTCTTCTCTCCCTTTCTTCTTTGAAAGCCAGCCGCGCTAATGCACCCGAATACCCGATGTGTATATATGTACTGTTAGCCCTATATTTTACTTTTAATTTTTTTATCTACGTATTCCTTCCGGCGGTCTTTCATGAGACAAAATATACTCTAAAGCTCTCGACTAATCACGTGGTATTGTACGTGTACACGATTGCATTTTACTACTTTTACTTAATTCCTTAATAAGCCATTCATTCATTTTAAATCAATATAATTTATTAAAAATAAAAAAAGGTTTGCAATAAAAACTATAATTTGATTATAAACAATAACAAATAATTGTAACATAATTTTTACAGCATCTTTTTACGAATTTTTACGAATAAAATATTTTTTAATAATTATTGCAAGTACCAAAACTAGATTTATGATAATTTAATAGAAACTAACGGAGGTATCTTTACCTTTAAGAGTACATAAAATGTTGCTTACAAAGAGAGGTTAAAACAATAAAATACACTTTCTATGATCATTCAGAAAAAGTAAGTTTGCCGCTCTCTGAACTATGCTTAGGAATAACGAAGACGTTATCGCTGTATAACAATGTATGTTGAAAGTACTGCAGACATTTATGTACATCTTTTATTATGCATATTTCATATATATACAAACGTATTCGCGGTTTCTCAGACTAAATCGAAAGCGACGCGTAGCAAGAGGCTATAGTATAGACCAGTCGCGGTGGCGGTTGAATGACGATCGATAAATGAACGCAGCGCAAAAGGTATATACTGATAGCGCTATCTCAGCCCTTCAATGTATTATACGAGTCTTTTAGAGTCTAACCGTCCGTGAACGAGATAACGCACGTATTTATTGCGTTACGCGGGGGCCAAGCGTGAGTTCACGCCACTCGCAACAAATAAATGCGTTCGAATCTCCCGCGGGTTAAGGACTTTGGCGAAAACGCCGTTGAATGCGGAAGTTACGGATTCCGTCCGACTGAGAGAAAAGAAGACGTGATTTTCACAGCGGAAAATGTATTTATGCTTACGAGAGTAAATTCGAAGACTTGCTATAACTTTGGTGTGGATCTACCGCGGTGTGTTTGTACTGAGCTCTTAAGCTCGAGGCCAATTGAGCTTTTATTGCCTAGATCTGGTTTACTGAAATTGTAGAACAATGAAGGGCTTGTGACTTTTTTCTTCGTACTGCGGATGAAGAGCAGAGTTTTATCGAAAACTTTTGATATAACGTCTCGAGAGATTTGTGTAACCGACTCGTGATACGGTAGAAATCGTTTGTAAGAATTTTTCTAAAAAGACGCATCGACGTTCAATAATATCGCGTACCGGTCGCAGTTGTGCGTTGCAAATGATTTTGAATGCTTTCTTACGTGATTTCATCACTACTTATGAATTTTCAAATTATTCAGACCTACAAAACTTCTTACTCGTTTACTGAAAATTAATTATATTGTATTTATTAAAAAGAGATCTTTACTTAATTGTAGAACTATCCATTTTCGATAAACAATACAATTACACATCAATTCAAAATCATTGTATTCAAAGAAAATTCCATGACAAATCGAAAGAATATTACGATACTCGTCTAGCGTAATTGGCAAAAATCGTATGTAAAAAATTGCCTACGATAAAATGACTGAACACCAAGATTCAATTAACCTAAAAAAAGTTCATCTCTAGGTAGGTTCAAGTACAAGAACAGAAAAATCTCACCTCGTAGGAGAGCGTAAGAGCACTCTTCTCCTGCTTCAGCTGTTCGGCGCGCTGCTTGTGCTGCAGCAGCCCTCTCGAGTTCTCCTCCATTCTACAAGAGAAAAAAGAAGATAAGTGAAAGCAACGGTGCGAGCGTCATTTTTATTCGACTGTCTGATACACCCGCGATTTGACAGAGTCATTTGACAAATGAAATGTCATTCGTCGAAGTGCCATTGTACGACGTCTGCGGTTAAGTAAATACGATGATGCGCTTTTTCAAGGGGGTGACTTGACCCCAAGCACGGACAATTTTATTATATGCAAATCGCGCGAGCGCTTCGGAGATATATCGCCATATGGGAGGAGCTTTTTTGTCCCATTGTTGGGGATATTTTCGAAGAAGAGTCGCTTATTATCGATTTTCTTTCTTAACAAAGATCGTTTATTCCGGATTTAGAATTTTTATTAATTTCTATGCACAACGGTTCGTTGACGTTTTTAAAGGGGGCTCTCAGCGCGACGCCGGTAACGCACCCTTCCGAAAAGAGCATTCGAGTACTGCGTGTATGACAAACGAACAGGCAACAGTTTTGGAGAATAACACTCGCTAGCACCGGTGCATCGTGCAAAGCGCACATATGCCGTGCATACGCAATGTCTAGTCAAGAAATTCAGCCGTTTTCATACCTGCCGGTATGTATCGAACGTTAGTTTACAGATAACGCACATGTATGTTCAAGGCACACGAACGCGAAGGGCTCGAAGTTTCGGTCCGTTGCAGACGGGAGGTTAATATTTACTCAGCGTTGACTGTATCACAGTCCGGTATATATATAGCGTTCATGAATATGTCTCGTGTGCGCAGGCGGTCGGGTTTTCCACGAAATGTCGCAGTACCTTCTTTTTAGTCGCGTTATTATAGAGGAAGTACTGTACACCTCGTGTAGGCCCTGGCTACACTTGATTCAGTCTGCACTGTTAGCACTGGGATCTTTTTTCCGTTGGATTTTTTCAGCAATGCGATCGTATTCAAACTTTCGTTCAACATCCCCTGGTACAAGGTCTAAATTAAAAGCTTAGTCTCTATATATAGTGGGATTCTCTATTTAGGCAGCAATAAATTGAAATAAGCCCTTCGACAACGCGCGCGATATGTCAAGTCCACCCCCGCGCGGAAGAAAAAACTGCTCCGTAGTCATCCCCCACGGTTTTGCGTTCCACAGTTCTGAGTTCCTAATAAAAGTGCATCGACGCAAAATCTCGATAATCGCGAATAAATCCATCAATAGGGGATACATTTTCAGGGGAGTAGGGGAAGCACTTTTTTTCTAAACGAATAAAGGCATGGCCCTCAATCTGATTAGGAAGGGATCTGAAGGAAGTGGCGCGTCGTCTATATAATCTCCTCCGACTGGTGAGGACGAAGTTTCTCCACTCCCTTTAGCGTTTCTCTCTTGGCTCTCGAGGTTCACATAGCTGGCCGATTTAAAGTTCGCAGTCCACAGGGGCATCTTCTGCTTAGCAACACCCCTGTATAGCTGTTGCTCGATTCCGCCTGTATCTATGCTTATATATAGGTATCGTTGCCACGCGGCAATTAACATTGTTGCCAACTGTTGATGTCACCCAGGAAGAGGATCCGGCCTACGTCCAAGGGAAAAATAGGAAGTACGAGGGGAACGATGTATAGGCGCAACAGAAGGGAGAGATGGTGAATGAGTACTGTGTAGGGAGACCTCGCGACTTTCTGGCTCTTTTACGACTCTGCGAGACAGCCTGGGCGGCTATCTTTTTTCTTTTACTTTTATTTTTTTTCAGGATACTCATCGGCTTCTCTTACTTGCACTTACGCTCTGTATACAATAACGCTGAAATTCACTTGTTTTTATAAACTTTAACGGTAACTCGATATCCGTATAAACATATCAGTCGCGACTTTGCACTGCAAGGAGTGCCGTGAAATTCGTGCGCTCCAGTTTCGCGCTGGAAACATTTCTCAATCGTGAAAATCGTCGACGGAACCCCGGAGAAAATATATTTCTTTATGATTTCAGACTGGCTTGATGTATCCGTTATTTCACTCGTTTATGAAAGTGAAAAAATCAAGTAAAGGACAAGAGATAAATATAAGCAGTAAAAAAAGAAGAAAGCGAAAGAAAGAGAGAGGCAGCTGCATAAGACGATGTATTAAAGTACTGTAGCCTAGAGCAAGTACCATATTTCTCAAGCTCTTTATCCTCGACGGTAGAAAAGGCTCCCCCTTTGTGGCCTAAAGAATACGCGTGCCTACAGTCCTTGTGTATGGGCCTTTTTTCGCGCGAGGGAATGATATGAACTCGCGGCAGAAGCCGGAATACAGAAAGGAAAAATTCTTCATTAAGGCTTTTTTTTATTCGTCACGAGGAAAAGACGGTCTCAACGTGCTCTCGATATTGTTTCGCGTCTCGGCACATAAAATTTTTTTTTCGGAGACAAGCTAAAAAATCTATCGATAAAGTATCACCATCGTTTAATCTCTTGCCAAAAACATTTCCTCGGGCGGCGAGTGAAATCGGGTCAGCGATTTCTGGTGGAGAGACGCGTCTACATCACTCGGCAGTGTTCTAATTAAAGCGAAAACACGAAGCGAATCTTGTCTAGTACAAAGCCGTGTTGTGCGAGGAATATTAACGTCACTCGTTGCTCTGATTTTCTCGCGCATAACGTGGATTGATCTCAACTTTTCCTATTCACACTTTCAAAAGGAATTCGTATTTAGCGCGCTAGTGCTTCTGTATTATTCTAGTTTCTCATACTAGTTTCGTCTGTCGATATCGCACCAGTGCGCACGAGCTGTTCCAGACGAAAAAACACAAGCTCGAACAATTTTTCTCTATTCTCCAACGAAGCATTTTCCATTATCAATAACCAGCACACACAGTGTTTTAGCTCGAAAGTTACGCAGAGCAACGCGAGACTTTCGTACGGGTTCTTCACGCTAAATGAATTACGTATAAGTACACAAGAAATAAGCAGCTGCTGGTCGTTTAAAAAGTACTTCCATCCAGTACGCAGAGGTGGCTATTACGACAAAGTGTAAAAGTCGCGACTCCTACATCACGCGATAGCCATCGGTAGACGACCAACGACGATAAGTTAGCGATAAATTGCGCAAACTCTTGGACTATCCGTGTACACACCCCAATACTGGAGCAAGAAACGATGCCAGGAAGAAAAAGCGGAACGAAATCGATTTCCTTGCCCCGTGTGCTGGTGGAGAGTCTTCCGGTGGAGACACAGGGACGCGCGCAATTACTAGTTTATATCCCCTGGTTTTCCGTGTCCCGAGCACGTGCGCAGTATTATAGTCTTGATTTAGTGAACGCGTGAACACGCCAAAGCGCAAATTCGATTATGATGATTGTCGGGAGTTGTATGCGTAGGATGTGCGGTTTTTCGTTCAAGCGATAACGACGTGCTATGCTTATAGTGGAACATACGGGGTCGTGTTACCTTATGAATGCTCTCCGATTATCGAGCATTAATCGCGCGAGTATAAAAGCTTAAAATTACGTGCTTGCTTTTCTGACGCAACGATGAAAAATTTTAAATATTTTTGTGAAATACATTTCATTATTAAGTAGAAGTCACGTCTTCAGCACTAGAGTTATTAATCACGTATCTGCTTTTGTCACGTAATGTCAAACAAAGAAATGAAATAATTTTCACGAAATGTATTTCATTTATTAGAGATAATGAGATTTTTCTAATGACAATTAATGGCAATTAATTAATTATACGACATAATTATCGAGTGAACTTCTCAATTTGTAATTAAGGATTATATTAAATAACTCTGTACATATAATAACATATAATACTCTGTACATGACCTTGGAAGTGTTCACTATCCCACTATGGAACATCGCGTGCCGGAATAAAATAGGATAGGGCACAGAGTTAGCGTATCTAAACGCAAACACGGAAGCAGAGATAAGCCCTGTGTCGCAAGCAGAAGAAAAGTAAAAAAGGGAAGAGAGCGCGACTCGTACAAGCATCGAGGGACAAATGACTGTATATACGTTCATGCGACAAGGAAATCGAGCTTGAAAAAGCGCTTGGGAATCGCAAAAGCCCATTATCATATGGAAATCAGCAGGAAGTTAAGGTCCTCTTTGTCTCCCGTAACTCCGCTCGATCAAACTTTCGCGACGCGCGAAATTCCGCAGCGCCGCCAAAACTAATTCCCAAGTGGGCGGGACATGAACGGCTAACGAGTATGACGACCAGAAGCTGCGCGAGATTTCGCGAGAGAAAGAGAGCAGATGCAGACGGTTACTTTCTAATCGTGCGAGCGAGACGAATATTTCCCCTGCGGACTTGTCGACTTGCCAATTAAGTTTTTGCTGTACACACTGCGTTGGCTAATTAACGCATACATATACTTCGTCGTTCAGGACAGTGTATATACATACATTCCTACATCGTTTTGAACTTTGCAATTATCGGCGAGAAATTTCGAGAGGCAATTACACGAGGATTTTCTCAGTGACTACTTTTCAAACTCAAGAAAGAGAGAAAGAGACCGACAGTCCGTGGTGTTTCAATGCAGTATAAACGTCGCGACGCATCGAACAGAATGAGCTTTGGAAATTAATAGTCGAACGCTTTCGTCGACGCTTATCTCGTAGGCTGTATAACTCGAGCAACCAAAGCCGGTATACACGAATGTATAATACACGCGATCGAGCATATCTCGATGCGACATCGCCCGTGTGTTATGTACCAATCGGTGAATGCTTTACATAACACTAGCTCGGTGTCATTAACGCCTGTGTATACGCGCATCTCTCATAGTCGATCGACTCATCTGCACCCCTATATATATGTACGTACGAGTATCTATACGCGCTAACAAAATTCGACGGATCGATAAACCTGCGATTCTAAGCAGATGGTGGCTGATGGTGTGCGTTCCTTTGTTTTCAAATAGCTGGGGCTTACGTTGCGAGTATACAAACTTATTTTTTATTAACTCTGTTGGTTCTCGACGCTACGCAGGTATTTTCGTGGAAAGGTACAATTTTTAAATCTAAGCGTATACTTCAGCTTTCTTCAACGGGCAACTATTGGTTACTTTCTAACTAACGTCAACCTAGTTCGGGTCATGTTTACGAGGGTAGCCCCGAAGAAGAAAAGAAAAAAACACGCTTTGCCAAATAAACAATGGGGTTGGGAGAAAAGAGTCGACGTAAAGAAGTCAGGGGGTGAATGTAAGTAGGCAGACTGATGAGAAAAGGATTTTGACAGGAGAGACAATTGAGTAAGTGACAGTTGTTTGCAAATCTATTACGACCAATTTATATTTCGTCTACTGAAACAATTTAGCCGTTGATATTTCGTAGGATTTGAGAAAATGCGGAAGGATTATGCGAAAATGACTTTGCTGCAGTCTCTGAGCGGAGTATAGTTTCATTTAAACATATATATGCCTATGCTTTTAGTTCGCATGTGTAAGAGGTATATAAGTAGTCTCAGAACTTTGATAATGATTTTCTAATGTCTCATAAAAGGAATTAAATTCGTAATGGTTGCAAAATTATAGAAGCCTCGAATGTATGATTTTATGCAAAGCCCCGAAGCATTGCTGAATCGTTTAAACAGATCAGCGAATATGCCAAGGGTGAAAAAACTCTCTATCCAGTGCAGGCTGCATTGTAAATAACGAGCAACGCATAGAAATGACTAACAGCATGGCGAGTAATTAAAAAAAAATATCGTTCATCCCTGCGTTTTTAAAATTAAATAACATCGCCCGTTGTAATGTATATTCCACAATATAAACGAGTGGAACGTTAGCGGGCAGTTTGTCAGCGGAGTTTACTGCGCCTGTATACCTGCATAAAGCTGACAGGCGTAAAATAAATCGGGCACAGGGTCTGCGCGTACTCCAACCGAATAACACTCAAAATGATTCGGCAAAACATAAACTGTAGTGTATGCGTACTTGTAGTCCGGATTCGTTTGCCAGACCTCGATCTGTCCACTCCGAAATAAACGTCGCAGTTTTATCGATTTCACTAGACTGCGTCGAGTGTATTGTAGTTAAAAACAATCGATATATCAACAGACTATTCGAATGTATACTTTGATTATCGACTCTCGTTGAGCGATTAAATTCCTATGCGCAACGCATCGGACGTTTCGCAGTCGATATAACCCGGTGATTAAAGTTTCGACGACGATATAAATAAAAAGAAAAGTGAAAATATAATTACAGTGATGTAAGCACGAGAGAGAAATTCCGAACGACAACTCGCGACACGACTCGAGCTAACGTAGCATGATGCATTACAACGTGCCGGATATGCCGGAGTGACAGGCTCGCCTGGAATGAATAATCGAGACTGGCCACCGCGTCGCTCGATACACCCTTCCTTCTTGCCTCACATGCCCCTATATATATGCGATGTACCTTTGCGATTCCGATGCCTATTCGTGGATATGTGCTTGCGTCGCGTTTTTGCCTTCCTTTACACTTTGATCGGTATCCTCCCTTCTTCTCTCTCTTTCTCTTTTCTTTTTTTATCTACATATAGTGACTGAGATGAAGAGATGTGTGACATTATCGAACATGTACAGGATGTATACATGGACATATATATATATATATATATACACATTGCAAGAGAAAATGGATAACCTTTAGATATAAACGAGCGGAGGCGTTGATAAATTTTAATTTTATTATTATTGCACGTAAGTGATTACAGTGAGGTGTGAAAGCGTCCTTTGATCTAAAATTACCTCGAATTGTTTTTAACATTATATAGAATACTCGCGTTATTCTATAGCTATAAAGTTCGATAACATGCCAGCAGTGCAGCTGCTTGTTTTTGTTGTATTTCCACGACACGGTTATTATGAAAATGTCTTCTTTCAAGTTGAGAAGCGCACGACATTGTTTACACGCACGGACGAACTTTTCCTGCTGAAATTTATTACCGTGAAATTCACGTTATAAATCGCCCTGATCGAAGCGGAAAGAAAAGCGAGCTCGAAAAAATGCAATAATTACGTAACATAAGAAATGTTGTAAGACGGTTTAATTAGCGTCTTCCAATAATAAAACCCACTTGACTGCGTATAACTCACTCAATAAGCGCTCGTAAAAACTATATGTCACACAGACGGTTCCGTTTCATTGCGAAAGCCCCCAATAGAACGTTAAGGTCGCAGTACATCCAATGTAAATTCGTCTCAGTTACGTGTCAAGGACAACAGTCGTTTATACATATCCATATAATACAGTGTACGGCCTGTCAGTATATATATGTATATACAGTGAAAATCTCGATTAAGCCGTAAAGCGCGAGTTTGGTCTTTACGGGGGTGGACGACGCAACTGCTGCACGCGCTTGTGAAACGAACTTCGAGGCTTTGATTATTGTGCCGAGAGCGCCGGGGAGAGAAAAGAGAAATCACCCTTTGGACGTTAACGGGACGTTACGGCAGCTGTGCCTCGCGAACGTTAGACGGGAGAGTTGAAAAGAAGCTTTCGATTTTAGAGAATATGCTGCGCCTGTATGCCACAGCTCTAGCTCGTCGTATATGTATGGACGATTCTCTACCGAAATGTCGCTTCAATAATTCCTTTCGGTACTTTTCTGTACCGTACAGTTCTTTACGACAGTGACATTATGTCAACATCTCTTCAAATTCTTCAAAAACCGTGGGGAAGTATTTGTTAATATAAAAACACGTTGAAACTGCTTTCGGAAGTTGTATACATATGCTTGCTATGTGTCATTAATAAACTAAATTTTACAAATTAAAAAATTCGTCAATACATTTGTAACCAAGGTAAACGTATCAGTAAATTTAGACTGTTATAAATAATAATGATAGAATAACTTGAAAATTATAGTCTTTTAATAATGAATAAGAACAGTACATTTAAAATAATGGGATCGGACACTTGAATTATGTATGACATGAATACTAGAATTACGAAAATTAAAAGAGTAGCTCATATTGAAAAAATGCAATTGTACCGTGTAAAACTTTGAAGGAAAATAAATCTTCTTAAATGTCGTTTCGACTTTATTCCCGCAATTTTATACGTCCGTTAGTTTTTAAAAATTGAACAAGATACGTATAAGTAGAGTAAAACTGTTCGTCTCGGTTACTCCAATGGTATTTAGTGCTCGTCGTTCCCTCTATATACACGCCAGTTTAATGAGCCGCTTGCGCGCGAAGAGCAAATTCAATTTCACGTCCAACGCGATGTACACGAGATAAAAAGGGCAGCACGAAAACAAGTACCTCTACGCGCTGTGTGAGCACCGATACGCAGTATACTTTCAAGGCATTTTTAATTTCGCGTTATTAGCTCGACTCTTGTGCAACCCCACGCGATATGGTTCTTTAATTTCGACTAAAAAGCCACGGCGTCGGGTTTGTGCTTCTTTTTATTTCGCTCGTTTAGAAGTTCCCTCGTTATTAATTTTTTGTTCTCCGATTGCATATGTGTGTAAGTATGTATAGTATATAAATACACACGGACATATACATTACATCTTTAGGGTCCCGTAAAAGAATCAATCTCGACTCGAATGCCGATCCATCGAATAGCGTATCCGTCCATAAAGTCTTATCGCCCTGATAAAATCATCCCTTCTTTCTTTTCTATTAATGTACAGTTTAGGAGAGGAAATCCTTGAAACGATGATCCGCGCTTCATTTCGAAAAGACAAGTTGTCTCGGATTCCACGTACGTAATTGTATATACAGTATAGACATATGTCTCACGCATACAAACGCATATCCGAAGGTACTTCTGTACTAAAAGTCTTGCAAAGTTGAGGCACGGATACCCGTATAGATGCACATATAGTACAGAAGCACATGTAGTTCCCAATCAATCGGTCGTATATTGAGTGGAAAATCGATAAAGAGCTGTAGCTGAGCCTTACGAGTACCTGTGTGTGTCGTCTATAAAAGCTAGCCGACATGTACTGTAGCAATCGACGACAACTTCGGCCCGGAAATGACAGTTTGCAGACGGTAATATTCAGAGAGCTGGTGTTCGAACATACACAACTGCAGCTTCGATATTGAAATTTAGATCTGCGTCGGATTTCGGCGAGCCGGTATGCGAGATGCTAATTAAAATGGATGAAATGAAAATAAGAAAGAGACGACGGCTGACATATCGCGCGCATTAAACGAGAGCGTTTAGTTACATATATGTGTCTACAGCAGCTTAGCATTAAAATTTAAATCGGTAGCGAAAATACGTTACAATATACGATACATCTACAGCTCACCGAAACGCAATTAAAGCTCAGACTCCCGTTCGAATTATATTAACACCCGGAAAATCAAATGCTATTCCGTAAATAACAAGCGGAGCTGGCAGCGTTTTCATTTTCGCCAGCTACATTTTGCCAGAGTCTCTCGTTGCACACGCCCATCGCGATACATGTATAAAAGCGCGCGAACCACGAGATCAGCGGATTTTCGCACAGCTTCGTGCTTTTGCCTATCTGCTCTCTTTCTCTTTTGGCTTTGCTGTGTGCTGCAGAGGCAGAAGCACGAGAGACAAGCAGCCGTCGTCGCTGTCGCTATGATCATTCAAGTACAGGGTCTGCAAGTAGCGCATATCGGGGTGAACGAACGTGGGATTACTTTACTATGTCACGGAGGGTTGTGAACTTCGGTATTTTTTTTAATAGACAGATAGAAAGATGATGCGACGACGAGTTAGCTGTAACGATTGCTAATTAAAATTTGATCGTGATTTACGGTGGCTGGAAGTTGCAAGTAATGAAAATATATGTGTTGTAGTTTTTCACGCCTTTAGATATCTGGCTATACTGCAAGAAAGCACAATTGCTTTATGATTCATGGTATTGGAAAACACGAATATGAAATTGGAAATATAGTTTTTTCTATACCATTTGACACTGTTTATTAGAAATTTTAATCGAATTTAAGATGTTTTATGTTCTAGCGCAGATAATGGTAATTTAATACTTAGAAAATTGTCCTTAGAATGTAATACAGCGTAGAAATATCAAAGAACAATTTATGGATTAGTATCTTTAGTAAAATAAAGTATTATTTAACTTTTCATTTCCATATTTAATACTGTATTTAATTATAGACCGCTTTTTGTTTTTAAGGACGTATCTTGATAACGTAAAAATATAATGATACGTATAATCTCGATGTATTCGTAATTATTCGTAACTATTCCGTAATTGTTTTATAATAAATAAAAGATTATGTTTTAATTAAATTATCGGCCCAACTTGCGTCGGGCACACAAAAAATAAGTCATAGACTCATCAAGTGTTCCCCTCCACGGAAATCTTTAGTAAAAGGCGAAAGATTTATACGTGTATTGAAGGGAAACCAGAGTGACGACTGGAGCGTTTCGCAGCTCTCTTATTCAATTCAGAGAACAACATCGCATGTGGATCGAAAAAACGGGTAGCCACCTGGCGGACAGTATGCCCTACTACACGTATCAGTCCGTTACTTTTCTACAAGACCAACTGTACACTTATGTACACAACTGTAGCTTCATTTGATAATTCGTACGAATGAACAGTAATTCGGTACAATAAACAAATGTTTTATTTAATAATTAATAAGAATCGATACCTTATTATACCAACTTCAAAGGAGCATTGTTAATACCGCAGTAAAATAATGAAATCGATGAACGAGAATTGAAACGAAATGCGTAGATCCGAAAGAGCCAGGTTCATATTACCATTTCAATTAAACTTTTCGCTTTGCAGTTGCAGATTCTTTTGCATAGGAGCATTTACATCCAGCGAGGCAACGAATTCAGTTTCGCGAATTTGCCCGTGCGCGAATCTGAAAGTTATACCCGCGTAAACGAAGTTCGCAATTTCATCAGTTAAACGGCTCGTTGATTTAATTTTGAAAACTGTTCGGCTTCATCGCAAGCTCCTGGCATTTTCATAACGCTACTGAGAGAGAGAGAGAGAGAGAGAGAGAGAGAGAGAGAGAGAGAGAGAGAGAAAAAGAGAGAAAGCTACCCCTGCATTAGCGTAACAGACGCGGAAAGGGCAAAATAAAATGCGAAACAAAAGATGCATCGAGAAAAGGAATATGAGAGGAAGCGAGAGAAAAGGAATCTTAAGCGGGTAGACTTTTTTTCTTCGCAACAAAGCTTGGAAAATTAGAAAACTTCGGAGACTGCATCGAACGTATACGCATAGCAGCATGCTGAGGGCGAGAGCGAGAAAAAAAAGCTAGATGGGAACGAGAAGCACTGGCTTCTCTCCTATCAGCGATACGGCCATTCGACGTAGCTATATATATGCGGGTCGTGATGATAACGCCTGTAGGGTTACTTGGGGAAAGAATGGAAAATGGAATAGACCTGGAAGGAAGAGAGAAAGAGAAAAAGAGTCTACAAGGGAATAAGAAACGAGTTTCAGCGGATGACCTAGTTGTGAAATATTTTTTTGCCAAAACTTTGCTTAAGGTATTAAATATATTATTTTATCAGGGGGTGTATTACTATACTAACAATAATTTACATACTAAGACTGCTTACTATTAATTATTAAGTTGAATAAATCATTATAATAATATACGAATGCTGACGTTTTTTTAAATTAAATTAAAATAGCGGATTTAGCATTATGGATATCCCAATTGTTAGTGTAAAAGGAATACCATTGAATGAATTTGTTTATTTTTAGATCGCTGGTAAATGCCAGGCCACCTATCACCAAAATAAGATTTCAAAACTCGATTAACTCGCTTGAGAACCAGTCGGTGCTCCACTCGAAACTTTACTCAACTAAGAACTTGCCGAAATTAAAAATGCCGACTAAGAGAATATGGCACATGCATCGATTTTCTACTATCCGGGGGTGTGAGCGAAAAAAGAGCGCTTTGTTCCTGCATACGCGACAAGTGAGATCGATAGAACAAGTAGAATGTGAGTGAAAAGTTAAAAAAATGCACGTTTCAGAACTCGAAGTCTAGTACCGGCTTCTCCTCGGCTAAGCACACGCCATTCACTCTTGAACCATCCATCCTACGCGGTGATTATATATATACGTTTCGGTAATATTGTTTCTTATTTCATCTATGTAAGAGTGCTTTTTCTTCTGCACACTCACAGGATCTCGCAGGATCCTTTGAAAGGGGCAGAATTGCGGCCGAGAGCTCGTAGAGACTATTCCACGAAAGGGAGGATTTGAAAGCGAAAAGTGGGCAGAATTCGACTTGACCCAAAGAATTAGGCCTTTCAGAGGCTTTTAAGCGGGTTTGCCAAAGCTTTTTGCAAGGGTTGCCTTTTAAATATCAAGCTTTTATGCTTCTGCTCGTGACGGGAATGTTTAACATTACTGTAACCACAAAATTTGTTATCTCTTTTAGCGCGAATTATTTATGTTTCGTTATCAAATTTAGAGTATACGAGCGTGTATGTTGACTATTCGTCCGTTGAGTTAATTAAGAAGTGATGTAATATGCGGTTATATTTTCATCGCAATGTTTATCTTAAAAGTCTTAAAACATGCTATTTTTGAATTATTTGAATAGCCTGTCGGCTTTTTATTAGTCTAATTTGAGCTTTATATTTTTACTCTGTAAAATTCCATTATTTAAAGTACCTTTTTATAAAGTATTCAATTAAATATAATTGAACATTTTAGATAAATATAACATATATAATGTGCGCCGCTGTTAGTAACCATAGAGATTTTTACGATATTAAAAATTAATATTATATGTACGTTTTAACTAGAATAATAATTAAATGTGATTTACGCGCTATTGTCATTAAACTAAGTAACTATAGCTTTCAAAGTTTGCACTTTTAAATATGTGATTTTTTAATTGATAAATTTCAGTTGCATTATAAAATTTATAATTTTAACAGTAACGATTTTCGGGATTAAGGCGTACCGTAGTTATATTGTCGAATGTAATTGTTTTTAAAACATAATTAATGTTTACTGGATTCGTAGTTTTATCTGAAATAGATGTAAAGGAGACTTTATGAATTTAATGGTGAACATATACGGAACACGAAAGATAAAGTTCGGGCTCATCGTTTCTAAGTTTATGATTTATACCTGTTTCTGAAGTGAAAAGTAGGATCACTATAACATTGCTAATGAAAAATATATCGCGCAGTTAATGTTTTGCAGAAAGTATGTTATGTCATCCTTTTGCAAGATTCATAACGAACAATGCCGAAAAATGGTGAAATATAGCGGTTTTATCTTATACTGATAGAGTTATATATTGTAAAGATTTGTTTTACGGGAAACTACAAGATACACATGCGCGACTGTATAGTATCGTTAATGATTTGGGTTTCGAATGCAAATGGACATCGATAGCCTCATATAGATGCGAGTTTTGTAAACGCTCACCGGTCAGTGGGCGTTTCAAAGATATATTGCTTGATAGGCGCAAGACCATATAATATCCGGACGAAGGGTCAGCTCTTCGATGTAGCAGAGACAACGAGAGGCGTCGGGTTATTGGCGGTCAGCCAATATCTATGATTTAGCAAGGTATCCGGCTGCCGGTTATTGCGCAGCAAACACACATACTCACAGACATATTTGCTCGCGTCTCATTATTTACACGCTCACAGCGACTGCTTTTATCCGTATAGGATGTATACCAATGTATAGTACATAACTGTATAGACACCTGAACGTAAAGTGCCCCTTACACGCGTGTATAGTAAGAATCTGTATTTTATTTATCCGTATTCCGACTCCGGGCAAAAAAGCTTTGTCGATTACATAAATACACACGTAGCTCTTTGCCATGAATTCCGGCAAGCAATCTCGAAGCTTTGTTGCTGTGGCTTAATTACGCTCGCTGTATGTAAAATGGTGTGCTTCGAAGTACACGAGGCGTCGATTGCCTGTCATTAAAAACTCTATGTACGCGTAGGTATTACGCATAAATTTTGCAAAATATAAACGTACCTGGCGAGCTCTCTTTGGAGTTGATGAACCCTGGAGCAAGCGCGTTCGGCCTCGGCCGTGGCCTCTCGCACTCGGGCGTCGGCCTCCATTCGCAGCCGTCTCTCCCGTTCCAGAACATCGCGCTGTGTAGCTTCTCTCTGGAACAGAACGAAACAGAGCGTCAAACGTCTGACAGTTTTTATAATACCTCGCTCCGACGTCGTGACCATTTTACATTTCTCTTTCAGTTCTCTCAGTTCTCGTGCTGCTGTGCCAAAGTATATATAAAACAGACTATGTGTACATATAGCTATAGTGTATAGTAAGTTACGTATATAAACGTATATGTAAACGTAGATATAAACGTAGAGTTGAAAAGATGAGAAAGAAAGCGTGGAGTTTCGACACAAAGAGCGCAGCGACAGACTAAACAGAATAAAATCTGCAATTTTATCGGCGCACATCGCCTGCGGGTTCTCGACTCTAATACGGAGCGAAAACAGTTTCGAGTGAGGCTGCAACCCAGCGAACAATCGATATTACACTCTCGAGCGCATATGTCTGTACTATGCACCGGTCGACGGTTTCGTCTTTGATAGTTTCGTCACCCTCACCCCTGCTTCGGCACCCGTTTCACACTCCATGTACACGTATACTACGTACACACACACGTACGTAGCTGACGTCATTTTCCTTTATATACCACGCGTCCCGACGATCTCGGCTTTATTCAATCGAAACTCGTCGTCGCGTGTTGCATTATGCTCTCAAAGTTCGCTTATATATATTGACGTATATAGCCTGCTGTATTGTATATCGTATATAGCTAGTGCTAGCGCGAATAGGAGCTTACATATACGGGAGGGCTCTTTAGCGCTATGAAAAGCAGTTGAAAATTTCAGTCTCTCGAGAGGTGATATCGATTATTATTGCCCCGTTCGCACGAAAAAGCATTACGAGATGGAAGTCACGTTGCAGGAGAGTAGTTGCAAATCATTTTTGTTGTACACTGGTGTTTACGGTGATCGATGAGCTTGAATTACTGCAAGGGACCCGTAAATTGTTATATGCGACAAGTGCGGTTAAATCGAAATGCGGTTTGAAAAAAATCATTTGTATCGCGCGGTATTTGAGGATACGCGTTCACTCGTGGAAACTAAACGATAAATTACAGCTGATGCTAATTGCTGTCAGAATAAGATGATTTATCAATTCATTTTTACCAGAGAATGCTTGTTCTACGGGAACAATTATTCAATGGACGTACTCGAAATTTTAATTAAATTACTCATACGTATTATATGTTCGCCGATCACACGTGTATATCGATCGTGTTAATTTTGTCTTGAAATAGCGAGTGTGCTAATTTAAAACTTTCTACTGAATATCGTATGGGCTACGTATAATAATTCACGTGAATTAGCACCTCAATCAAACATCTGTCCAATCTAGTGTCATCACAGTTTGATATATAATATTTCGCAGATACAGTTCGCTGAGTACAGAGAGACGAGCGTCGAAATAATTTTCGTTAAGCGAAAATTCCCCTTTTATTTGATCAGAGAGCTCTTACTCTCTCAACATTCTCTTTATATTCCTCTGACTCTCTGTCTCTGTCTCTCTCTCTCTCTCTCTCTCTCTGTCTCTTTCTCTTTCCTCTCGTTCTTCTCCGCAGTGAGGATAAAAACACCCCTCCTCTTATATACATAGCAAATACATAGCCAATTTCCGAGTGCTCGCTAGTCTGGAAAAAGTAGGTTAAGACCTCGAGGGTCCACAGAAGCTCCTCGGAGGAAAAACAACAAAACGAGATCGTCATTAGATTATCAGTCGTAAAGATAAGAGCCCTTAAAAATTCTCTCTCGCTTGCGTACACGCAAAAGGCCGACCGCGACGTTTTAAGTTAATTCGATGGATATATACCAGACTCCCTCAGTCTCGTTTCTCAAATCGATGCAGATCAGAACGGGGAGAGTATATAGCCAGTCGAATAAAAATAAGAAGTATATAGCGTACTAGCCGATCGCGCGGAATGAGAGCACAATCTGGTAAAAGCCGGCGGCTAGCTGACCAGGAGGTTTAAGGGACGGACTCTTGGATTTATGGGAGTCTTAAATCCTCCCTACTGGACTGAACTAAGGCTTTTCCTCTCTCATTTCTCGTAAAAGCTCTCTTCCTCTTTCCTATTCTCCTTTCGCGTATGATCTTACTTCTTTCGTTGTTTACGTCCGTTTCGACGGTTCCGTCTGTGGTTCCTCTCGTCGAATTTCCGTCTGTCTCGCGACCCTGTTCTTTCGATACCTGAAAAGCTCGATGCACTTTCAAGTCGTTTCTACTGCCTGGGTTCATACTTTACTCCCAAAAGCAATTCGCGACTATCTCGATAAAGTGGGCTGAATCCTCCGGGTGATAGAGCCTCGAGGACAAAGACGGCATGCTAAAGAAGAAAAAGAACTATTGCTGACAGAAATATATATACATATAACGTGAAACGAGAGATCACACTTATATGGATCTTATTATATCCTACCGTCGACGTGACTCGAGCTTATCGCACGAGACTTGGAAACTAAGTTAAAATCATTAAGGACAAAGAGGAAAACTACATTATTATTATAAATGTGCCTATAAAGCGTCGCTAAAAGCTATTAAATCATCCGCGTCGATCGCGATTAAACTGCGACGGTCAGCCAAGCGAATCCGACGACGGTCTGTCGCGCGCATAGTGTCGTCGTCACGGTGTGGTTACAAAGGACATTTTCGTGGAATTATGATCCGTAAAGGCTTTTTGCGCTCTAAATCCATCAACTGCCTTCGTGTGACAGAGAAAAAGAGGCATATACCTATATACGTATGCGAAGTGGATTTTTTTGTCTGGAGCTGCAGTCGTCGTTAAAAAATCGAGTGGAGAACGAGTGATTTATGATGATTTTGTAGTTTGTCGAGCGGATACACGAGACACGTGACCAAGCTATTAAGTTTGTCTTTCGCACGAGGAGTGTGCGCGAACCATTTATATACGGCAATGGTAACTTCAGGAAAATCATCAGTTTCTTTTAGGTAAATCACAAATGTACATATCGATCCTGATGCTATTAATAACAACACGTTGACCTTGTCGTTCTTCTTCTTTGGACTTTATTTTGGAAGAGTGTTCGCACTTTGGATATTCTGAAGATTCTGAAGTTACTTTTAAAGATTTGTTAACTAGTGCAGCATTCGATTGTAGAAAAAATATAAAGATTTGTTGTTTTTACGAAAAACTTTCTCGAATTCTAAAGGCACAAGAGCCATCAATGTAAAAAGAATGCTGGAAAAGTGAGAGTGACAAGAGCCAAGAATACAGACGAGTTGTGTATATACATAGTCGAGGTGCGAGGGTGAAAATCTTCCACGCACTGCATTATTGATTGGGCTTTCTCTGCTGCCAATGCTATCGAGGGAATCTCGAGATTCCGGCGTTGAATCAGAGAGTGAGAGCCCTTGCACAGCGAGTACGCGCGCAGTCCGCTCATTAATTATTTGCCGGTCGATCATGGCATGCCGTAACTCTCCTGCGGTGGCTACATCCATATATATATGTATATATTCGCTTACATCTCTCAACGACGATTGATACCGCCTTGAGCGACACCGGCACGTCCCTAGAAATGACAGGAAGACTCTTGCTCTTGGGTTCGATTCAAGAGTATACCAGCGAGAAGTGTGTCGGGTGAGAGGCGTGAGCCGAATAAATTACGCGACAATAGGCCAGAAATGTTGATTCTTGAACCCAGAGTAGTCGGAGTTCTGTTTACCTAAAACGATACGATTTTTCTTTTCACCTTCAATCGTTTCGTGCATTGATTGGCTCATTGTACGTTTGATGATTTCGTGGACCGAGAGAAACGAACGGTCGAGCCTTGATGTCAATAATTCTTTATTACTGGTATTTTGTCTCTTAATCCAACTGCTTGGATCTAGTGTTATAAAACTAATCATGCAATTATTAACTTGAAAGACTATTATTTTTTATTTCTAAATATTATTTTGGAATGGAACTATTACACCAATTGGATTCTTGTAATCAATTATAGGAAGTCGCACTTTTATATTTGAATTCATGTAAAGTAATCTATAGTAGACTATATATAGCTGTCAAAATGTTGAATACTTTAAAGACAATATTATGAGAAATGTTTCTATCGATGCTCAGAGGAAACTGTTTGTCCGAACTTGTCGGGTGTAACTACACATCATAATATTCAGTTTAATTGAAGAAAAATGATCAAATGCTTGAATTTTCGTATTCTGTAACTCGCAGAAACGTGGTCAAAATATTGGAAAGTATGAAAAAGTTTGCAAAATACCAAAGTATGAAGGAAAAAACATTGAAAGTGATAATTTGGTGGAGGATTGCCCGTATCTATATGTATATTAACGTCGCAAAACGGTAGTTAACTTCTTTAGAAGAGAATCTTTGGCTATAATGAGTAGCAAAAGACGGTGATTCACTCCGAGTGCGTTCCTTAGAGGCAAGAAGTAGTCCGAAACTTTGAATCTATATCTCCGTAGGCAGCTTTAGCAAGAGGCTAGAAACTGCGCGCAGCTTAGTGGAAAATTTACGGGCCAGTCACGCAATCCCTTTTTGAGCGGCTACGTTTAAGTTCGAGTCGAGTGCATGGTTAACCGCGGATATCTTCTTATCAGCTTTGTGATATGTGACTTTCGCGATGCATACGTATATATTTATAAACATATGTATATGCATACAGGTATATACGTAATATTTTCCCCCTTTTACGAGCGTGATTTAATATATCTCAATGCACATGACAATGCTAATATGAGCGCCGCGCCGTTTGGATTCCTGATACGACGCTCTCCCGTTGGCTTGTTTTATTTCATACTTTTACCACCGCGCTCCTGCGTGTTATTTCGAATAGTTTTATCTCCTAGCCCGGATCTCCTGGATTTATTGGCCTTTCTTTATTTCGACTTTCGTTAAGAACGCGCGACGGCAGCAGCGGTGGCTGCAATTATTATCAAGTATATATATATGCACAAACCAGTGTTATTTCGAGGTGCGCATAGGAGAGAGCGAGAGAAATGACGTAAAACGTCGCGGTTATACAGAGCGTGTCGTTGCGCTTTTCCAGCCAGAAATAGGACTATCTCGCTGGCGTTGACTACGTATTCACGTCTTTTTTTCGCACATTCATAAAGTCCAATATGGCTGTAACTGACGTAAACGGCACTATAAGGATAAATTTAGCGAATGTATAATGTATATGTATATATCGCGGCTGGACCGGAGCCCGGAGCCCGAAGCAGCATCTCATTTGTCGAAATTCGCGCGACGCCTCTCTGCATCCTTCCTCTCGGATGCTATGCAGTTACGTAACTTCCTGAGAGTTCGTGCAAGTACTACTTTCGAAAACGAGTAACATCAATTGAATTTTCAGAGGTGATTGGGAATACATTTACGACGAGTAGTTGGAGGAATTTTAAGAATTTTTATTATCATATTGATGCTCTCCAAGACATCTTTTTCTTTGACAGCATTGCATAAATATATATACATATATACAATATACATGGAAGGTATGTAAATTGTCAGAAATCATATTCTCAAGCGATATAATGCAATGTACTGAAAAATTGAATATTCGCTGCACAATTCCAGCGTCGTGTCTCCTCACCCCTGTATACACATATACAGATGCACTCAACGCATCCCAACATCCTGTCAATGCCGCGCGTATGCATTTTGAATCCCCAAGAGCCAAAGCAAAGTGTCCAAGCTCGAAGCCGCTTTACGCGTTTATATACATAGGTATATAATATTCATATATGTGTAGTGTATAGTCAGCACATATACATAGTCAAGAGGTTGGAAACATATTCCGATGGGGTCAATGCCTGCGCGAACGCAGTGCACTGATGCACTATTGCATTCACGGGTCGAACCCCGCGAATTCGCGCAGCTGCACGAAGGGCCGAAGTCAATCACATGTTGCACACGTGTCGCGCATATCCTTGCTCTTACATACGCGTCACACACGCGAGACATCTTCGACCGGATTACACGTGCGACAAGTCTATCTATACTGATGGTCTCTTGCTTGTCGAACGTGCTATGCTTTCGAAGCAACTTCCGAAGTATATATATATGTGTGTGTGTGTGTGCACACGCTATCATCTGTCCTGATGGACACTCTGATGATGCACATCTCTGACACGCCGCGTGGCTGTTATACTGTCGGATTCGGGAAATCGAACGATGTCAGTCGATGCGTCGAGAGCTTTATTGGACTTTGACCGGACAGGCGACGATACGGAGAGATATTATGTTTTTCAATTTCGCATTTCAATGTATATAGACTTTGTTTTTCCAGTAATGCAGGAAATATTTAATGATTTTGCTATCTGTTTTAAGCCGATTCATCGTATGCTAAAGAGTCTTTTCATAAATCGAAACTGTAAATATGAATAAGTGTTTATGGAATTTCTATAAAATCTATAAATAGATGAACCTGAAATTTTCATTCAAGTTTGTGTTATATCGATTAAAAAGGTGTTTATTCATTTTTACGTCAAATTATTACACTTATATAAAAACGAATTTTAAATCCGTGTATATGAATTTAATGTTAGCCGTCATTATACAAAAATTTAATGTACAATTACAGAAATCGAATGATCTTTGATATGGAATATCAAATCAACTGTAAACGATATTTCGCGTACAGGCGAACAAAATTTCTTTTGGACATAAATATTATAGTAAATTTTGTTTTCATCGAAATTTCATATAGCTTATTGAGGTTCGTGAACTGTTATTGTGCTTGCTTCATATGTCGATATAATTGTAAATATTGCATTAGAAATTCGAAGGTAATTTATAATTTATTTCTATGTACAAGTAAATAAAGTAGCATTAAATGTGCGTAGTATGAAGACTGATTTGCTCGTAAAAGTTTGCATGTTTAATGATTTTAAATGGATTTAAATAGAAAATATGCGAAGAAATAATTTTAGCAACCTCCTGCTTAACGCGAAGATTTTCGCGTTTTCTTACAAAGTTGTTTTGTGCGAGCGTTCGCAATTCGAATGAAATTATGCTTAAGATCCTTGGAAGCGTAATAACGATCCCTCACGCTTTGGCGACTCGACTTTTTACGAGCAATTCCATATCCGTTAACCCTAAAGTCTTGAGGCCTAAAGTTTCTAAAATCCAAATCTGAGGCAATTTCGCCGAGATTTTCATTCGGATCCTGATACATACCGCCTATAATTTAGTACTCGCACATATACATTGGCACAGCTATAATTAAATTTCGCTCAGCGCGGCATTACACGGTCAACGACTCGCTTCGCGCAGTATCGAGTAACGAGCACTTCACGCGCAGAGATCGTTTGGCCCCTATCCGAACTTATACTCACGCGGCAAGTATATTGAAAGGGAGGAATAATGAAAAAGACGCCTCAATGAATTTCTTTTTTTACTGTCAATTTCAGAAGCGACAATGATCTTGCCGAATCTCCTCCATAAAAAGTAAGTTGTTCTTCGTCTCTTTTCAATTATATACTTTTTTGCAGTGAAAATCGCTCTATTAAAGCAATGCCGAGTTACGTGCGTACAGATGCCACTGTCTGTATACAACTATACATGCATATATATATATACATTGATTTTCATCGACGATGAAAAATTGTAGAACATACAGACATTTTATAAAGCAAGAGATAAAGAATCCGAAGTTTTCCGCTATCGAAACTCGAAATAGGAAAGTAGCAGTTCATCAAAAGACAATAGTCAGATAGAGCATTATATATCCTACTTAACATTCGCATGAACTCGCATTATTCAGCGTCTCAGCGATGCTTATCATCTCCTCGCAATTAGTCACGCCTGGCCGATTTATCATAGACCGATCGTCCAGATAGACGGATTATGCATCCGACCGCGTATATTTTGAGTTAGTGCGCGTGTACGTTGTACGTGGGTACGTACACACATATATATGCATACACTTAGACGTACACGCATCGCGTCCATAGTTTCGCGTTGGTCCCTCTCGCTATTATCCCCCTTTCTCGACGCTCGTGGGGGCGCAGCTGCGACAATAAAGCACGTCGTCGTCGCCGTAGTCTAGCGATGCACTCGGCCGAGGTCGAGGCGCGAATGCAGATGATGCGCGCCAAGCATAGAGGCTGGAAGTGTGTATATAAAGTCGACTGAGTCATTATACGTACATTGTCTAGGATCGTCCGCGTATACACTTTTCTCCAAAGCTTATAATACAGTCCCGTGGCGTTAGACGAGAGAAGAAAAAAACTCGACTGCATAAAGTAACGTCGTCGCGCTGCTATACGATGCTGTATATACAATATACATATAGAGATATATACTCGAGAGTGGAACGAGACTCGTGCGTGAGTCTCGTCTTTTTATCGCAGGGATGTTACGAGGTTTATCGTTGCTGTTTTTAGCTCCTTTTCTTTCGAAGAGCCGCGATACTTTACTTTTCTGCACGAATAATTTTCCCACTGCTTTTGTATCGATGGCGTGTGTAATTTTCTCGAGCACTGTTGCGGCCTTGACAGTTTGGTGTCGACGAACGCGATTGATTTCGAGTTACGAGCTGTGGAATGTCATCAGACTCGTGGATGGGATAATTGAGCACCGACGATATTCGATCGTTATTCAATACAGATATATGTTGGTGAAATGGCTCTATGTAATCCACGTGTGATTAGTTATCTCCAGTGAGCGTCGCTTGATGGATTATTAAATGGGATTAATCTGCCGACCTCGCGATACGATACGATACTTTGTACATAATATAAGTCGATTAAAAGCCTTCGTAATTAATGTATGGGTGTATTACTAGCGAGTGTATCTCGTGTGTGAAACAACTTCGGCTATGTTTTATTCATACGATCGCATTAAAATATTCCTTTGACTATAGTATTGCTACCGCACGAACTATAGCGACTAATGGATCTTCAAAACAATTAGTCATAATCTCGACAGCGGAAATCCGCGAGAGCCCCGACACGGCAGTAAAACACCCCATACGGTGGTCTCTAGTCCCGTCATCAGCGTAAAAGTCGTGAGAACCTATATATGCGAGGCTTTCCATTGAGGCTCGTTATTATCTCGATGTGTATATAGTCGCGCGTAAACAGGAGGGGTTAGCTCTCGCACTAAGGGACTACTCGGATTTTATCGAAACTGGCTAGTAAATAATTCAGTTCGATGCGGATGGGCTATTGTGGAGTTCGCGGGTGCCGTATACACGATGAATCTCACCTTGTTGATCTTAGTGAGTCCAGCGGTAGCCATAATCTTCTGCGCCCTGGAAGTCCTCCCTGTCCGGGGGGTATCTTCGTTGCCGAGGCATCTTTGGGCCGAGGCACCTACGGCCTCCTTGCTGTTATTTCTGCCTCCGGCGATTTGAGCACTACTCCCTGACCCCCAGACACGCGCCGCCACCCGACCGATCGGGCCCTCGACGCTACGCTTTATGAAGCGAGCAACCCCACCACCAACGACTTCACCGGTCCTCCCGCCCTCCACCTTTGTTCCGCGGATCGGCTGCACCGCGCGCCGGCTCGACTACTATCACTGACAATTTGTTTTTCTTGTCGAGCGCACTTCTTTTCGTTTCCCTCCAACGACTATCTGCGTCCAGAAGAAAAACGAGGAAGACTTGAGTTGTACTACTTTTTCCAGTACAGATCGGATCTGCAAGACACTTTCAAATCTTGCACGCACGTTGAGCACTGACAAAAATTAAACGTCGCTGTTTATTCCGGGCGTAAGGAAGCGCGCGTGCGGTCAAATGCAAGACGTCCTCCGCGGCCTCGCGCCACTGAGGATTAGAAAAATTCGAGTTACGTTCGGTCTTCTTCTCGACGCACCGGCACAGCAGTAGCAGCAGCAGCAGCAGCAGCAGCGGCTCGCTGTTGTAGTAGCAGTGTTGTAAGGCAGCGATATATAACACAGCTGGCTGGTGCAGCAGCAACTTCGATCAGCTACAGCCGGCGGCCGAGACCCGCATATCTCAGCTGTCAGCTGTGTCGGAGCTGCAACTTTTTCGAATCTCTGGAGTCGCGCAGGCCATAAATTCCTCTCTTCTCCACTGCAGTTTCTTTCGATTCTGTATATATCTATATATGTGTGTTACCGAGGTTCCGACAGAGGGACGTACGGTACGCGTTACGTAACGTACACTGTACACAACGCACCACGGATGCCGGCCGACTGACGTTGGGACTCGGCGAAGCGGGCGAAGTGTGCGAGAGAAGCCGGCCGTGCTCTCCGTCTCGCTCTCTCTCTCTCATAGACGACTGCACACTACCCCCGAGTACTCGAGCGCATGCGCGTTACGCTCGCTGCTCTTCGCTACTGAGGCTATACAGCACCGTCGACGACGCTGCTCTACGTATATACATACGCGTATGCACGACGAGGCAGCGACGCTTTAGCTCTCTGAATCGTATACCTCTATGCGTCCGCGAGTGAGCGCAGGGGCTTTGTACTCTCCCTCTCTCCCTCTCTCTCTCACTCGCGATGCTCTGTGTGCATTATGCGATTTACCGCACTGTCGGCCTATATACGACAGCGTAGTCTCGTCTGCTTTATTGAACGATCATATTTTTATGTATATATATATATATATATATCTATGACTGAACCCTTTTGAAGGGAGAGAGCGCACGAGATAAGATTTGGAGCTATGATCAGTATGATTATGTGCGATGCATTTTTACCGAATAGGAGGAGTAAGTTGTCTTTCTGAGAGAAAGAAAAAAAATGTGTCGGATTAGCGTGTGTGTCTCCAAGATTAAGTGGGGATACGCGCTCACGATGACGATTCCTTTCTTCGAGAGGGTTCACGTGTTTGCACAGCAGTACAGAAGCAACCGCGCGACGAGGGAACAACGGATAGGTCTTTCTCTCCTCTGCATGTCTATGTGTTTTTCGGTGGTTTGATTCTCAGTCTGTTCTAAGGGTGGGCTTTGTTTACCTATTCTTTTCTTGCTCACATACATTATTATGTATGTATTATTTATCTCGAAAATGACCTCATTCTTGCACAAACCAAAGATTTTTTAATCGACGATCGAAAAATGATCTAAAAGCATTCGCTTTCGACAATACACGGAGTAGAAATTATCATAGCGTTCGGGTTTTAATATCGAACGCTGATATTTAAGTACGGTATCACTGCCTCGTTATGTACATTAAATGAAAGCGCAAAAGGAAGATTAAACGCAGCGAAGGTGTGGCGCATTCACCGCCTGTTATAAGCTCACCTTATATCCTCATTGCTTTGACGTATGTGTGCACGTGTATATACCTGCTGCTTAATTAGTTTGAAAAAGCTATTAGACTTGATTGACGAGGTAAATTAATTTCTTTAAAACAACGATTCTGAACAGTTTACATAGAGTTTGAATGTGTACTTAATAGTAGCAGACGACAGTACGTCTAATCGAGGTATTATCTAAGTCTGGTCGCTGCGACGTAGTCTGTTTATATAGACGCTCGATGTCATCCCATTCCAGGTAACTACATCCCAGATCGGTCGGAAAGTCACTCATGCGATGAGTTATAAAGTCTCAAACGGCACAGCTGCAACTATATAGGGACGAGTCATTCTTACCCTTCATTTTATATTCCAACTCAAAATTACGGCTCGCTCTAATGAGATCTCCCGGACCAGAGATGGAATTACTACCAGGAATTTAGTATTTTCAGCTTAATACTCGCAACGAATTTTTCCACAGCTATTTGTTACATAACCTTCTTTCGAATACACCAAAAAGGCTGGAAAAATAATAAAAAAAATTTCTGTTCAGCTTGAAAATCAGCTGTGGAAATAAAGTTGTAGTTCAGCAAACGACTGGGCGACATAGATTCGCGGGTAAAAATTGGAAGACCGTCGATCGAGTTGTTTGTAAATCAATTTGCAACGTAGACTGGGTATACCTTATGAAAAAAATCGAATTGCCGATAACCGCCTGGAGCAAATCGAATTACCCAAGGCTTTAAACGAAGAAATTTACACAGAGTAAAAAACTATGCACAGCGTCAATCCATAAGAATGCCAGATGCAAAAATTAATTCGTCATACGTGAATAAATAGAAAAAAACTCCTTTATCATATCACATAACTGTCTCTAACGTACGAATTATCAAGCATATTACCAACCCAATTAAAGCGCTCGTCGTGATACTAACCTTAGCGGCCTTGAGCCATAGTCGAGGGTGGAAGGGGGTGTAGCAGAGCAGCAGCTAGCGCGACGATTTAATTAATTAGCGAGTCGCGGCGATGAAAAGCCCACGGGGTTTTTGTTCACCGATATATATATCGAATGCTTGATTGCGCGTCGAATACCTTTGAACGACCCCTCGTGCTTTTTTTTATTTTTTTACTTTCCAAGCTAACGTTTAGTCGGACCGCAACCGCAAAAGCTTTCGGGTATGTATGCGCTAGCTCGTCGCGTTTATATAGGCATATCAGGCGGGCTGCATTTATTTTTCACCGTTTGATTAAACGCTCGCTAATTGATGCTCGTTAATGTAGGCGCTTTGGTAACGCCTGTTTTTGCTCCCTTACGCTGCAGTCCAAAGGGTTTGATTTTTCGATAAACCATTCGTTGTATGGTACTGTCCGTAAAGTTTCGAGCTATCGACTGGTTCGAGCGATGGTATGCATGCATTCCTATTGGAGAACGCGTGTATCTCTGATGACTATGCGAACAATATGATCTATAAAAATATTGAAAATTGGTTCATAAAATTCAATTCATTCGCGACGCAATGTCTCAATAAGTACTTTAAATTGCAGATGAACTTTCATCTTAGCTGCTACTTACTTTCATCTTATGAAATCGATGTAAATCTACCATAATTTAGTAACAGGAATTATTTTAAGTACTTCCATAGAAATCATTAGAAAGTTTGCACCTCTGTTGTTTTTAGAATGTATTTATATTTTTTGTATTATAAAACGAATAGTTATACTCTAGTCGCTAATCAGACAACGATTTTTAACACTTCTGTTGATTACTTGTGTTAGATATAATTGTTAGTCGACAATGTAAAGATTAAAATATGTAACAGATTTTTTATTATTTATTTACTCGACTAGAAAATTAGAATTCTCAGTTTGTGGCTAAGTTGATAGAAATCAGCATACAAGAAAAAAGTGTCGTGATCGATGTGTGCATCTCCGCAAGGATGCAATGACTGTACGTCTGCGAATATAGCGAAAAAGGATTTGACGTTTTCCACAGGCTATAGCGTTTACGCAAGCAGCAAACAATTTAATATGCGCGCGAAGCAGCGGCATCCAACGTCGAACCCTCTTCATCTTCTGTGGGAGAGCGCCTTATCTGTCTTCTCCCGCGCTCGATGCTTTATTGGAAAGCTTTGCTTTCGTCAGTGCGCTTTGATCAGCGATGAGCCGCTACTGCTGCTACGCAGTGACTTGAATCGCGATGTCCGATATCTCTGGATGTCCGGCATTTACATTGTCATCGGGTTTTGTTCTCAGTACCTACAAGGGTTGCTGCTCTCGAGAGATGGACAGATGAATATATTGCGATGAGGGGAGAGCCGCACAGTAGCTGCGTTGCCGGTCGCTCGGAAACTTTCTGGAATTCGATGGTGGCTTATACGTTCTGCGTGTTATGTCGAGTTTTTGTATTTTTCAACTCTATATGTATCGATTTTGATTTTACTTCTTTTTCTTCTATTTTGTACAATTGAATCGGTAAAATATCAATGCTCGACAGTTTAATTTTATTATTGAAAATACTGTTATCATAATGCGAAAATAATTCACTTATAAAAATGTCAGTGTTAAAAATGGAAGAAAAGACGCAGCAATTCGGAGACTTTTCTAATGAAATTATAACCGTGAAACTCATTGCATTATGTGAACTGTAATTGTATAATGCGTTCAATCTAAAAAATTAGAAATTTCAACGTACTGCTCTTCAGAACGTACAAACATTCATTGCTAATTTTCAGTGAACTAACCACCGAATTGGTAGATTTATCTTTCATACATACTGTACATTGGAATGAATGAATATATATCGAAGCGGTCAATTTTCCATTTTCAAAACCAGAGAAAAATGCATTATTTCAGTTAGAAATTATATGTACTTCTTCGATGGCATAGTCGTTTCAAGAATAGATATGTCACGCATGGTGATATTATGTTTAATTCCGTGTCTATAGTCTACACCCGCATGTACATTCACGAAGTGAGATAAAGAAGTCAAAGAACCCGTATGATTTCGTGAGGCGAAAGGCCGTTACGAGATTAGTGGTAATTGAATTCTAACGAAACAAATAAAAATCTTATTATCTCTCGTATGAGTCGTGCTATTATTCGGTTTATCGATTCCGGAAATTACATGTTCTTCTGAAAAATAATACGCAGACATACATTTGCCAGACATTCGCTTGATCTGCTCCGGTACTTGCTTGCACGCGTGGTATAACCGCAGACGGTAAGTTTAGCAATGACAGAAGAAAAAAATCCAAACCTACATATATATCTATACACTGACAAAGCCTCATCCATAAAGAATCAGACGTCGTATCTTAATTAGCTCTCGGCTTTTTTTTATCCAAAGATGCTGCCTTCCCGGCTCGTTATCGAATTTCCGGGAAGCAACTCAACGCTCTCGCGCGAGATCGAGCGCATGCATTATACCGGCAGGGGTTAATATTATACTGGGCTCGAGCAGCTCTTTTTGTTTGACAAAATTTTTCTTCAATTTTTTACATGGACTGATTTTTTAGCTTATGCAGGCACTGTACAGCAACTACCATGATTATCCTCTGGGGAAGATTAAACATCCGATCGCGACGGAATGTCTATTTACCTTTGTGGAGGAGTAAAGATTAATTTTGAAAACGATTATTGTACTTCCGAGGTCTGTGTGTATATTGTATTAGGGGACGGAAAAAATGTATAATGAATTTTAAAAATCGTTGAACTTTCAAGCTTGCTCGTCGTTGCATCGTTATAAGACCCGATTATTGCTATTTGCTCGTCGTAAACAATGAACGCTCGCTCTCTCTCTCTCTCTCTCTTTCTCTCTCTCTTAGAGCTATTGATTTTACGGATGAAAGGCGCTCGAGCCCCTCGAATCACGACTCCATAAAACGGGGCTTATTTCGCGGTACCGTTGCGTTGTATTGTGTCGGCCGCACACACGCGTTCATAAACCCGATATTTCGATACTCGGCACGTTCCTCCAACGTCGCGCGCGCAAACTCTCCACTCTTCCTCTTTCGCTGTTCCGTCGTCGGCGTGCATTTTACTACGTTAGGCACTAGGCAGTCAACTTCAAACGCTCTCGTCGGCTCTCTCTCTCTCTCTCTCTCTCTCTCTCTCTCTCGTAAAATAGCCGGTCTTTTCTTTTTTCTCTATATTCTTATTCTTCTGATGAAGGCTGTATATGTTTTATACTCGCCAGCGCCTTTGTTCTTTTTATTTTAACATCGCATCCCTTATTGGTATTTAGAGACGCATCACAAATTTGGTACTGTATCTACTTTACAAAGTAACTCGTGTATAGTAACTGTAAGTTTTTGACTTTGATCATCAGTGCCTTTAAAAAATGTTTGGCGCCGGGTCAACTCACAAATTTGACAAGTGTATAGTTTTGGCCGACTAAGTGCGGTGTTTGCCAAGAGGTAAAGTAATCGACACTCGAATGCAGTAAAGTTTTACATACTGAGTTTTTAAAATGAACAAACATAAACATGTACACTTTAACCGCCTAAACTACAGCTTTATCCAATACATTATTGATGAAACGAAAAAGTAGAGTGTATATAGTAGATGTTTTCTTCTTTTTTTATTGATGGTTATAAAAAATATACATCTCACATGTATGCTAGACAGCGGTTTGCTTGAGATCTAACATGTACAGAAGCAGCTGTGTACAAAAGTTCATCAGTGCAAACATAGTGAGGAAGGAGCGGGAGGAGGTATGGAAGGTCGCGGTAAGTTCAAACCATTGTCGACGCTCCACCCTCAACTTTTACTCTTCTCTCTTTCTCCGCCACGGCTTTCCATCGCGACTCCTTTTAATTTTTTACCCTTCTCTCGGCGTCGCGCACTTTTTTATCAGTTTCACCATAGGAGCAGCAGCAGCAGCAGCAGCTCTCCTTTATTATCAATTTTCTTTGTCCGTCTGTCGCGCCTTTCTTTTCTATTATTTCATCTATGCGAAACTTTCTACCACCTCTTCTATCCCCTGGACTTTTTTATATTATCACCGCAACCGGGCGTAAAACTTTCAACTCCGGGATTTTTCTTCACCGAATTAGCCTCTCGCTTCTTTCATTTTCCTTTTTCCGCCACGACAGCGTTATAATATACACGCGCGCACACGCGTGCACGCGAAGCGAGTTAGAGAACTCTTATTTTTCTATAGCGCTTCTCTTATTTTTTTCTCTCCTCCTTCATAGAGTCGAACACCCCGTCGGTCTCTCGGTCTGTCGCTCGTAGGCTGCAATTAGCATGCATCCGTAGTGGCGAGCGGGGATTTCGAGGGTGCGGGAGACTCGCTCTTGCTCTCTCTCACTCGCGCGAGCGTAATCCCAGGGGATCCTTGGGTATATGCCTCGAGAGCTTATACGACGTTACATCAAGGGAGAGAGAGAGAGAGAGAGAGAGAGAGAGAGAGAGAGAGAGAGAGAGAGAGAGAGAGCGCGCGTTATGTAACGCTGCGGTCGAGGCTTACGAGGATGTTTTGCGAGATGCTGGGGAGTTACTGCTCGGCTTTGTACTTACGATTCGACGGGGAACAACGACGACGGTGCCGATGCACCCCATGGTATAGACCGTCGAAAATTATTCCAAGACCGGCCGTAGCCTACTGTACTGCTTGTACTTAAAAATCGATCTCTAATACAGTCATTGACGAGCTAACGAGCCCATTGAAATAGAAGAGTGTATATTCGTGTATATAGTTCGCCCTACATAGGGGATTCATTTTTCGATGGGGGTGTACGCATATATATATGATATATGTGCGTGTTTTCAAGCCTCTGGATTTTCTACGCGGACTAGATGCACATGCCGTATACGATGTGGGAAATATTATTATTCCCTGGATTATGAGCGTAATTCAGTAGGGATTTCTTCGGTAGCATAATTGATTTCTTGAGCCACATCTTCCAGTACTTACAAAGCAGTTATATACAGGGTCTATAGTATAAGGTATACAGCTCCTTTTCGTTTGCGTGTGCTCGTTACACGCGCGCATCTGTCGCGAGACGCAACCGATTCTGTAAACGAGCTGTTAGACGACAATTTGGAAATAAGTCGAAAGAAGCGCTTTCGCATGTTCTGTCTGATAGACCTACTGCCGACGTAATTTCTTTTGTATTTTTATTGTCGAAAAATAATAATATGCTTGAGAATGATTTAAATGACGATAAATCGCAATAGGCAAATGAACGAGTCTATCGTTTTACATTCAATTTTCAAATTCCACTTGATCAAAGATTTCGATCGGTGCGCATACACAATTACTCTAACTGTTTACCCTATACCGACAACATTTGATATCGTTACCCGACGAATTTGTTTTTCCCGTCTCGGTGTGTTACGCGCCAAATATCCGCCTGACAATTTCCGTCGATGTTCACGGTATACCCTTGTAGACACAAGCCCGCTTGCTCGTGTGTCCCTTTTCCAGTCCTCGCATAGGTCTGGGTCAGTACGATGTTGCGTAAAGCGTAAAGTAGTCCGGTGTAATTTCGGCCGAAAAGAAAATACCATGTTCGCCTTTAGCCTTAATGATGTAGTCTTCTCTCTCTCTCTCTCTCTCTCTCTCTCTATTTGCGCTTGCAGCTCACCTTTGTCGACTGTCATTAATTACAGGCGGCTGAAATTGTTGTTGGCGATAAAAAAAGCAACGTATTTACTTGGAGGAAGTCGCCCTGAAAATTTATCTCGCTCGAGGCTTTTCGAGTTCAGCGGACAGATCTTTTTGGTCATCCATAAGCAACGTGGCTGATTGTTTTTGAAAAGTTCATACTGCTCGGTGATTCGTTATTCGTCTGAGATATTTTTCATGTAGTGGTTATAATCGCGAGTTTTTTTAATAAAAAATCAATAATAGTGTTTGATTCAGTTGAAAATATCGAACGACTTCTTGGCGTCATGATACTTACATGTCTCACTGAGAACGCAATAGAAAATTTTACGCGATTCACTTTGAAAAGTGAATTCAAAAGAAAATTGATAATAGGACAAGTTTCAGTAGAGTGCATAGACACCCACGCGGTAGAAGTGAATCTCATAAATCTCGAGAAACCCGCCGCGAGATCGCACTCATGCGAGTCGACGGCGTTTTCAAACTTAGATTTCGAGCGTATGGGGGATCTGAAAAAAAGTTTCAACGATGAAGTTTCTTCCATCTTGACGAAGATGCTCCAAACGGTCCAGAAGCTACTGCGTCAAAAAGAAGTACTCTTCTTATTTCTTTTTTCTTATTCTCGACACCCGACAGCTTTTAAGAATCTAAAAAAAGCATACGCGGTTGTTCACTCCGAATGTTGTCGATGTCGGTAAGTCTCGAACCCTCGCGTGCGCGCGAGTATTAATTTATGTAAACACGCGATAATACTGGCTGTGCAAAACTTCGAATAGCACCCCTGGTATATATACAATCGATGCGTACGTGTATTTGCTTACTCTTGCGTTAGCTGCTCTAAGGGTGGATCTGCCCGATTGTGTATATAGACGGAACGAAAACTCGATGTCGCTTTGCGAAAGATTTTCACAATTCTTCAGAGGGGCTTTTATGCCATAGCAATGACATCAAATTCGAATGTATGTTTGCTTGAACAACTTTTGGTTGTCGATAAATTATAGGCTTATTTATGGATTTAAAAATATAGGATAATCATATTGCCAAATTGATGATTAAAAATTTATTTATAACAGGAAACACAGATTGAATATATTCACAGCGAGAATAACAGAACTAGATGAATTCAATCAGCCTATGGTACTTTATTTTGAATATTCTATTGAATATTAAGCAGCCATGAGTTTTAAATTATTCTGTCACATAGACTGTATACGCATTTTATCTCTATATGAACTCTATAAAATAATGTTCTTCGAGCGAAAAATTCCCATGCGCATTGAAGACTATCTAAAATGTTAATACCCAGTAATGAGAAAATAAAAATGAAGTAAAATCGTATTTTGCCAACAAACAAAGCATCCCATCTGCCCATCTCTGCGCAGACCGCCATAAAACTTTGCCCTTCTCTAATGTATGCGAGTAATCGCGTATCTCCGTGCTAGTGATGTCCAGAGGCGAGTATGTAGGTACATACTCGCCTACTCTCTCTCCCCTATATCGAAAGAGCACACGGTAGAAGCGGACGCGAGCTTTTACGGGCTGTTGCTCGAAGGGCAAGTTCATCCCCCGTGGCTTCTTTCCGCGTTTAACTTTTTTTTCTCTCCCTCGCGGATTATTCGTTCCGTTTTCCCGGAAGATCAACGCCCGTCTTTTTTATTTATACAGCTCGCCGAGATTCTTTTGCAGCTAATAACCTTGTATACGTACACTCGTCAAACTAGCTGCTGGTGATCGGCTGCGAGATGTCGAGAAAAATCTATATAGACGGCGGCATACGGGCGGCGCACACAACTCGATCAATAAACGAGGATGATGTAAAATTATACCGAACGCACTCGTTGATTGCTGGATAACGTGCCGCGTCGATTTTTGCTTTTTTCGTGTATAAAAAAGCAATAGCCACCGATAATTTATTCAACGCGAAAGCTTGATATAATTAAGATAAATCGCGTCCTCGGCTAAAACCTCGATAAACAATCAGAGCAAAGTAAAGCCAACTGTTACCAGCCTCATTAGTCTATAGCAATAGATAAGCAGAGCGTAAAGTAGACGTACAAACATTTCACGTGTCTTTTGCTTCCCCTCGACGACGTCTAATGTACATTTGGCATCTCCTCGGTCTGTCCATACTTATATATGTACGTAGACTAGAGTGCGCCAAATGTTAGATAAAAATCGGACGCTCAAATGGAACGATAGCGTGCCATAGATACAGTCTGTCCCTAACGAAAATTGATACTACGCGCGAGCTTGTATCCGTCGCAATATTTTTTTTATTTCCTCGCATGTGTGACCTACGCGTTACACGCGCAAAGGAAGATATGCCGATAATTTATTGAAAAGTCAGCGGCGCGCGGATTTCGGCGGTATTTTACGGCTAAAACAGAGGGACACGCACCGGGGAAAGGGCTATGCTTCCCGTGAACAATTTATTGCTCGTTGTCTGTGGCGCGAAAGGGCGAGAGACGAAAAGAGAGAAGGAGGGAAAGAGAGAAAGAGAGAGAGAGAGAGAGAGAGAGAGAGAGGGAGAGTGAAGTGCCGCACCCTGAAAACTCAGCAAATATAAGGGACCTAACGCACGCGATGCAGCTTTCGCCGAAAGAATTGCCTCGTGTGTTTAGGGTAAAGTAGCTGGCTCGCGTGCACCTTTTCGATTTTATATATGTATACGGTGCGTACATCGTTGCGTTGACACGCGGGAAACGCGACGACTCGACATTCCGAATGATTTGTGAGCTATATATGGAATTATCTTGGCTGTAGAAAGGTAATTTTTTTCGAATGTATATGCGCACGATAATCGTTTCTTGTTTTTGTTTTCAACGCGAGGCAGTGATTAATGCGTTTGAATTGATTATATAGCTATTTCACGTTTTTTTCTACCTTAACGGAGACATTCGTTCTCTTATCTAATCTTTCGCAGTCTATTTAGGAATGTTTAAAAAAAGGTACTACAAGTGAAGCGCTTTCTGCAAGTAATTAGGTAATTGTATTATTGAATCACGATCTAATAATCGATTTGCTAGTAAAACGACCGCAACAACTATGTAAATCAAGTTGTTTACCCAAAACAGACGAAGAACAAGAGTAATAATAACAACAAGAACAACGGCATCGGATCCTCCGAGGCAAGATTCGTACGTCCGCGCATTCATTTGCGGCTTTATCGGGGAGAGCTGTAATACCCAACAAAAGTTGCTTTCAAAGCTGAACGAGACCAGCACGGCTACTGCTAATTGTTATTTATGCGAAGCGACGGGCCATTTGGGACGGGCTACTAGTAGCATACGGTCCGCGTGGAAACACGTCAAAGCTCCAGCGACGTTAAGCGCTGCCCCTATACCGGAGTGCGGAGTAATGTAACGATCGCCTGGGTGCCTGCGAGGACCGCAATGATGCTTTGGCTGCATCCCTGGCGAGATGTGCGGCTGCTGTCTGTTATTCTCTGTTCCTTTTGGCATTATGAGCCAAGTTTCGAGAGGTGCGCATACGTAATTGCTATTGGAACCGAATGGCTCTTTCCTGGATATTGCGCGAGTTTCTCTCGATGTTGCGCATCGGAGGGCATTGATGAGCAATGCTTTTCTCTATACCTATATCTATTCTGTTAATCATTTCTGATTCAATCGGCATATGAATTCTGATGGAAATTTTTCCTCTAATTCAAATGTTAATAACGCGATTCTTTTGTACATTATTTAAGAGAACAAGATTATATGGATATAGAACATATCCATCAATAATATATAACGTAATAGAAATTATAAGCTCAAAAAACTATTAGAAAACAATTTTTCATTTCCGGTTTCGAAAATTCTATTAAGATCAACATGAGATTTCATCTCGGTTACAAGATTTTCATTTGCAACATATTTTTAAAATATACGTATTTTTATGCACCCAATAGTGCTTCATTGTTGCATAAAAAATAAAGCTATTAAGTATCTACGGCGACTCTTCTAATTTTACAGCTAATTCCATGTAAGTAAATATTTACAACTTTCTGCATAAATACAAATAATTATTATATTTTATCCTCGAATTTCAAACAACGTATTGTTATAATTGTTGTTATGGCTGTACAAGATTTATTAAAAAGTGACTAATGTATATAAATAAATTTTTATACTTATGTATTATTCAATTGGGAAAACAATTTTTGTGAAGATATTGTTTAAAATAAAAATGCTGTATCTTTGGCGTGATGGTTTATTTTCATTCAAATACCATGAGCCGAAATAGCTCAGTTGGGAGAGCGTTAGACTGAAGATCTAAATGTCCCCGGTTCAATCCCGGGTTTCGGCAAATTGTTATCTTTTTTTTTTGTTCTCTGTGAAAAGGTACTTCTCGAAAAAACCAGATATATGTAATTTATTATGCATAATATATATCGTATATATTTATAATTTATCATCGCCAGGTGATAGGCATATAAAAAAATATATAATTTAGCTTACGGGCGCATACACTGTATGTGTGCATAGATTACAAGATGTATAATGTATTACAAAAGTTGTTTTCAGATAAAAGTTATGAAAAATTAAATTATATTTAATAGTTTAGAATATTCAATACTGAAATAGTGCACGAATTTTCAGTTAAACTAGATAATGTAATTGAATGTAACAAAATATTGAATATCTTTTGAACGCTGTAAATATATATAATTACTGTTTCTTCATTCATAACGTGATTATATTTTTCACTTGCTGACTCGCAAGCATATTCTTTCGTATAATGTATAGAAGTGAATTTCAACATATTTTTCGTCTTTATCTAAAATGAAATCTATTCTATATTTTGAGTTCTGCTTAATCTTCTAGTACGCCTTCGCCAACGCTGTCTGAAATTTTGCATACGTCGCGCCAAACGGATTTATCAGAGGATCCGTGTGCGTTGGTCTGCGCGTTGAAAAATTAAAGGGAACCAAAACGATCGAGCGAAAATTTAATAAGGGAATGTCCAATTTATTCTCACCCGCGTTACTTCCTCGTGAAAATTCTGTTCATGCCTGTAGTATTTCTGCTGGCGTTTAAAAAAGTTTCGCAAAAAACTTCGGCGATAAAAGACTATAGTTAATTAACGCAAAAAGAAAGCAAAACTTTGGCGGTAAACGGTATGAAATTCCAGGATTTTCATAGCCGAGATCGTGCAGGGGTTATATATATATGTATAGACGCATACACCAGGGAAATTAATTAAAGGGAAATAGCTTGAGAATTTCTCGATCTTCATATACACTCGCTGATTTACAGAGGTGCATGTATAGTACTCGGGTAAGCTTGAAGGCAGATTTAAACCGACGTACGCGACTTGACTTTTAACGAATCTTCTGCGCAAGATTCGCGGACTCATATATATATATACGCTTAATTTACACACGTCGCCCTTGTATCTTCTTTGACTGATGAGGGCTCCGACGTCTAAAGTATTCATATTGATTTTTTTTCCTCGTCGTGCATTTAAATGTGAATGGGTATTCAGACTGTCGCGCATAACGATGTTGCCAGAATATTTTGCCTCTGTTTAGCGCAACGTTTTTGAGTCAATGTATATATACAATGTACACGTATTCTCATTCGCTCGTTTTATCGCGCTCACGCGAAGAATTATAATGTTTGTCCGTGATAATTTTTTTCCCTTCTTTAACTAAAGCAAGCTCTGCCGATCCACAGTCTGTTACATACCGCCCACCGAAGGCTCTTATGTACCCGAAGGAAAAGAGGAGAGAGCTTTGAAGAATGTAAATTAGGTTATATATATACTTTTGAAGCGAAATATTTGATTGTCTACCGCAGACTCGCTAATTCAAATAACCAACTCGTCCAAAAGAGCTACGCTCGTTCGTACATATCTCCGAGACTTCGCTCGTCGTCAGCGAGTCTAGTTTTCCCTTCGGAACGAGAGAGCAAGTTTGACAAGCGAGTAACGAAGCTTAAAGAACGAAACCGTCGTCTACTCTCTCGCACAAACAACTTAGTGCGCGTCGTTACTCGCGATGCGTATGAATTTCGCGAGGGCTTTATAACGTAAAGGGGTTAAGGTAGAGCCTGTGTGTATATATATACATCGGTATGATAAAACTCACCGAAATGGAGAGTAGTCGAAATCCATTAATCCGCTCCGCGAGAGAATATAGGTATATATATATATACTACGGTATTTTTTGTGGTCTTGATGTTTTTTTAGGGAGTGTTGTAACAACCCCTCTTGTATATGCGGTAATCTCGCCCTATACCCTTTTATATTTTGTTTGAAAGTGGAGCTTTCGGCTACTTGCATATTTTCCGGGAAATTTTAAATTTTTTCGCTGATAAATTTTGATGAATTTTCAATGTACTAAAAAATAGAAGAAATGTATTGCGCATGAATGTTTTGCCATATGGTCATTATTTGTCGAGTCTGAACTTTCAAAAAGTAAATGCAGGAAATTAGAATCGAAGAACTTTATCTTCGACCCTTTTGCTACACTTTTGTAGGCTCACATTTGTACAGTATAGGCTACAATACAGAAAAGGTTTTTCTTGCGCGTTTTTTCTTCGAAACTACGATAAGTTAACTTGTCAATGTCCACGCCGGGATGAAGAAAACATTTTTTGTCGTCTCCCCTTGGACGAAATCGATACGTGAAATTTGAGGTCGCGACGCGGTGTCTGTCACGCTCTGTACATATAGGTATCCGGTCGAGAGCTGCTCTACGGAATCTCGTTCGCGTATTAAGTCAGCGACAAGGCGGCGCCTACGACAAAGGCTTTTAGGGACGAGTTTTTCGACCTCCTGCGTTTTTCCTCGTTCTATTATTCTTCATCCTCATTGGCGCCCATCGCTTTTTCCTCGGCCTAAATTGAAACGTTGCTGCATTTCATTTCCTCCTTGGAATCACTCGCTGCCAAGATCGATTGTGCAAATCGAAAAGGATGAAAATCATTATTACAATATAGATATAGCCTAACACGTTAAATAAGTTCATTGAGCAATTGCAATTATATCTGTACACCCTTCGCTAAGCAAAAAAAAACAGAAAAAACAAAATCTTTACACTGTATATACCATTCGTCTTGCCAAATCCCGAACTCAGTAGTCCTTTCCGGTCCCCTACCCTACTCAACTGAGTTGCGACGACGCGACGTCGCGAAAAAAAACTACCCAAGAAAGGAGGCGACGTTGAAAAAAGTAGTTCGAAAATCGCAAACTGGAGGGTATTCCAAGAGCCTCAGGCTTTCTTGTCCGATGCCATAGTCGAACGTGATAGAGAGAAAGAGAGAGAAGACTCTAATTGGAAGCGATAACCGGGCAAAACGGAAATTAATGGTCCGTTACGCGTCGAGGGATGCTGTATACTCTATACTCTTGTACTCGAAGTCTGCAGGATAAAATATGACGCCCCTCAATGGATGGCGTTTTTTTCGACGTCGTGGCGATCACATGACTATAACATCATTTTCCACGATGTATCGATGAACGCGTCGTTTATTTTCATTATGATTTTTCGGAGCCGATTTTCAGATGCGCGAAAGCGTAAATATCAAAATTAATGATATCGTGACTTTACCTTATTTTGGGTTATCGAATTTGCTTTTAATTAGAATGCGATTTAGGATGATACATTATCGCGCGCTCCCGATTATACAATGTTAAGCTTCATTTCATAACATACGCCTTCGACGAACGTGCTTCCAGGCGATAAGACCATAACGACGAATATTTGCCTTTTTATAGGCCTAAAGTTTTAGCTAGAGGCTGCATATTATAACGTCGCAATGAGCGAGAGAGAGAGAGAGAGAGAGAGAGAGACCCGATATTCACCCTAGCCGAATTCGTTTCTATCCGTCCGTATAATGTGAATTTGCATAAACGTTTTTCTTGCTATTCGCCGAGGCCTATACTGATACACTTGAAGCTTTTGTCATCGACCTTTTGAACCTTTGATCGCGAATACATCGATGAATATCAAAGAAAAATCTCGCGAATACGTAATCCTGTTATACTCTGTAACCGAAACTTTGAATTTTTCACTGGTTTTCCTATTGACCCTACTACTAACATCAGAAACAGTAAACCTGAAGTTTACCTTTGATGTCCAGTGTATATACCCTATTAAATTAGTGAAATTTACATGGTCACTTTTGCATCTAATAAATATTCATTACTTGCTGAGGGTATCTTGTATCTGCGATACAATTACAAATTTACACCAGATACTTAAGAACAGTGATTCTTGGTATTTATATAATAATAATGCATAAATTCATTGATTTTATATCCAAAATTTATATATTAATGATTAATCTTTATCAAATCAAGAATCTTTGTTCAAACGTTCAATCGATCACAATTATGATTTCAATAGGTTTTTAGGAATGACAATATTTCTTAATAAAGCATTGCACGTTGTTTGAGAATAATTTATTATCTACTATTTTAAAATTATGCACATGTTTAAGATTTTTAAATAGTGAAAAAGTCTATACAGTGAAATTTCACCGTTTGCGTTTTACCGAGTACATCTACTTATTCCCCAGCAAATAAATAAACTGCAGATTCGTCCACTAGTTGGCGAAGTGCCATATAGCCACGGCAAAAGTCATATCAGTCACAGCGAAGCTTTTAGCCTGAAGGATCCATCAGCTCAAAAAAGAGGCACATCGCGTAGCCCTTTTCCCATGAACGACGCTCTAGAGCGGAATTCCGGGAAAAGGAATAAGAGGAGGAAAGAGGAGACTGCGCAAAGTGGCGTCATCGCGTATATAACGCAAGAAGAGACGATTCGAAGCGCGCGCAACCCGAACAAAGTCGAGCTGTTGCGCAAGGGCTGCGAGTGATGATGACTAATGTGCTCGCAAGCAAGATCAATTTACATCTCGCGTTCGCATGGGGTTCTCTCTGCGTTATATATACAGGTATACGGACATGCGGGGCAAAACGAGCTTGCGAAGGATGCGAGGAGCCGCGCGGGAGCGACGTTTTGCCAAATTGCCTACTGGTATTTCTTTTTCACGTGCGAAACAAATCTAGACGCACTCGATATAAAGGCGCAGCACGCAAAGTGACGCACAAGCCGACGCTCCGTTTGTGATGCTTCTCCCTCTTCGGTTGTGCAGAGAATGTACGTATAGAGAGAATTTTGTGTATTTCTAACCAAGGATGTGTGCGAAATTGCTTCGCTCGTTTTTCGCGAGATTTGCCAAGCTGTTTAATGGCTGTACTCGCATACACACCATCTTCGTCTGCTTTCACTTTGGCTTCTTGTGTTATCGCGCAATGTGTGTATAGTATATATGTATATTTGTATATGCACAGTATGACGGGAAGTCTCAGATGCGCGACGAGGATATGGATCCTGCTAGGAGATATTTTATACGCGAAAGCCTTTCGTTTCTTGATAAAATTACACATTCAGCTGTCGTGCATAAATATATATGAACATGCTGATTTGCGCATCGAAACGAAATGTTGATAAGACGAGCCTCGTGTACATGATACGTGTGTACATACTCAAACGTACGGTAAAACTGTGGACAAGATATTTGCCATTATTATTGTTATTCCTCGGCATAAGCCAATGGCACGTGCTAAAACTACGTTTACTCGGAGATTTTCGCAATACTCCATGCGAAGAATATCTTATAATACAGTCCATTTTTTCGACAATACATGAAAATATTCCACTCGTATATATAAGCACAGTCTTTATTAAAATCCATGAATCGCCACAAAGACAAGAACGAAAAGGCCAAAATCAAGTAAATGTTCAAATTATACCGCTATGTAGAATTGCCGAGTAGGCGTTAAAAGCATTTGACGCTCGATCGGCGTATTCCTGCGTGCGCTACTCGCTCAACGCTCTAGTCATCGCTTCGACATTATCGCGCGCAGTCGACGTCGTTCCGCACACCTGCTTGGCAAAACGCACAGCGACTAGGGTCGAGGGATTAATTAGGGGATAGTAGTACGCCGCAGGCGAGCGCACAGTCTGTGTTCGCGACGTCGACGGCGTGACAAAAATACATACGCATTGGCCTACGTATATATACGTATATACGGCTGTACGCATATAGAAGGTCTTGTCGTCGATGGTCTAGGCAAAAATAGGCAATTACGCATAGGAGAAGCCTTGATTTACATTTTACACGCCCGAATGGAAAGTCGCGGTCTTGTCCAATTAGCGGGGATTTCATTCGAGACCGGTTAGCGACTTTCTAATTGAATCGCTTCATGCGACAATACCTTAAGGAGAATGTGTCTATGTTGATTTATTATTCTCCTGGTTGATGAAAATATCTACTTTTTCTTATTATCTCTCTTCGGCTCTCTTGTTATTCGAAAAACAGGGCGATATAATGTGATATACATACGCGGCTATGCGTTTATACCCCTAAAGAACGAAAAAAGGGGGTGGTTCCCGTGGGAGAATGACTGATGGAAGTACACCTCGGGCACTTCCGAGGTATTCTTCCATTCCTCATCTTTCTCTGTGGTAATTTCGAGAATTACTTATACTCTCTTTGTCTCTGTTTTTCTCGAGATAAATCGTACACTCATGCAAATATCGCGAACTATATGTCAAGGCTGCTCCATTAGGCTGACCCGATTCGTCCCTGTTCTCCTTGTTATCCTCGGATTATTACTTTTTTTTCTCTCTTGACGGTCTTGTCTACACTCCATACACTGTGGTTTACTAACGCGGTATATCGCATGTCAAAAGTACGTTAATTGGATATGTAGTATAGGTATTACCAGTTTAGCTAATCCTGTTCTTGAGCCTCGGATTATTACTTGCGTAATTCTAGACACTTGTTAGCTATGGAATGTTTTAATTTTCTATAACACGGGCTAACTGTTATCTTTCATCCAATAGTTCTTGTAGAATCTATTCTGAATTAGAAATCCTCGACGTATTATACTGTTGATGCGTATCACAGGTAGAGTGGAAAAAATGTTTTCTAAAAAGTACCACGAAGCTGTTGTGCATTACAGTAATTATTCGAACCATGAACCAAGCCCTTTAATTATATACATCATTGTAATTCTGTATACTTTCCCACAACTGAGTTTTTCTATAGATAATATCGTGTCGCAAGGCAAGTTAAAGCTTCCACGATATTAACAGCAGAGTCGACGAGAAAAAATAATAATTTTTTAGTACCAGGCATAAACACAATGATAATTGTTACCAACAACCTCAGTTTTCTTTCCGGATGTTACCTTACTCCCCGTTTTCAGTCCTGGTATGCATTTATATAAATACAACCGCCTGTACGATTTGCATTAAAGTCACTTGGAACAATGGGACAAGCGCACGCCTCTCGAATCGAAGTCGACGACGAGTTGTTTTCTTCGATAGAGATATATATGTTACACGCGTGTAATTACGCTCTGACGTTAATGTCCTTAGACACCTAATCTGTGAGCGGGAGTTGCGTGTCTACGGTCAATGAGTCCTTCTTCTTCTGTTAATTCAAATAATACTTTTCGGGTAATCGCTCGCAACGATTCTTCCACTACAATAGTCATTTATAATTAATAATATTGTTTTTTTCATACTGTTACAGCGGTATATGTGCGAAAACAACCATAAACCAGGAAACCAAACTTTTTAATAAAACTTCTTTATCGTCACATTATGCGGTATATACGCAATACACACACTGTGCATATAGTCGAAAGAAATAGGATAATCCGGTTCTGCGGCGCCGAGACGGCGCCACCGAGGCCAAAATAATATTGGACAAGTGTCCTTCTCGGATAACTTGTATACATCTTCGGACTTATTTGAGGACATAAGGGTGCATATTCACATTCTCGTCACAAAAGTTGAATGCACTTGTATATATATATATATATATATATACGATAATTTTGGTGTGGCCAAAAAGTAAGATATGTATATCCGAGTCGTTCTTTCTCTTTTTTCCCCCTTTAAAGAAGCTAGCGATTCGTAATAATGGAAAACAATAACAATAAGATGGGAGTGGAGTGTCTTTTGTTCATTTCTGAAGAATCTCGGCAACCCTCGGCCTAAATGTCTCGGTTGTGTGAGCCAATGGCCACTTACGCGATTCATGAAATGTTACGACTTGGATATATACCGAAAAAGGATAATATCGGCTTTAAGATTAGTTAGGATTGGACTGAATGCCATTTCTTTGTAATTTTATTTGTGAATTTCAACTCTATCGTTGTTGCACTAAGCTGTATACTTTAAGGACTTTTCGATTCGTTTTACGTTCCTTATATATTTTTATTTTACTGTTGACTGCACAAAGCGCACTCTGCGTAGAGCAGTAAATATTTTTAAATCCTAAGAATTTTCACGGAAGCTTATCGGAAAATTTCAATATACTCCGCAGGAGATAAGCAAGAAACGACGATAGCGGTGTTTTACTAGGTCAATGACGACAGAACGCCTCCTCAAAATGTGTATATACAGATATATCTTAATAAAAAAGAAAATGTACACATTCTCTTTTCTTCCCTCTTTCGACGATCATGGCAAAATTTCCACCAGATTGCCCATCTAGACAGCTCTCTCTCTCTCTTTATCCCTTCCGATGTACCATATACATGTGCATATTATATACATCGAGTCGAATGACATTGTAGAAAAATCGGAGGAGGAGAAGTTAGTCGATCAAACGCATTTTCCGATGTCGTCTCTGCTTCCTCGATGTCTTTTATTGCGCGTGTCCTCGAGCGGAAGCAGAAAATAAGTCGTCGAAATCTAGGTCAAAGAATTCCTTCAAGAATGGAAATACAAATATAAATCACTTCGTTTGAGCGAAGCGTTCACCTCCGATTTTCAATGGGAGATGTTCTTCAATCGATATTAGATTATTGCCTTCTTACATTCAAACGTACGCATCGATACATATGAACATTTCACGTGCATCGATGAAATACTATAAAAATTAGACATCAGCATCGTGACAGCAGAGTAAGTGCTTCAATTCTTTTACGCAAAGAAAAATTTGTTAGCCGCAGCTTTGATATACATATACATTTATATATTTGATAAATCGAAAAAGGAGGGCAGACGAAGAAAGAGAGAAGAAAGAAAAAGTGCCGTAGGATTCGAAGAGGGTTCGTGGGGTGCCATTCAATTAACTTTATCTGCGGAGCGACACGTCCTCCCCCTTTTTCCCTCCAGGCCTCGCGTTTTCTTCGCACGTGAATTACACCGTGCTCGGTTCTCTATAGGCTCGGGAGCGTGAACGGTTATGTCCCTTATCGGCAGCTAGGATCCATGGGAGAGAGACAGAGAAAAGAGGGAGCTGTATAGAAATGGCAGTTGTTGGGAGACTCTCGGAAGTTATCGGCTGAGGCATGGAGGAAAATTTCCAGTTTTACGCGAGTGAGCGTACATATGTCTGTACGTATACCTATATATGTAATGCTGTAGAGGTTATTATTGCAGCTGAAATCAGTGAGGTATTTGTACGGTAGAGTAGAATGTTCGTGATAATAGCGGTAAATTATTCCTTTTTGTATAAATTTATGCTAATACACAACGTGATGAGCGCAATTATCATTCGTGTATAACAGACCTTTATATGGATATTAAGACAATTTCTCAAAAAATTCTTGGAATAGAAATTCTCGTTTTATATTTAGTACTCTCGAAGGAAAAAAATCCTTATACGAGTGTTCACGACCACAAATCATCAAGGAGGTTCATGTTTATTTTATCTACAAACACACACACACACTCTCACACATACATACATGTATATATATGCATACATTCGGAGTACATCATAAATAAAAATTCGATTTTGAATTTATGGGGGTTTGTAGGCACTGTTATGGCATTACGATATGCGATGCGTGCGATAGCGATTTAAAATTCGGTATTTTTATTATATCCGCAACTGCGACGAAGTATTTCGTATATGCGCAGAACGCAAAAGAGTAAGCAAAAAAAAGGAACTCGAGGTCTCTTTCTTGTGGCTTTGAGTGCGGTAAGCAAAGCGGACGATAAAAATAAAGGGTCGCGCGCGAGACTTTTCAGAGCTTATAGCTTAATATACACGCGTGGCGCACTTTTTTCCAGGATATAAATGTGTATACAATAACTATGGAAGACTCGGCGGAAAGGTAGATTAAGGTAAAATAGAAAATTCATTTTCTCGCGCGAACTAACAATAAAGAGTCCCTCTCGAACGGAAGCTTCGAAGAAGAGAGTATTAGAGACCTATGGACTCACACATAGGTATATGTATACGTGAAAGGAGGAAAAATGCAGACTGAAAAGACGAAGAAAAGTGCCGGATCCGGTATATTTCCCCCTTCGGGCGAGGATCTCACTTTGGGGGTGAAAAAAAAACGGCTTAGCGCTAAGGCGATTCTCGTTGCTGCTGCTGTGGTGCCACCCCCTTCGGCTTCATCTTCTCTATACTTTATGTGCCTTCGTTGCGGCGTATGTATGCGTGTATACTCGTCCGAAGACGGTTAAGTTAATGGAACGCACTACCACAAAATGCGGGAAGTTAAGGTCGTTACCGATTAGAAATGGAGCGAAAGAGCTCCCGAAGGCGATGCTCATACTCGATGACTCTGAAACTCGCTCTCTGAAGACCGTTGATAAGTGCGACGAGCTATTGGACCGGATTCATCGGGCTAATCGAGTAGTTCGCAATGATTTTCAAAGAGCGTTTGCGCAAACAAATTGCTCGCTCTTTGAAAATCGCGTGAAAAGGTATTCACCTCCTGTAAATGCATATAAGATGCCGTTTCGATATAGGAAAGACTTAAAAATGAACTATGCGGCCCGACGCCGTCTTTTCTATGCGTTTCCGACCTCATGAATATTTAACGATAAATATCGTAGTGCGATGCGAAAGAGAAAAAAAAGCTAAGAGAGAACGCATCAGCTCGGAGAATGTATAATTACTTTATATACCCGCGTAGAGGCGGCGCGCGAATTTTTTTTAAATCTTTTCTCATTAGATTATTTTATCATTTCGGCGAGAGCGTGCGAAAGATGAAACGTTAATTAAACAGTCTGGACTATACGCAGCTATTTTGTGCGGTTATTTTGTTTCCTTTGAATCTTTTTCGTTATTTGTACTGTTATATTCGGAAATGGGCTTAGATAAGAACATAATGTTCTTTTATGATATATAATGATAATAATACTAACTTTGATAAAACCTTTAGGTAAATTCATTTATATTATTTTCATTAGATATTATATTTGCTATTTTGCAAGAAACCTTTTTGGCAAATTAAGACTAGTTTTATTTGCTTTACATGCATTCATTTAACGTTTTGTTTTTAGTTTCCATATGAAGGGAACTGATAAATACTGTTATTCAAAGGTTTATTTATACAAAATGTATATGCATCGGGAGGAGAGTTGATTGATCCGTTTTTTTTTTAAACTGTATAATATAATTGATTCAATCAATGGAATATTCTGTTCCATGAATATCGAGTTTCAATTAATTTCCCGGATGTATTTGTTCTTTTTTATCAGTCGAAGTATATCCATGGCTATGCAGATACATTACAAGATTCAATCTTTTAACTTATTCGTTTATTCTTTTTTGTTACTAGAGCTGAATTGTTTTTCCCCCGAATTGCGGATTCATTTTATCGAAATTTCGTTAGTCTGGGTTTCGTTATTCGACGCAAATAAAAGAAGTCAAATCTCAGAGTGAATCAATAAAAAAACAGTCAAGCGTCCGTAACTCGAGCAATTTCATTCAGACGGTATTCACGCGATCCTTTCTTTGTGCATGTGCGTATATACATACATACGAATCAGATAAGCGTAAATCAGGGAAAATCGCAAACTCCGGAATTTTCCCATTTCAAATCCTACTCGTTTTTCGGCGAAAGGGACCAAGAAGCCCGTATAGGCAGCGGCTCTTGTTTTTGTCATAATACTTTATAGGCTAGCAAACGTAGCCTTCGCGGAGAAACGTCAAGAACAGAGGTATATCCCCTTACATTATACATCATCCTTCACTAGGAGTTGCGCCGACCCTCGTGAAGGTCAGGTCAGGAGCAGTAGGAGCAGCTTTCGTCCCGCAAGTCTATATATATATATATATATATATATAACATATACGCACCGCATTCGCGTATAAGAACCCTCGGGGAAGAATCGGTGGAGAAATTTCACCTTCGCCGACAGATTCCGGAAATTACGGAAAACTGCTCCTCCTCGGCTCACCCTCTATCTCTATGGGCTTTCAGAGATAGTATATACATATACCTCCACATATATACCTAAACATATATACCTATACATTTCTTCAATCTTTTTCCGTCTCTTTTTCCTCGCTGCTTTGCTTGGTCCCTCTGTTCTCAAGAGGTTATTCAACGAAATCATATACTCGAGTGTCTAAGGGGAAGAAAAGTATCTAACAACGGTTAATCGGGAGTCGTTTGGGCTCAAGTCAATCGAAGCGATATATCTGAGATTCGCAACGAAAAAAAAAACGACTTTACTTTGCAAACTAAGTGTCGCTGATGTTTAAATTATTACGTTTCTCCCGGTTGAAAGAAAAGAAAGTTTAGACAAAAATCCATCGAGCCGAAAGGTCGAGCACGAAGAATAACAAACAATTACTCGGGCGGACGTGCGTGGGAAAGGTAGTAACGAGTAAGTTGAGTAAGAGGAAGCTTGGAAAAACAAGAGTAAGGAGAAAAGACGAAAAGAAGGAGAAAGAGAGAGGAAAGCAACCCTGAGAAAAATACGTTATATAGGCGAGTATATAAGGTGCGCGAGGCTCTTGAGCGAAGCGGAACCTGCTTAACATAGGTAGGTACGTTATCTGATACGAATAGCTTGGCGACGACGAGAGTCTGCACATAAGTGCTATTACGTATTCTTTTTGCTTCGGAAAAATCTTCAACGCGACTCACTCGTGAATAAGGCTATAATAGTCGTATAATGTTAGAAGACGCGTATTATATATACATATACGCGTATTATATATATGTGCGACATATACATAATAAAATATACATAACGTTAGGTGCACCGGTAAAATATACGATTCAAAAAGCTCTGTGCAGGAAGATAAAGACGCTGTTCCGTAACTGAAGAGAACAATAAGAGAGATTGTCGACTGCTATTAGAGATGCATATCTTACCTTGTTTGCTTGACGCTGTAACTTTGTAATCGTTGCACGATCTCGTTGCGCGGCAAGTCTTTCGGCATGCAAAACTTGCTCCAGTTCCTGGATTCGTATTTCCAAACTTTCCTGCAACAGAAATTCAAGCAGCCGTATTAGAGACAGTCGATCTTCCGGTGCGTTCGTTCACTTTATTTTCGACAATTGAATAGACGCTATCCTCGGTATAACCTCGACTTATTCGAGTATTAGCGTCCGAATAAGTTCGCTAAGTAAATAACCGCTGATAATTCCCAACAACCGCTTGCTGGGTTGACGGCCGAATCAAAACCTCGATTAGCATTCTCTAGTCTGTAATCGGGACGATAAATTCGACGAGGTCCGGGCCTCTAGCCAATTAGGAAGCAAATACAATTGCCGCGGGGTCAGAGAGCGAGCGAGATAGACTGAATTCGTTAGAGTTACCCGCGATCTAGCAGTCCGAGCGCATGCAAGCTCCCTCTAGGTGTATAAAGCTTCGAGTAAGAGTCACCGGTCCTAGAATGTATGTACATAGTTGGCTTCCATTGGCTGAAGGCCCTTTAATTCAATCTGACGCACGAGGTTCTTTCTCTCCAATCGAATTTCCATCCGCGAATCCGTGAAATACGGTCAACACGCTGCGCTGTCGCCAACTTCATTGGGACGAATTCACTTCTTAAACTAGGTTTCGTCGTCACAGGTGCTGATTGCCGATTGTGCCTGCCGATTGTGCCAGCCGATTTCTCGTCAGGAGCGAAAAAATACGACGCCAGAGTTCCCGCTCTGCACACGCTTTCCTTTCAGTCGTAATTTTGGGATAAAAAGCTTTGAGTAACGCCGACTTCCATAGCGCTCGAATTCTCGCGAAGATGAAATTTTCATGGAGACTTTACGAGGCAGCCGGACACGACGCCCGATATTGGACCTTGTTGAATACCGGCTACTGCTACCTACGCACAGCGCGATAATTTCAAAGAGGACGTAAAATATCGAACCAGCTCTGACCGACGGTATTAGCGCAATCCATTAGACAGACCAGTAGATATATATGTATATGTATGTATATTGTATAGTGTGTACGTACACACATATACACGACGGTAGAGGGAAAACGACAAAGCAGTGGCGGTAGTGCGGCAACGAAGGCGGTCGCGATACGCGCGCGGGGGCGAGCTGATTCGTATGCCGGGTCACGTACTCGCAATTCACCCTTTCTCCGGTGCTGGAAACCACGTTTCAACGGCGCGTGTATGCCTTCTCTCCCCTTTCCAATTCGTAGTAGCTAACCGTACCGTTTTCGAGTCCCTCTCCTTTCTTCGCCGATGCCTTCCCTCGACAGCGCACGCACTGTTTTCAACGCGAAAGCTACCAAGGCTTTTTATGAATAGTGGCTCTATGAGGAGTCTCGTTTTAAAGCTTAGTATAACTGCGATGGCGAGAAGCGATATTTTTTCGTTCAAGCTTGCAATGTCTCTTATGAAATGTAGATTTTTGCCGAAAGCTTGAAAAGTTTTTCAAATTCTCCTTATTTTCCATTTCGAAGTCTTCCTTCGAATCGACGCTCCATTTGCCAGGGAAATTCCTGGAATATACGAGTACTGGAAAAAAATTAACCTTTCCCAAAGGCATAACTAGACAAACACGTAACAGTAAGCACGTAGAATGAGCAAGGTAGGAACAGAACGGAGGCAGATGAGGCAACAGCGTATAGACGTGGAAGCTCGAGCGCAAGCCCTCCTCAAGCATAACTCGAGCGCGCGGCAAAACATGACGGGGCTGAGTTAGCAGGAAAGTTCGGCGATATTTACTGCTTTAAGCCATGGGTATAATAGTGCAGTAAGGAGGAGCGCTTTAGCGCGTTAGAGTGCGAACGCACAGGCACATATCCGTAGGTACATAAAGGGTTGAGCCGTCCAGACGGGCACAGAGCTTTAGGCCTCAGGCCGAAAGGGCTCGTGAAATTAGTACAGGGACGTTTGGGACGTCGTTTAGCGTACGCTTCGTCGCGATGAGCCCTCTCTATATGCAGAGATTCCGTTAAATTGCGAACGTCCGTTCGCGCACGCGCTTGAGAACAAAGACGTATATATATATATATATATATATTAGAGACGTCAAGAGCACTTTCGACGAGCGGACGCAGCCGAGGAATTTGATTAGATTCTACTCGGAAAATTGGTAATGTTTGAATCGCTCGTATAGTTGCACTACAGTTCACTGAGAACTGCATTGATCGCGACTTGCACGTTTTCTAAGGTGAATTCTTATATGTTATATGTGTATGTACGAAGACAGATCGCGTAATTAAAAATTCAACAAGAGGGAGGTGGAAAATTATGAGGAAACGGTAAAGGGAGATGTGATCGAGGGTGAAATGAAGAAGAAGCTGGCTTTCTCGGAGACGAGAAGATTCTTGGAACTTCGGAAGATTTGTCACTCTGGCCTAATTAGGAGACCGACTTAATATCCGGAAAGTGCGTATGGGGATCTTTCGAATGTCCCTTTGGCCATTAACCCTTCCAGAGGATCCCTTCTCGAGTTGATTATCTCGACGATACGTTAAACTTTTAGCGCTCGCTCGTCGTAAAGGCTTCCTCGACTTACTTCGTCCTCTCGTCGTTTCAAATCGAGAATTTTCGCTTTCTACCATTGCCAAAATGTTTTTGTTATCGCGAAAATATAACAATAATTCAGCAGCACTCGTTAAATTTAAGCTCGAGGTTGAATAAAATTTCACTGGGACAAAGGGAAATGAGCTTAGGATCGCGCCAAAAATGTGCTGAAAAACAAAACTACGCATAAAAGGCTATTAAAAAAGCATGAGCATCGCTGGATAAAGGGGCCAAGCCTTTTAGAAGCGGGCACCGGAATAATCGTTTTTCACTTTGGCTGAGAATACAGTACAATTAAAAGGAGGGTCAGAATTATTCTTCGCTTCCGCTTTTTCGGGGCACAGAGAGGGAGATGCGGCCGTGAAAAAATTTACACTGAGAGTATGTAGAGGATGGAGACAGAGAGAAAAAATAGAAATAAAATTTTTAAGCGAAACGCTCGACCGAAGCGGCAATTTTCAGCCGACGACACGGTAATGCAGCTAAAGAGCTTTTCGTCTACCGGTATAAAAACGTTAATCAACGCATTAATCCCTCGGCGGGTGTGTCTCCCTTTTTTGCGAGCTTGTGAGCGTATACCTTTCACGATCGAAGCTTTGCGGCCAATTTATAAAAGCAATAACCCGGCGCTGTATCCTTTTTTTCTTCGGTACTGGTTGATGGATGACAGTGACGAGGAATCGACTCGATGCCGCAGCCCTGATGTGGCTTTATATACAGGCTTTCGTTAGAGACTCATTAGAATGATAAAGAGTTTGGAAAAAATGAAGTCTCCTTGCTCGCGCGTTCAAAGTCTTTTCTTTGTCAATTTTTTTCTCCTCCCCCTGGAGAAGATATATTATTCAGATGGACTACATTTTAACGAGTCGCTGGTGTGATCGATGGCTTTACTTATATAATTCATACTCGGTAGAAAGAGTCGCTCCGACAGCGACAAGCGATTAAGCTACTCAGCGAGTTTTGTGCGACACTTGCGGCTACCCGGCAAAGTCCATTGCATAATTTGCGGAGAAAGCAGAATGTGAGGCTCGAGACGTATACGTTGTCTTTCTCTCGTACGTAAAATAGTGAACGGAGTCACTGTGCAGCACACGACCGCTCGCTGCGTTTATAGCTCGTTAAATCGGATGCAATGTCAACGCGATATAGAAGCTGCGCAAGTGTGTTGCGCGTCTATATACCACACTCTTCTCCGCAACAATAGCTGTAAACTTAATGGCGTCGTGCAACAACAAATTACGACGCTTTAATGACGCTTTAATGATACTTCTCTATGTCGATTTACCGTTTAATTTATATCCGCTATACGCGCGATTTCGTTCGAGGCTTTGAGGTCATTTTCCGTTAAGAAAGTAAATCTAAGTCACGCTGCATTCGGATATGTGGCTACAGTTACGGCGATGAAAAGCTTTACTGCAGACGCTGCACGTTTAAAGGCAATCCCGCTCTTGTTGTGAGAACTCAAAGGGCGCGCGGAAAAGTTTTAGCGTAAAGCCTGATGCGTTTATGAATTTAAGCGACGATGCGAACGTTCTTTTCCGTACTCGGCTGTCTGCTTTTGAATTCGACTTTTTACACTTTTATTATGACCGCCGTTGGGGACGCGTGCAAACTCGGGAGACTCCGTTTGCCGAGCTTTACTACACGGTTGTGTTTAATTCACAGAAGTCTTTTGAGATTAACTCTGACTTGTTCAAACTGAAAAAGGGGTTGCGCAGCTTTATATGAAAAGATGATAAGTAAACAAACTTATTGCTACAATGAACAAACAAGATTTCTTTCCAACCTTTATTTACTTATGACATTGCGTTTGGCTAAATTATATAATAAGTGGAGTAAGAGTAAACATTTTATTTTTATATCTTTCTGAATAATTTTCGTTAAAATAAGTATTTATGATTGACAAAATTGGTAAACGGTACAATGATATACTTTTATCAATTTTTTCAAACAACTCTTACTGTGTAGACTATTTATTATCGTATAATATTACCGTATAGAAATTTATATAGGTATAGAGTCTGAGGTCAATGCTTTTGACAACGTACGTTTTAGAGGGTATCAACATTTGGAGATATGCGGAGAGTATGATTATACTCTTGTTAAGAGCGATTTCGGAACGATCAGTAGATAACGTGACACCTTTTAGATAGAACACTTATCCTCGGGGTAGTCATGCCTATCGCTAGGAGACATTCTACTTAGAACCTGCGTCGGTAGGTTCTTGCGCGTTAAATAAAGATTGAAACTTCAACTACAAACTATTAATATTTATGTAAAATTGTAATTTTTATCACAAATTTTATTATTTCTCATTCAATTCATTCAATTCATTCGATTCATTCAATTCTTTCAATTCACTTTCATTTAACAGAACGCTGATCTGCCAAAGTAAACAACTCATCCCCTAGGAACTATACAAATAATAGAACCGTCGAAACATAGGACGATATCTTCTATATAAAAAGATCAAACGAATCCGGCTCATATTTCGTGTACAACCAATTTAGCCCAAGCATCGCGCGAGCGCGGCTAATTGATTAATCATAGAGAATAGTCGATTCCAACGAATAGTATCTCTAACTCCCGATGAAATTCATTGACTAACGTCACCCAGTCCCCTTCGCGTATAAGCGTGTCATGTTCCCAAGTAAAAACGTCCTTATCTCCCAAAGGGACGAGTAGGCGTTCAGGGACACGAACGTCCAGGTTACGTGTGTGCTATTGGAAAACGCGCTCTTGCTATCGTCCCTGACCAAGGCTGCAGCCACGTACACACTCGCAGCTCTCGAGAGCAATCGACATAATTCCCTCGCGCGCGAGAGTAGTCTTGCATTTTGATGCTCTCGGATCGCCATAATCACGAGTTGTTATGTACGCGAATAAGATAAAGTGGATTTTCGGTAAATTGATCGAGATGCATACGTACGCGAGATATCTTTCCAAGCAGGAATTATGTGTGTGTACGTACGTGTGTGTACATACTTTTTTCTTTGCATCGCTGCCGGAGATGAGATTCAGTCGAGAGATCGAGTTTCTGCGGTTTAGTCGCCAGAGAGCGAGCGCCAAGAGAAATTTAAAAACTATTCGAGCGGACTCTCGTGAGAATATGCGATGTGCGTTCGTTTTCTTTTTTGATTCGACTACCAAAGATCCGCGAGTTTTCATACATACGGATTTTACGCGCGGAAATGTTTCGAATCGAATATCAAATCGAGAGCTCGATGAATATTGAAGCTATGCATTGCCAATTGGCTCGTATAATTATGCTTGCTAGATCGTGTGCAGAGAAGATTTTTTTTTTCTATTTTCGGGCTCTACTGCTCGCACGAGTCAATATCAATTAGACGCGCGTATTGGCTCATTAGCAAACTCTCCTCGACTACTTAAACGCAAATTTCTTTCTCCTCGAAACCCGTATTTGCATATGGAGTTGCCAAGACGCAATTTTTTCAATTTCACAGTCGAACCCGAACCGAAAAGTCTCAGTCCGTAAAGACGCTTATCCAATGTGTTATTGCCCAAGAGCTTCGATAACACATGCACGTACGCGAAAACCGTATTATATACATATATGTATACCCACATCTCTGCGCGACTAAACAATAATTCACTCGTTGAACTATAAGAAAAAAAAACCCTTAAATTAAAATCTTAATCTCGACTCGCCGGTGTCCATTACGCTCTAAGCCTCATTTACATGCATATTGGGTTGGTCCGTAGCAAAGTGCGTGCGGCGCATATAGAAAGTATACAGACATATACATACACACATATGTGTTCGCGCACACTATCGCTGATTTAAATACCTTTTCGTGAGGCTGACACGCTCCAGATAAGCGTCTATACATGTACATATGGTCGATTTCGAGAACGACCTTCGTCGTGTATTTTCGAATTCCGTGTATTTATATACATAAAGCAGCGTTATATGCTCACTCGCAAAAGCTCTTATTAAGTGGCGTCGACAAATCCGACGGGTTGGTTCAAAAAGTAAGTACCGAGGATGATGTTTCTACCGCGAGAGTTTGTGGCGAAGAAAAAAAGTTCCGATGCTACTATAGCGTATAATAGGGATTCCGTGCGCGCTCGTTACACCCATTTTCGGAACTGGCTGCTGCTGCTGCTGGGCGTTAAATTACGGGTTTAGGAGCTGCAAGAGAGCGAGTTTGCGTGCTCCTTTCTACGGGTCTCGCGCCTGAAAATTGTCAAGCAGAATCGGACCGACCGCTGAATTCAAGTTAGTGTCGATCGTAAGTTCGGCTTATTCTTAGGACAGCCTTTTGGAAAACGTTTTTTAAAGATCGTAAGAAAGAATCTAAGTATTTGTTGTCTGACCACGTATGACGTTTAACTACTAGTAAACTAGATTTACAAAGGATGTTTTTTTATTGGCTACACTAAAATTATGTTAAGAAGGACTTTCAAGGGGGCAAGACATCTTTAAGCAGTAAAAAACTCAATTTTCGTATTATGTACTTTCATAGGAATTTCCCCGTACTGAGAGCTTATTGGGCTCATTGCGCTAAAGAAATTGATTGCGAAGCTGTGCACGAAATGAAAAGAGAAGTTTTTTAAATATTTTTAAAACCTCTTTAAAAAATACCAGAATATTTTCTTTTATAGAACTATTCAAATTTTCAAATAATAATACGTTGAAAGCCCTGATGAATAAGCGCTTGGAAAACGTGATTATCACGTTAAATCAGTAGAAACCTATTAGTGGATATTAGTGCAAGGCAAATGGTGAGGTATTTATATTTTTTGAAAATTCAATAAAATAATTAACTAGAGCCAAAAGTTATTATAATACTTATTACACAGTGGAAATGTTGTACTCGTATCAGCTCATGCACAAAATAAGCTAATTCGAGTACTATACATTGGTAATTGGGATGTAACAATATACAAAAAGAGTTAACCAAATTATGAAAATACATGATTAATATATTATATGGTCAGTGCACTAATGATCAGTTCAGTAATTTAGATTATGAGATGATCACATGATGCACTGAAGACACACATCGATTACTTATTATTATTATTTGAACAATAGTTATCAACTTGACCCTTCATAAACGTCTTAATTATTTACCTTTAACCAATAAATACGATTGAAAGGATCTTTTGAAGTTCAAAAGTTAATGGTAGTAAACAATATATATATATATTATTAAGAAAAAGTATACATGATTGAAATTAAATTCAAACTTTAATATTTTAGGAAAAAAGTACTTTTCTCCACTGTAGAAAATCCAAGAAAAATATCCAACAATGTATTCGAAACTAAAGCTCAATGAATTTCCTCTAAATTTCCACGTCAATAAAGTGCACACCGACGCACATCGAGTACCCTATCGTTCCAAGAATCATTTTCAATCGACTGAAGGCGCTACCTTTCACAGCAAAGCTTTGTCGTTGCAATCGACGCCTGCACGCGAGTAAATTTGTCCAATTAGCCGTTTTCATGTCGATGAAAAACGCTTGTTTTTTCGCGGAAATTCTCGATGACGAGAGACGCACTCATGCGCGCAATTCACACGAGTGGAGCCCTATCGAGGAATCTCATTTCACGCGTTCGCTCAAGGGTTTGGATTTCAAGGACCGTCTACATCGTGTCTCTTGGTATCGTCGAGCTGAAACCGAAGCCCTCGAGTACGCGTACTCGGTTTTCTTTACTTGCGCGATGTCGCACTGTTTTTTGCTCAATTGCAGTGGAGGGAAATTCCTTTGTACTTGCTTCTCAATTCTTTCATTTTCGAGCTTTTCGCAAAGATGAAGCCCGTGTATTGGCTACTTCGAAGTGCTGAAGCTTTTAAAGGATTTAGAGGAATTTGAAAATTTATAACTGGCCGTAATTGCATCGCGGATGAGGGTAAACGTTTGTTTTTCATCGGTACCGTTCAAATTTACCCCCGATGGTCTTTTATAGATGAGTTTTTAATTAATTTCACTGGCCTCAGATGTATAGCGTTAATTACGAAAATTTCAGATAACAGGCTATAGTTTTGTTTATCGGTGAAAAATACACGTATCATCCTATATACACTTTATTAGATTAGACTTAAAAAAATTAAGGTTCTCTTCTCAAAAAATGAACGCACAATTAAAACCTGCCCGAAAGTTATGCGTGTTCGTGGATTATATCTTCGTCGTAATTTAAGAAACGGTAAGCGTATATATATACACTTTAAACGAGAGAACCTACAGGATAAATAAGTTCAGTCGCCGTGGACATAAAGTCGCTCGGCTTGTAAAATATTACAAAGCTTCGTACGACAAGCGTGGTATATATATACATACATATCTATACACAGCGGGCTCGAGTAAATGTTTCAGGGAGAAAAGTTAAGAGGTTGCGGAACTTTCACAGGGTGAAAGGGGTCGTCGCGTCGAAGACGTCGCCGTCCGTATAATCTCGTCTGCTAAGCCGCTCTTGGATATATCTCGACGAGGGTTTCGCGCCGTGATGCGAGAGAAAGAGAAAGAGGAAAATTTTATTCGAGAATCAGGAGGCATCGAACGCACTTCGTCGAGAGGCAGCCAGCTAAGAAACTTATAGTCTCCCCTGTACCCTGTCGTGCTCCTATACACCGATTTGAAATATTAGCGCGACGAAGCCTCTTGAGTGTTATCGGAAATTTGAGAGCTCGTACATATCTAAAGGGTTCGGGAGTATTTTCTCGAGCATTTCATAATCGCGATACGACCTTCTAATTTGCCTTGGCATTTACTCGAAGGTTTCCCATATTATACTCGAGAAAAAAAAGAATCCTGAGGTTCACTTGTAAGCAGGTGCGACCGCAGGATTTGTATAATATATATATGTATAGATTCATGGAAACGTGAATAGCAGAGGAAAAGATCTTTTCCTTTCTCCCCGCGAGGGCGTATCGTCGCATGATTTACGCGGCAATATAGCAACCGCTTCTCTCTTTCTAGGCTTTGATTTATCCGTACACTTTCGCCGCGCGTAGACTGGAGGATTGCCAGGAAAGCATATAGAGAGTAGGAAGGTCCATCTCGCCGGAAATCATGCTCGTAATTCAGTGCGTGTGCCCAGCACTTTCCCTCTTCGCGATCTCGTAATACCAGTGCGCGCATTTGCATGGGCGCAGGTTGCCCGCGTAACATTGGCGCTCTCACGGTGAAAAATGAAAGTTAGGGAACGAGAAATTTGTCCTGTAGGTACTCGACGACTAGTGGCTAGAAGATAAGGCCAGTGTATACTGGACAGAGGTCTTCTTATCGCTGATGTTTTGGGTGTACCCTAGTATAGAGTTTTCTCATTTAAGGGTGAGTAGCTGCAAATGAATTCATGGCTCTTGATGGTAGCGATACTCGTTTAGTTCATTGTAGCAAGACTAGTAACGTGTGGCTTCAAGATAAGCTAGATTATCTACTGGATATTTAAAACTTTAATGTTGAGAACATCGCGGGGTATCGTGTTAATAGTTAATGATCTTTTGGATGTAGAATTTAAGGGGATGAGATACTTTTAGGTATGGTTGGCTAAAATAAAAATTTAAGTCAGGTTTATACATTTCGAATTGTCAATTTATCAGTCGGTCCTTCTGAAAATATCTTATTAAGCATCAAATGAATAATGTACACGTAAATACAATATTTTAATCTTATTTTTAATTTTCATTTCAACAAATTCAATCTGAAGGGGTAGACGGAATGTAGTATCATATATTTTAATTATTGTTGACTAATTGTTTAATAGTTTTTGATACTTAATACGTTTTTTCTCATTCAATTAAGAAATTCTGCATTCAATCAAAAAGGAGTACAGCGAGGACTATTTCTCTGTACTCCTTTCTGTTACTAATAGTTTAGTTCCAGTATTATTACCAAGATTGTGTTCGATCTTTTCAGAGTTTATTTTGGAACCTTGCGTAAAGTAAACTATGGGTATTGGGGGAGCTTCAAGAGGTCCTACATTCTTAAATTACGGCTAAAGTATATATTATATATATCCTATTACATAACATATATTAAGATTAACACTGTTCTCGCATACTATTTAATCGACTTTAATTTCTTTTCTTTTTAAGCATAACTGCGTATAGAAATATGTCTTGACTCCTTATTGTTATAAATCTGTTCAGTTTGTTCGCATTGTGAGAGTCGCTTGAATAAAATTCTGACGTGTTCTACTTAAATATAAATAACGACTTTACCGTAAATAAAAAAGTAACATAGGCTATACAAAAAATTTAATCTAGTGCCCATAAGCAATGTCAGCATAATATAATATTCGACAACAAAGCTCGTAAAGATGAATAAAGGATTAAACTTTCTCGAACGTACTCGCTAACCCCAAGCGCATATCTCTGCATATTACCATTCTTTATTCCCAAGAAAATTTCGGTGTCCAGCAAGTTCAATAGCTCTCGTCTTGCGAAATTGGTTTCGCTTCGTTCAAAGCATCTCTGAGAAGGCTAAATGAAAAGGAAAGTCTGGAAAAAACCCAAAGACTTCGATCATCGTTAAATGAGAAAGACGAACGAGCCGAGTATCGGCTAAGACGGTAAAAAGAATGAGAAAAAGAAGAAGACGAACCGAAGTAAACGACACGAGTGAAAGTGAAGGAACACCCCCTGCAATGCATAGACGTCGGCCTTGGAGACATTTTAATTTAGGTCCCCTCGTGCGCGCCGACGCGCGAGCGATCGCATCAAATTCCATTTCGCCCAGTGCCTACCTATCGGATTTATATTGTCATAATCTCGGGACCGGAATGGCTTGATATGGCCTGTGAGGAATGACGATAATTAAATGATGCTAATCGGCTTTTGATGCTAGTTTTTTGGGGAGACGGTGGGTTGCTCTCGGATGAATGCTGATGAGAAGGTCAAATCGCTGGATTTTATTTCGCGACACGTTAGAAAACAAGCAGAAGTTAATTGAATTCTTGTATTCGATTCTCCTCGAATACTGTCATTATAGCATATCGATACGTCGAAAACGAGAGCCATTGATTTTCCACAGATTCGAGCGACAACATCAGTAACATGAACCGAAATCACTGTCAGCTACACGCATTCGAATCTAGTTAAGTCTACACCATTTCTCGACGACCAATGAAAATAAACTGATACAACTGAAAAGAGGTTGAAAGAAAGAACAAAAATATAGCGTTCTTGTTATCGAGTGATCGAAACGATTGACTGTGCAAGAACGTAAGCTCCAGAATGACGAACAGATAATTATTATCGTGTAGGCGAGATTGGAAGAGACCACCACTTCATTACGCAGCATTCTCGATTCAAGTACTTTCTTGCTGCGACGCTAGAGTGCGCGACCAAAGGCAGAGGATCGAAGGGAGATTAAGAAAGCTCGTTAAGCTCCTGTAACTGGCTTGTAGCCGGCGAGGAGGAGATTAGACGTGGAAAGATACGCACGCGTTCGGCTCATTACCTTTTCGATTTCCCGTATACACAAAACAAGTTCCGTGTATTCTCTTGCATTGTGATCAGATCCTTTGTCGTCGTGTGGCTTGTCTGAACATACTGCTGAATACACCGCTGACTTGTACGATGAAGGAGAAAGAGACAGAGAGCTTGCGCAGAAACGATTCCGTCAGCCATTAGCCATGTCAATATTTACACGTTCCCGTATTATTTCTGCCCCAGAGAAAGTGGTAACCATGTCGTCGTGGGATACTGGTAAGTGCTTGTCAAACAGTGCATCCGAATTCCGCGCGCGTCCGCGCAAGCTCGACACAGCAATGGTCGACTCAAGCACGACTGCGCATATGGTTTATTTTCGCTGTAAAAGTAGACCGAGACGTGATAAAATCGCTTTTACATATGCACGAATGTACAAGCATCTCTCGTACACGCGAGAAGAAAATTTTCTACGCGAGCGCGTAGCGAAATAATTACACAGCAATCGAGAGCTTTTACGCCAGTCGACGGGCATAAAAAACACCGGAAATTTATCGCCCAAGACGCTGACAATACATCGACGCTTTATACCGTCGTATGCGCATTCGACATTTTAAGTTACGATCGCGTCGCGCCGTTTACGGGAGAGAGCGAGAGCTTCTCCCCACTCTTTCTCTCTCCTTCTCGAGGAGATTTCCTTTACGACGATTTCGTACTCTGCGCGGCTCGTGAAAATAAAAGGAGGACTCGTCGGCTCTCTCCTCTTTAACGTCCACGTTCGCCGTCGTAAAATCCTCGCTTCAGCCAAAGAAAAGGCTACCGGCCCTCCTAACAAATCCGGATATCGAGATTAGGTCGATATATATATTTACATATACATGTATTGTGTACGAAACTTTCGAAATTCAAGAGCGCGGCCCACTAATATTAAGTAACATCAGTGCTTACACTTGTGTCACTTTTGTTTTCAATTTCGTGTCCATTACAAATTACATATTAAACGCGCAACCCGCTAAACGACGAGCCATTCGTGGCAGTGAGCTTTTTACAGCACACCGGGTTGGCGATACTGTACAGAGTAGGTATAGTATAGTAGCAATAAACACGCACCCGTGCTCAAAGAGGGAAAATCGGAGACAAAGGCGGAAGCTTCGAGAACTTCGGCTTTAAAGTCGAGTGGAACAATGTGAGCTCGCACGATCATCGCTGGGCGACTCTTTGCCTGCTACCGAATGAAAAGCTGTTTAGCGGAGATGAAATTATTGTCGCTTTCAAAAAATAGTCGTCAGTGTACTGCTATGGAAAAAATTACAGTATCGCTTTTTGCCGCAAGCTCTATTCCTAGGTGCACGACAAAATTCCATGCGTCCCATGGACGAGCATCAGCCGTAAAAAAGGTAAATAATTTATGGGCCCAACATCATTATTCACGAATTCAAATCTGCAGATGGAGCCATTAACACTCAACGAGATTGCTACTAAAAAATTTACGAGTCGGAGTAGCTTTTTTCAACGAAAGCACTGCCCCAAGATGAGGCGTAAAATCTCTATATAAAGCAGCGTCGAGCCGCCGTTTCCGTGTGTTTTTTCTTTTCGTCACACTCTTGCCTTACACATACGCATTATAGTCAGAGCAGATCGTCGAGGAAGGAAGGAAAAAAACGTCATTTCTTGAAAATCGACGTCGGGGATACACGGGGAGAGAGAGGGCTTTATCCTCTGCTTTTCCATCGTATATCTGTATTTACCTTGGCCCCATCTGCGCTGACGCTTAAGTTATGCAGATTTTGTCGGATCAACCGGGCCAAATTGAAATTTCGTCCTTTGTTCCGTGAGGATGGCTTCTGCGCATGATAGTCGCTTTGCTAATATTCGACGCTTTATCGAGCCAAACTGCCGCGCGCTTCATTACAGAACTTTCTCAGGCGATAATGGCTTCGATTCTCCTTTATATATCGACCGATTACGGCTTCGTTACGTTTTAATTGAACTTATTTATCGGCTGTAATATAAGACTACTTCGGGGAAACTTGGCTTTATGCACCGTTCACTGAATTTCTCTGCGATCCAAAGAACAATGCAAGGTAATCTAAATATATAGTGTTATAAAGCAAAAGTACATTGAATCCTATGATACACTGCTACACATACGTTATTAAAGATGGTTCAAATAAGCAGTGTTCGGAGAGCTCGAGATTCTCCGTATCAGATGATATATATATTTGTTGAAAGGATCACGAGTATATACGTATATCGTCCATACAACCTGTACACATCGATCTTCCGACACCGAAGCGTAGTTCGAGCGAAAGTCTGCAAAAGATATAGCTTGCCGCTCGTAAATGTCAAGACGCTAAAGATAATATCACAATCAGCGTAAACCAGCTGAAATTGAAATCCGGCAGCGACGGCACGCACATCCACAATGTAAGAGCTTGGGCCCCCGCGCGGCTCATAAATAAACCAAGAGCAACGCAGTCCATTCGGCTTCGGGAATCGGCAGTTCGCTAATTACAAATTACAAGCATTATACCCCATTGCTCAAGTGATTAGCCCGATATCTGCTATCCCCAGAAGCGCGTCGGTTATATACATTACTGTATCCGTAGCTTCGCCTGCACACGGACACGTACATACATTTCGATGTCTTGCATTGCAGTCCACGTATATATACATATAGTGTATATATAGAGGGATATAGTGACGAGTCGAATGTTTGACGAGGGTTTGCCTAACAAGCCCCCGCCATCACCTCTTGTGTATCGGCTTACCATAGCCATTGATTTTGCGGCGACGGCAAAGGGAGCCGAGTACTGAGCGAGTACGAGCGAGTAGACACAGCAGACTTTGCTTGGAGAGGGTCAAGCTTGTGGATGCTGCTGTTACCCGCCGGCAACTCCGCTAAGGCCTCCCGTTGCATCTACCTCGTCTAGGTTAATTGCGGACCGAGGATGATGATCCTCTGCTTCGTTCGACTGTTGTTTAAATAAGAGATGATATTCGCCGAGTAGTTGGAATCATGCAAGCCCGATTAATTGTGCTGATTGCACGTAGTGCAGAGCTCGTTTTCCCGGCATCGATCAATAGATTTCATTCTTCGGGAATATATCTCTTCGGGTTATCCGAATGATTGGCCGGTCAACATTTTTTTCTAAATAATTCTAACGTATCCTTTTACCCAGGATCTATGTTCCTGAAATGCTTTACGTAACTTCACTAAAGGCTTTCAAATTACCGAGAATCAAAGTTAACATTTTCCATAGGAAGTATTTGTCAACAATTAGTTATGGAAATGATAGATCCTTTATACGAACATTGAATAATACGCTAAGATACCTTTTTTACAATAAACAAATTAATTTAGAGTTCGATTTGTAAATGAAGATCTACTTCACACGGATAATTATGATTTCCCCTGTACCTGACATTACTCAAATTTCCATAATAGCTTATGTTAATGAAAAAGTAACTATCACATTCTCAAGGTGTTTCTGAGTACCAATTCTTGATAAAAATATTGTTGAAAAATTCAAAATTGTGGTAATTTAAGTGTATCAGTTATGTTGAATAAAAGAATTTTTATTGCAGTGGTATAAAGGGATAAAGCTAATTTTGATGAATATTAATAATTTTCAAGATATTTTAATAATATTTGCATATATACATTTGCATTTCTTTTTATATCATTAGTATCAATGAACACTTGAAAGTTATCTAGAAAAAAATATTTTGGCCGGACAATCTGTTAGAAAAAGCCTACGAATAAAAATTTCGTCTATAACAACCAATACGCAGAGAAAAGAATCTTTAGATAGACTAAAAATGAATGTACTTCAGCATAAAAATCAGAGTATTATTATGCACGCACGTATACTCGTCAGGCTCGTTCATGATAAAATAATATCAAGGCGAAGGAATGTTCTTCAAGCAAATGAGACAACTACAATAAAAAAAGCTCGTATATATTTGCATGAAAAGGGACGCATACGCGGTGGTCCAGTATAATTTCATTCACCATAAAATATTTTTACGCGCATTACGTGCTCGAATGTTAATAATATATAGATATACGTACGAAAGTTCAACATTCCTCCCTCTCACTGGACAGAAATGAGAGAGACGGCTAGTCTGACGTATATAATTTCGAGCGATGATTTCCAAGTCACCCAGAGAAAGACTCGCGGAAAAGTTGTCGAGGGCGAGATTTTCACGCTTCGCGGACTAGGAGTAGCAGCATTATGAATCACCAATTCGTATAATCAGTCGAAGCTCTCGGCCGTAAAGCAGTACAGTCATCCTCGGCTGCTTCTCGTGGGAGTAGAACAGTATAGATGTGAGGAAGCTGACGGTGTATACTACATCGTATACCGCGAACTCGTAAGTTTTTACGCGAGCAACTGCGTGCTATTTTATATGCCTTACTTGCTGGGCTCGCTGAATTGATTCTTCACCTCCTACCTCTATAAGAATTGCCATTGCTGACATTGAGGATGTATTCCTCATATTTATCCGTACGATTTCAGTTCAATGATAGTGGTTACAGACTCAATACTTCTATTTCTGCGTTTATCTTCGCGCATCTTTTGAGGGTAGTTTTGGGAAACTTGAAACTTTGTAATATATCCATTATCGCTTGAAAATTTTATCCTCGACAACGCATTGCATTTGTCTATCAGTACTGTACAATATTATCTTGTCGACCAATTAACCAGAATTTTTTTTTCATTGGGATGGAAATAGTAGATCTGAATCTGAATTTGAACTGCAGATAGAATTGTGCAGTACCTTCATAATATTTACGACTTAAGCTCCATTTCACGAGGATAGACGCAAATGTGTAGTAAATAGATGTAATGTACTTAAATCTAATTAAAATTTTGGAGCAAGAATATTTGCATGGAACTAATTTGAAGTACTCTACCAATAGCAGTGCTTTTGTATAGTGGACCAACATAACGCATTGCATTCAATTCTTATCACTTTAGTTTTGATTGAAAACAGAGCAAGAATCAGTTTACAGTACTGTATACAAGCAATAATTATCGATTATCGTCTTCCTATAAATAACACAACAAACGAGAGCAATAAATTTAAAAAATAAAGCTCCGCGAGAATCGCATAATCCGCACTGGACCCGGAAATTTCTAGCGAGTCGTCCATCAGACACCAATTCCCCCTTGTCGGATACTGCGTTCTTATGCCATCGCACTCGCCCTCGCTAATGTCGTAAGAAAAAGACAACTGTAACTGTACGCAACGGATGATTCCCATATAGTCGTTATCCCTCGGCAATAATCTCCGCGTGTATTAGTCGAAAGCAATAACGCGCGCGGATTAAGCTCGAGAGCGATAACTTCTCTCGGCGAGTCATCGATCAAGATCGTACGTCAGAAATTGTTGAGATTTTTTTTCTCCCCCCCCCCCCTCTTTACCCGGAAAAGTCCAGTAGATACGTTGCAGGAAAAGCTTTCGTAGACATCAGCTACGCGTGTATGCAAGGCTTGATAGATGAGGATGAGTCGGCGGAAGGTCTTAGCTTTTTAAATTCCTATGCACTCGTCATTGTTGCATACTGCAGCTATTTCTCTCTTTCTCTCTCTATCTCCAGCGTGAATCTGCTCGTTTCTTCTCCTTTTTGTTTTCTTTCAAATCTGACACATGGCGAGCTTTCACAGCTCTATCGCACTGCAGACGCGGACTCGAAGGACAATGATGAAGGCCTTTTTCCATTTATACGTTTCGTGTGCCACAGGACGGATGTATACGCTTGAATTGGACGGGAAGCAAATACACGCAGAGTCGGCATTGTTTCTCGTGTCTGGTGTTCGACACCGGTGAATCTACGTATCTCTTTGATTTATTTAGGCGCGAGTTAGAGCTTTAATCTTGGGATCGATCGGCGTGCACGATAACATATCACAAGCCAATCCAGTTGGAAGGGTTATACTCCCGAAAGGCGGTCTACTACCATTACAATGGGAAGAAATCGAGTAATGAAAGAAGCCTCTTCGAAGTACGCCCATAAGCTCTCTACTATATATTTCAGACACTACCAGCAGAGATTCTGCAGAAACAGCGAGGACACTGTGCTGAGCTTTCGAATCGAAAGTCTCGACCTCCCACCTCCTTCTTTCTTTCTCTCTTTATCTCGCAGACTTTCGATTACATCCGATCGCACTTTGTCCGCTGCACAATCCGAGCTAGCCGACTCTTACTCTTTCAGTTGCAGCTCGATGTATACAGCACATACCGTGTAATAGAACGAACACGACTATTTCATTCGCCGTTGAACTGCACTGTTGAGAATCTTGTTAAATGTAATTTAATGCCGATTTCATTTAATCGTTTATTTCCACTGGATTAAACGCAATGTACCACACGCAATAACATAGAACATTTATGTATATTTATTTAAGTATGTATTTCCTTTCATTTGAATGTATACCTGAATATTCACTAACTCTAGCACTGATTATAATGTCAACACACGAAACTAAATTGACTAGCTACATAGTACACAGCGGTAGACCTTTTTAACAGAGTAGCGACACGCGAACGATCGATAAAAAAGTAAATAAATAAAGGAAAAAAGAATTTCAGCTCCTCGGCGTATAATTGGTAGGGCGAGAAGCATTGTGTGCCTTTGTACGGATCAAGGTATTACGGGTAGCGCCGGGCTACGAGCGGCATTGTTAGTAACCACGATTCGCGTCTGTGCCGCGTGTGTATACCGGCCCATTGTCATTCGCCGACACCCCTGCTCTCGCGCAAACAGCCTCGTTATTTGTTGCCAAACTTTAAACGGCCGCGTGAGTTTTCCCCGCTGGCGCGAATCTCTAATATCTCTCGTAGCTTTGAGCCCAACAATGAACCGGCAACGAAGATGGAGTGGCTTCCCTGTGATACGCAATGCGTGCGCAAGATGGAAGAGCTTTGCGTTGCGGATAATTTTTATTAATTTTGTTATTACGTTTTTAAAGGAATTAAAAGAATTCCCGAAACATCATCCAACTCATAATCAATTTATTGCGTACAGTTTTTGAGTTATGCCTCATGCGGTTCCTGTTTGTCCAGGGGCATCAAAGAATATATATTTCCACAGCAAATATCGAGCAATTGCACTGGATATTTTTTTATTTGCGCAAAACACACGATCTCGATATATAATCTGAATATTGGAAGAGAAGCACACAGGCGGTGATAGAAATCGCTTATTTCGCGATATGGCGGATGCAATCGGATATGATAGACAGTATAGAGCATTCGTTCGAAAATATGAAAGTTTTAAAAGCGCGAGATGCGCCAATCGGTATACGTACTCGAGCTGACTATATATTGATTTTGCTTTTGACGGAACGCTATATATATATATAATATCTATATACGTATACGTGCTTGAACAAAACGACTTTTTCACGCATATCTTCCTCGGCCGATAAAGCAGCGCGTAGTAAAACGCAGGAGCTGCGCGTGTATCGGAAAATTATTTGGGAACTGAACGGACCGGCAGCTGCATTCTATTGTTCGAAAAATTTCAGAAATTATTACTTTCGCGCAGACACGGTTATGTACATGTATACGGTCTGACTGGCTTTTCTGACTCGACTGCGAAAGAGAGAAATGTATAATATGTATACAGTATTTTTTTTTGTTATCGCGAATTTCACATACAGATTGCGATAAAGTGGAAACTCACTCAGTTGCCTATGTTTTACTTTCCAATTTCAATTTCGGAAATTAAAATGGCTGAACATGAAATTCATTCGAAAACAGAACAAGCAATTAACATACTTGTCTCCAAACGACGCCATCCACAAACGAGATCGACGAATTAGCTTGGAGAAAGCGGCTACGTATATAAATGGCAATAAATTCATGGCACTCGCGCAAAATGATAAAATAGACAAGAAGACATCGGTTAATTGTTTTCCTTGAACAGTAGCAGCAGCGGCAGCGGCAGTAGTAGCAGCGGCAGTAGTAGCAGTGGCAGCAGCAGCAGCAGCAACAACGGCAACAGTGGCGGCAGCAGCAATCATACATCGCACGTTTCAATTATCCAACGAGTCGCGAGCGTAATTCACGGTCGGACGAGCATAAATTGCTGTTCATTATTCGTACGGGGCAACGACCAGCGCGTATCTCTACGGTTTCGCTTTCTTCCGCGTCTTTACAGATTATATACGCGCGGTACTTTATCCATCAAAACGACGGCGTAACACTGCAACGTACACGAGTAGCAGATGATCCTTTTGCCGCTTAACGCAGCCGGGTAGTTGGACGTATATCGGCCAAATGACGCCGATTCCCTAGGGGGACACACGCGGCCCTCCGTATTTGTTGCTGTCAATCAAAAAGCGAGATGAGATGAGATAAGGGGTCAGAGCTGAGTGACGGGAAGATGCGCTCTGGTCTATACACGTGTGTATATGTGTTGGCGTCGAAAAAAATGAGAGAAAGAGATATATACCATGTGACCTGAATTTCGGGTTATTAGAAATCAAGACGAATTTCAGGGGTGGAGACTGAGTAAATTGAATTATTAATGAGACCGTTTGAGGATAAGCTCCGCCGCGCGATGTTATGTGTATAAAAACTTTCAATGCAAGGTATCTAAAATTGAGTAAAAACCTCTAAAAGGAAATGAACTATGCTCTACGAAATTTCGGCTATAAATAGAGCGAAAACATACACTGTTACGAACAGTACCAATTTTCGTGAACATTTCAACTATAATTAATAATATTAATATTTACCTCATTTGCAGATACGAAATTAGTTTCTAGTACTTAGACATCGAATTTATGAAGAACAATTTATAGCTTTACCATGTGCATATTGAAGAATTGTATAATTAAGAATCTTTTTTGGTATCCCGTCAGAATAACATTTTTATCTTTGTTCAAACCGATTTGAAATCCATTAAAAACCTCGGCCACTCAGAAAGTTTTCACTTCGTAAAAGAAAAAATATGTTATTCGTGCGTTGACTGCATTATTAAAAAATAAATCAAATATATCTCCCCCAGCAATTGGCAATCTTCGTCCAAAGTCTTCGTCCCCGAGGCTTTCAATCGGGTTCCGCAATATTTTTTCACATGACTAAAGGGCGTACGAAGAGCTTGCATAGATAATTGAGCATATTGAAAGGAGCGCAAGTAAAGAGCATAGCCCGGCGGACGAGACACCGAAGCTGCTTCTCTCCAGGAGGGGCGGGAATAGTAAAGGGAGAATCTAAAAGAAAGCCGACTTATAGATAGGCGCTCAGGGACAGTCTCGACACTCGACTCTTGTGTCCGACCGGAGCCCGGCATAATCCACTTGAAAGCTCTCGCGTTTTCCAAAATATTATCTTTCGCTCACCCCAGTCTGGCCGTGTTGAAGGATATTTTTCTTGTGGCCGAACTCATCGCACCGTAGCTTTTCTCTTATACTCCAGACGAGTGATTACGCGCAGGCTTTACAGATCCGAAAGCTCTCCGCGTGTTTCTAACGGGTTCGTCATTCTAATAGGTATAAACTTGGAGAGACGGACTGCGCTTTCGTTTTGCAGCATTGTCTGACTTTCTCAGTAGAAAGATCAAAGACATCGAAAAAATACAATGTATTTTTAATAGAATGTATGCTCTTTTCGACATCGCTGAGAAGGCGTTTTTCGAAGGGGTTAGATGAAAGTCCTCGATATTTATTTCGGGATATTAGAAATCTCAAGAAACTGCTCTGGGGCGCACGATAATTTAATGAAAATTCCAAGTGCTGCCGAGAGAACAGTTTCGAGGCACCATGTAAACCAAACTGTGTACTCCAAACGTTCGACAGTGAAATCGAGGGCGTCACGTGGAACTAATTTCAAACGGTAATATTTCGTTTATGCGAAGATCAATGTCTATGTACATAGCCGACATTTGGAATAAAAAGTGCAAAATGACCGTCACCGATAGTTTCAAAGTCCAAACCACCATACTTAAAAAATATTGTTTTTTTATCTTCCGAGGATCATTTTTTTAAATTTGTTCTGTAAGTTACAGAATATAAGTTAAACAGTTTAGAATGTCATGCTACTCAGATATTTATTTCACGATCCAAGTAATCCCATTTATAATTATCAACCTAGCCATGCAATTTTATCAATTATTCTCTTAATTATTAACTTAAGAGTCTGTAAAACTTTCTCAAATACTTGAATACTTGAAAGTACAGTTTAATGATTTTTTATTAATATCACTATTATTCTTCGTAACATTACCAGTTGAATTTTGTATTCTTCATTTTAAAAAATTAAAAAAATTCTAAAAACATTGATGTAGAGCTCTGGGAATATTCTTAAACTATTTAAAATCTGAAAGAATACCCTGTAGGTTATATTCTCTACTAGATTGTATAGAATTCATCAGATAATTTATTGTTTCAACTCAACAACGTGGACTTGAATAGCTAGTCATAATGCCTATAGCATATACTTATAATAAGCCATCTGCTGCACATAACATGTGCGAGGACTAGAAGTTGAAATTTTGCGTAACAGTTAGTTGTACAGCATACAGCGATCGCAACAAACGTATTCTGTGCCAGAAAACAAAAGAGACAACGATGCAGCGCAGTCGTAAAAGTTATATATACAGTATACACCAATAGTATGTACACATTGAGAAACAGGTACACTTTGGTGAGGAAAAACGAAGGACGGGAAACATGACAACGCCTCTCCGAGAGTTTACTTTGATTAAAACTGTTTTGCTAATGCGGGAGGAAACTTAGCTGTAAGCTGCGTATAGGCATAGAGTCATGTACAGCGAGCTAGGAATAATACTCGACTGATTCTATTATTGACTTCAAAGACGAGCGGCGGCATCGGCTTCCGGGACGGATTCGCTGACTGCCGAACTTCCTCCCCACTACCGTGTGAACTTGGAAGTTGTACGGTTCTGTTAACGAGGGAAAGATGTTTGATGTTGGCGCTCATCCGGAATAATAGCCTTTCTTCGGCTAAATCGCTTTTTCCCTCCAAGATTTTAATTACGATAAAGAAGGAGTTTTTTTCACCAAACTTTTCCAAGAACCATGACTTTTCCTTCCGATTGATCGGAGAACTCGACTTTGAAAATCATTATAATGAAAGTGTTATTTATTTCATTGGCTAATTGTAACGCGATGGACGACCTGACAGACGAATATTAACATACCACGAAAGTGCATTGTTTAATTATTTACGATTAATCTGGCGCGCTAAATTGAGCGAAACAAGCGAAGAGAAAGCGCACAACACGAAATCAGAGCTTATCTCTCTCTCTCTCTCTCTCTCTCTCTCTCTCTCTCTCTCTCGTTCGTTAAAAGCCATTTGCATCGTGGTATGTAAACCCGGTGCAGTGGCAATCAGCAATACAATCCCATAAAGTCTTCATCGTTTCGACGCGGGTTTGAGTGCGGACGAGCACGCATTTTCAGTGGAGCCCAATCGAATTACTACAGCCGGTCATTTTTACATACTATACCGGTTATTACATCCTATACAATACGCGGTATTTACTTTCAGGGACATCGAGTCGACAGGGGGTGTAGAAAACCACAGGTTTCTTTTTTTTCTTAACAATGTAAATGGTTGGTTTCGCTAAATATTGCAACTGTTGCGGAGGGAACGATCTAAAACGCAATTATGGGGTCTTTTGAATACTGTTAAAAATTACTTCGTTAATTTTAATGTCTAATTACTGGAGGCAGATTTCATATAAAATAAATTCTTTGTAACAAATTGCATTCAGATGAACTAATAAATTTGATTTCCTAATTTTTATCTATGAACAATTTATCCATCATGACATCAATTCCATGAATTTAAAATTTTAAATAAAGCATGGTGATATATTTTATGAAAAGACGTCAAGATTTTTATTTGGGCGCTAATATTAATAAGCTGCACGAAGAGATGCGAGAGCGCGTACCGAAGGCAAGTACAATTTTATTCACGTGGAAATTGAGTATTGAGTTTATTGAAATTCATGCACTTTGATGTTCACGTCAAACATTAAATTTATTTGCTTTGAACATTAATATTATTGCAAATATTGTATATTGAAAAATTAATCAAAATTTTATTGACTTTTATATACTCTGACATTAAACTTTATAGAAACATACTTTAATGTTCGTATTCAAGTAACTTAAATCATTTTAAAGTGTAAGTTTACATAAGTGTATAACAATTCCTACTATTTGAAATAATATACAGGTTTAATACTCGCGATACGTGGATTGATTTTATAATGAATTCCAATTAAAAATAATTAAAATATTTAGAAAATTTTCAATTCAAAATACCACGTAATACGTTATCTCTGCTCATATTTTCCAGTACACGTCGTAAATTTAAACAGCCGAACTATCACAACCAGTATAAAGAGCGCATTAGGCACTAAGAAGCCGAGATAAATGGCATCGCGCTTAATTGTCAGCGACACTATCCGAACGTCGTATATATTATATATATAGGTGTCAGCTCGACGAGACTTACGCTCACGCGATTATAGCCCTCGCCCACGACTGATGATATCATCCCAAAGTCGCCCTTTGTCCTAACCGCCGTTTGCGCGTTTTGTACTTTCTCCCTTATTCTCTATCTACGCACGCACGTACACGCACAAACACATTTATATGAAACCTCGAGCTCGTACATTACCAAGCCGAGTAATAGAATCCAGATGGGCCGAAGATCTCGAATTCTGGAAATCCTCAACGTCAAATTGTTTATACGCATATAGCCGTCGTCTAGGCGCATGAGTGATTAGAGCGATTTCGTGCGCCGAGCTTCATTCCGCTGATGAATGGTCGCGTGCGTGAGTTTGCGAAAAAAAAAAACAGAAAATGAGAGGAGAGAAAAAACCGACAGCGATGGATTAATGAAGTTTTTGTTCTAATTGGATCCAGCCGTTACTGACGTCGTCGATCGATTTTCCAGGCGCAAAGTATTTTAACGAAATTTCGATTGCGCACACGAGAACCAGAGACTCTTCGAAAAACTTATAATGAGACTAGCCTCTGCGACAAGCGCTTAATTTGGTTGGAGAAGAAGAAAGTTTCGATTAAAATCCTATTAAAAGGCAATTTGTGGTAAATAAGCCCTTTTTGAATTAAAAGTTTTTCTTTTGCAAATGTAGGTCTGCGGTAGCAACACGTATTATATGTACTCCGTTGGCAAAAACTCACGGATGATACAGTGCGTACTTACGGTATCCTCGTGGCTATAAATTATACACAGCTCTGTTCTCTCACCTGTAAAGTAAAAGAGAAATACATATATAGTATATACACGTATACGAGTTTAATTATCATCAACGACAAAATAAGGTTATACACATATACAAAAGTTGATCTGCAAACGGCTGTATGTACGTTTCAGCTCTTTGTGTGTAAAAAAATACTGTAGGCAAATGTACGCGCACATTTACGAGTAAATACGCAAATTACACCTGTCCCATCTCCGCGGCGGCGCTCTCTCGCCACACGAGAGCAGTGAAGGAAATCGCAAATCACGTCGTGTGCGCCCGTAAGACAGCGCACAGCGGTAAAAGCTTACTCGCCACGATTATACACACAGTCACGTGGGCAAGGATGCACGTATGCAGGTAGACGCAGTGATAAAGCCAGTACTGAGTCGTGAAAATATCTCAGCAGGACGCCGCCGTAGCTGCGCAATGCAAATGCAAATGCAAATGCACAATTGAGTCGGCTATATATGCAGGCACAAAAGCACACTTGCGCGACTGAAAAATCTCGCGTAATTGTTATCGCTACATTGCACAGTGTTATCACTGCCCCTTGCGAGTTTTGGACGTTACAAAGACATATAGACACTATCCATATCGAGATCAATCTTAACGTGGCTTAGTATATAATAGCGTGTGTGTAAATCTTTATTTTGTCAGACGTAAGCGACGAGCTAGCCACCATATCGCCGATGCTATTGTTCGATACTTTATACACCGTTGAACAACGCACGTGCGTTCAATCGCACATGCTACTAAGGGTTCGAGTACTTTGCTATACCTATATAGGTGTATTCGGAAAAGACAAAGGCCTCGAAAGAGCGTTCGATCGCTTTTTCTCCCCTTTATTTTTTACGCGAGAGTCTGGCTTTGGCAGAAGAAGTTCTCTTTGTGTCGGGAAAGCTCCTTTTGAATTTATGTATTGATTCAAGTGAACAAAATGAGGACTGCGCAATACGAAGGTGAATTAGAATCGAATACCTGTGCGTTGCTATACCCAGTAATGGAAATACCGTTGTCACATCGTGTCTGTTCTGTTAAACATGACGTGAATTTTCATGCACGTTTCAAGTATACTTGTGGTACTTGAAAATAGTACAAATTTTATTTCACTTATTTGGTTATAATAATCAATCAAAGTATATTGCTATGTATTCAACTGAAATTCAGAGTACGTGAAATTTCATGAACTTTGAATGTCCATCGTGTTAATGTGACACCCGTGTATGAAATAACTCTTTACAGTTAATTTAAAATTAGTATATAAATATTTCTAATATCAACTTGCCTAAAAATTGAAGTATGTTAGTTCTGAATTAAGTTTATGTCAAGTAAACTTACTTACTAGAAATTGTTACTTAATGTATCGTCAAAAAATTCAATTCATGTACGCATATAATATTTGCTGCCAGCTGTGTTTTACTTAAAAATTAATACAGTTACGTTAAAGCAAAAATTATTAATCGGAATAATAATTAACAATATTTCAAAACCCTTTCGATCATCGCAACGCTGGGTGTTCCATAGATCAAAACAGCTCTTTAGCAAACTGCTAGTGATATAACTGCTTTCCGGTAGCAGCAATAGAAGCACGCGAGGCCAGGGGATAAAACTAATTAATTCGATTAATCTTCGCGATATAAGCGTTTTATCAAAGTGTCCACGATTTCCTTTCTTTTTTTATATCGGAGACGCATAAAAATACTCGAGTTTTTTTGTAAGCAGCATTGTTTCTGCTATAGTCGACATTCTTCCACCGTGGGACCGCTATGCCACCGATGTCTGAGAACCGAATTGCTGTGCTCGAATTAACGTTTCCCTCTTTCTTTCTCGTTCTCTTTCGCCTTCTCGTTAGAAGCAGGTGCGCACGACCCTGGAGATTTTCGAATTTTCTGACGTCGTCGGCATTCTTGCTCTGGGAATAGCTCAAGATGTGCGTCGGATCAATTAGTCGCAGAATCGCGCACCTTTCCACCTCCGCCTATATGTTATTTTCAATAACGAAAGAAAAAAGTTGGACTGTAAACTGAAAAAATTATACCAAGTACCGGTAGTAACCGGAGGCTATTCGTCAGAGGCGTAAAAATACAAAAACCTCGGCGGCATAATTAAAATGATCGAGCGAATCATTAAGTAAGAAGAGGAGAGTCAACACAGAAAGAGAGAGAGAGAGAGAGATAGATAATTTCTACCTGTCGGAAGAAAATGCCGAGGGAGAGCTGAGATTTTAAAATGCACGTCAACACAATTATTTCATTAAGTCAATAGACAGGCAAGATACCTCGTCGGTTTAAATATATGTGTATTCCGAAGGGTAACGTAAGAAAGCGCACGAGCTCGTAGTCAAATAATACGTGTGAGTGTGAGATAAAAGGAAGACAATAAAATAAATATACGAGTAAATCTCAAATAGGTATTATGGAGAAAAAAATATATAACTATTTTCCCCTCATTGGTGTATATATTTAAACTAATTTGTCGTAACCGAATATGCCATCCACCTGCAATGCGCAGCACACATTACACAGCCTTACATTAATGCACAAATGTTTATTCAGATACTACTATTATATTTTTTTGGCAATTATTTGTTTTTAACGTTTATTTATTCAGAGGCCGAAAACCTGCCGCGAGAGAGTTGAGTATCCATAGAAAAATACTCTAATTGGATATCTTAGGCATATATGGTAATTTTCGAAATCGAATATTCTATACCTCGAATGCCCTTTGTTGGATCTGAAATAACATACGTAAGCTACTGCATGAAATGTCACGAGCATCTAAACCGGTCACTCCTTATAAATTCGATATTCTGCCTCAACTCAGACGGCAGTTTGTACTAAGTTTTTACGGTACCTACTGTATAAATTAAGATCGCTATAAAACAGAAATGAGTTTTACAATTTTTCATTAAAATTTAAATCAGTCAAGTTTTTAAAATTTGTCATTAAATTTTTAAATGCATGTATTGTACAAATTTGTTGCAACGAAAGAAAAACGAGTGGTCGTTTATCGAATAAAATCAATAATAAGTCGCTGAAACAAAGCAGTACATTTGCTTAATATAAATACAGACATTTACTGAAATAATGATATATACTCTAAACTCTAGCAAGAGCATATATTTTACTATTATCCTCAAAGAGGAAGCAGCGGTAATCGCTCCTCAAGGTCGACGTGTACTACACAGAGTTAAATATTTGCTTAAAAAACCCGTAAACGTTAAACTTAGAAAAATTCAGTTTCTCTCTACCTTTTCTCTTACCGAAGAGATGATTGCAAACATTAGTTTTGCTAGCATTCAGAGAGAGAGAGAGAGAGAGAGAGAGAGAGAGAGTAAAAGAAAAAATATATGCATATATACATACATAGGCGCAGCTTCAGGGGTGGATTTTCCCTTCACTCTCGCGTACTCTTGGCGATGGTTGGTAACGATCGTCGACATCGTTGGCTATTTTGTCCGCGTAAATTACCGGCAATCAACGACGAGAGAGAGCTCCCCTCGATTATCTCACGCGGATGGTACGTATACACGAGAGCCCGCGAGCTTCACTTCGTTTTCGTCACAGCTTCCGCGTTTTGCTCTTTCTCTCCCTCCTATACGCTTCGTCGTGACTTACGAGGAAGAGACAAAGATAAGCTAGCTCTTTTTTCCTTTTTTACTGGCTCATGACTACTTCAGTCCATTGCCTTAACCTCAAAGCTTCCGCGTATTTTTCCATCGCGATTGGATTGATGCGAGAAAGAGCAGTATGTTTATTGAGAGGTATAAGAAAGGGAGACGTTTCTGCTGTGCGTTGTGCGAATGTAGGTGACTTTTTTGCTACTTTTAAAGGCGTAAGAGAGAAAAAGAGATATTAATACACTGTTTGTTCGGTGATTAGAGGTTTCTTTGGAAACTACTAGTTTGCCAGGGAAAAACGTCAGAGCTAACGGGAAAAAAGCTAAGCAATGAAACGTAGAGAGGAAAACACTGTAATTAGAAAGTAACTACACGCGTTAAATGTACCTTTGTCAAGAGAGAAAGAGACAAAGAGAGAGAGAGAGAGAGAGAGAGAGAGAGAGAGAGAGAGCGAGAGGGGGAGCGGGGGAGCTCCTAATGAAAGAAACTATACAAAATTACATTTTCGCGACAATAGAAAAACATAAGATGAACGAAGCTTAATTCAGGTAATCAATATAGAATAATATCACAGCCCGTAAAAAATGATCAACTCTGGTAGCAGACAGATTTACCTCGGCGCAAATCGGTACACGCATCATCATTAAAAGCTATATATTATGTTTACCGTAGCAATCGTGCTGCTTTCTAAAACTAACGCTCTCGACGATCGCGAGAGGTTGTTTTCTAGGTAACGAGTGTGTTACCGTCGTAAAATCCTTCTCCGACTGTAAAATTTAATTGAATAAAAGCCGAGTGGCACGTATATGTAATGTTTATACTCAAAGTTACCAGAGAAAAGAAGACACGCGCAATTGCATTTGCTACGATTAAACAAGCCATTCGCCTTCCTTTCTCCGCTCATACGGCTCGGAGAATATAATAAGACGCTACTACTGCCATCTTATTCGAGCATCCTCGAGATTCGTGCATGAGAAACGACCGAGGTCGAGTAAGGGCTGCTGTTGCCGTAATTACGCGCGAACGGTACACTGAACTTGATATTATATTTATATATGTGAATGCGCGACGGAACATCTTAGAATATCGTCTTTTCTTTACAGAAGTATATATATATATACGAGACCCCTTAACTTCATACAACCCTGGCAAGAACCACTATAAATGGTTTGTCATTTAAGGCCAACAATAAAATATCACTATTATAGCTGTTTTAATCTGCCTTTTAAAGAATTTTTACTCATATTACATACACTGGCTACTTTACTTTAGCTTTATATTTAAGTCAGATTTTTTTCCTTTTATATCCGTTTCAAATGTGCTTCACGGGTAACACAATGCAATATTTATAAAGTCTTATTTTTTGCAGATAATTACTATGAAATGAAACGAGTGGATATAAATTTATTTATATCGACTCTACGTAGTGCGCAGTAAAATAATTGTGATTCCAGAAGAAATTTCGATTTTATGTAATTTGAATGTTATGGTAATTTATAGGACACGTTTGTTCGAGAGTAGAATGAGTATCATCGTGCAATATACTACTTACGTTTCGTCGATACACGAAGCCAAGTAATAGCAGTCGTAAATAAAAAAAATTGGTCAATAGTCTACAGCCCTAGCAGAACAATTGGTTTCATTATTTTAAGAAAGAAATGGCATTGGTTAGAAGGCGAATGGAACTAAGGAAAAACAATAAGAAATAATCGGAGATGAAAAAAGGTCGGGTTGGAAAATCGCGAGAAGCACAAAAGAGAACGTATAAGCAGTAAGAAAAGAAGCTCAGCTATATAGAGAGGGCCCTCGCAATGTAGACATTAAGATAATCGCATCCTGGTAAGACGAGCGGGTTATATAGCTTTCTACGAGGGCCGGCAATGTCCCTTTTCGCATCGTGCGGCTGCTCGCCGAGCTTATGAAGAAATAAGCGATTACAGCGATCGTCGGCGCGACGCACTTAAGCCACTGGTATTTCCGCGTAAGTGTGCGCGACAACTTGGGCGTCTGTCACTCGTTACAGACCGTCGTGCTTTCCTTTCTCTTAATCAAGAGTAGACATCGCTCGCGAGAGTGCCGCTTAATAGAATATCCTGATCCTATCCTTTCTCTCTCTCTCTCTCTCTCTCTCTCTCTCTCTATCTCGCTACCTCTCTCTTGTATAATAAAATACACTCTCCTTTAGTTACTCGAGTGCAATAAGGTAATAATGTAAGAGGCAGAGAAAGAGACCGCGAGCATAAACAGCCAACTAGTTTAGCTCTACAATTTTCTTAAACCTACATATATATTTAAACACATAGAATCAAGGCTCGGAAAATTAGCTCGAACTTCCAAGAGCCAATGCCGACACACTACTCGTTCCGCTTAGACACTTACCCGTGTGTCTGCTCTTGTTTATATGTGCGTGCAGTAAGCACACGCGTAGATTCTCCATCTCTCTCGGTATAGACTAAGGGAATGTCTAATGAGGCAGACATCGTTGCGCGGGAGAAGGAATCATTCCCGTGGGGAACGCTTAACGCGACGGCTTCGAATTCAAAGTCCCCGGGAAAACTGTCCCTTATATTCCTCTCTTCCTCTCTCCCTCCAAGGATAATTGCGTGTGTTTGTCGAGAAAAAAGGTCTTTCAATCGTTATAGGTGCGCTTTGCGCGGAATTGAAACGGAAATTTTACAGGGAGGGACTCGATTCAAATCACCTTTTAATCTTTATGCACTCTCAGAAGAACTGCTGTTTAAAGATATATAGCGCTGTAATATTCAAGTTGGCTTAAAATACGATGTAACGTTAAGAGTGTCTGGACGTTTCTGTGCGCGCGGCAACCAGACCCGACGAACAATATTCGAGCGTATGTATCCCGACGGTATTATCGAAAAAATAAAAAGCGGGATTAAAAGAAATTTTGCTGCAGGGAAAAGAAAAACAAGACGAAAGTAGTAGCAAATGTTCAGCACTTAAAGCTTACACGCATACATATACGTATCTCAGGGATATACTCCGAAGAGCGTAGTAACCTTGGCTTTGGCGGCGAGTGCAACACAATTAATGAGCTTCGTCCGCGTGACTTTTCTTTTGAGCTGTGCATACACAAGTGAGCCGCACGACTATACGGAGTAGAGAATACCGTGTTATTGCTGGGTAATTGTTTTCCTTAAAAGGTAGACTGCAGCATCCCTGGCTAGGAGCACGATCAGTGGTCTCTATAATTGTTGTACGAATTATGGCACGACTGTACACGTGCACACGTATACACGACATACATACATGTATACAAGACTATATAGGCATTTGATGCGCGCATTTGCTTCGCTGTAAATCAGGCTTCGCGCGGGATAAATTTAGACGCTGCACAAGTGCAGCCTCGTATTCTCGCTTTCGATACGCCACGGATCGGTTCTCGATTGCTTCTCACGCGGCCTCTCTCATTGAACTTGACGCCGCGAAACAGCGCGGAGATGCGCTTTTAGAGACGCGAAAGGATTTGCATGAATTACGGATGAGCGCGCGAGCTACGGTGAAAGCTTCGCTCGTCGATTTCGATGTAGCTATCTCTATGTAGAGAAAAATCCTCTCCTCCTCCCCCCTCCGCGTCTAAGTATACCTGCGCGCGAGCATTATATTGCGCTTGGATTAATCGTCGGCGATTTAGAACGCGCTTAAGTAATACATGCGCTGACGTCGACTGTAAATTGCCAGAGGTGCGCTGCACAGCTGCGCAGCTGCGCTTTTTCGCTTCGAAGATAGACTTGTTCCGAGTTATTTATACCGATATAGCTTGACGAGATATTTCAACATCGGGAGGCTCGAGTGATAAATGCCGTGCCTATACATTAATTAAGTCGAGGCTTCGAATTACGCGAAGCGCGAGAGAATAATTGAAAAATAAAATTCATTGCGACAAGCCAGATACGAATCGAACGTATATAGCGCAAATATATTAGATATAGATGCTAACGAGTAATCGGCGATCTATGACTCAGCCCCACGAGAGTGTCGCGCTTCATCGCTATTATTCGACCGGAGACACCTGCGGCGCGCAACGAAGAGACGATTCAGCACCCGCGTATACACTTTACTGTAGGTAATTGCTCTCGAGGACGATGAGTCAGTTGAATATGCACGAGTAAGCATGAAACGCTTTGCGGCTCTCCGACGTCATTTTATACTCTCCGCGTTAAAGTTCACTCGGAAACGTTTCGCGATCGAGCGTCGAGTACTTAATCGATACGATTATTACTGCGGTATTATATGCGAAAGCCCAGGAGCCTCTATTACTGCTTCTGCAGTATAACAGTTGCGATAACTCATCCAGTGTATGTATAGCTTACTATACATACGCGCGAGACCAGGCAAAGAGTCGGCGAACCGCCAGAGTTCAAAGCCCTGACCTTCTGCGCAGCGTAAGGTTTCAATGCTCGCCTCAAAATTCTTTATTATACAGTCTTATAAAGAAAAAAGTAAAAAATCCCAACAAGCCGTACGTACAGTCTCACTATGCGTATGCGATTTATCGTCAGCGATCCTCGATAAGCGCAGAGCTTCATCTTTTTATGCATACATACACGCGTGGATTTTCGCGCTTGGTTCCAATTAATAGCCTTAATCCTAAGGATACGAGGGCCACGATATTGTTCACGAGAGTGAGTCATCGGCTGATGCAAATGCCCCCCGTGTACGTCCAGGTGTACACAACAGTTTATATACACACACGTGCATACAAACGTATATATACTCGTACGTGTGTACACAACAGGAGAGAACACCTGCGGAGAGAGAGACACGTCGTCCTCGCGTGTGTAGACGATTCAGCTGCGCAAATCTCTAGACGCCAGGAGGAAGAGCGGGATTCGTACGTGGAAAATATTGGCTACACGCGGAAGAGCGAGTCGTGCACTGCTGCGAGACTTTGTACTTCTGAGCTTGCTAATTCGTGTAAATCGTGAGCCCGGCGCAAAGTGTCTAAAGTGCAGCTACATATATGTATACGTATACGTGCATAGTATATATGTACACCATATGTACACATACATACTCGCTATGTGCACTAGTCTCTCTTTCGCGTGTACACGTATAGTACATCTCGATGCGGAAAGTTTCGTGCAGAGGATAGAGATATATATTACTGGATATGCATATGTGTGCACGGACAGTGTGCGTATAGCGGTTGTTTTAAAGGATATACGAAATTTCAGCTTCTTCCGGATGAACCTTCGCAAGTCAGCGCTTTTCCGAAGATAAATTTAGATAAGGCACTTTATACGGACAGACCGTTAGTTTTCAACTTTTCAAAGTATATGTGGGTTAACTTTGCAACGGCTAGTTTTGAAATACGCGATGGGCGTGTACAGGGTAGATGGAGTCTAGTAAAATTTATAATTGTATAGATATATCTAACTCGAAATTGAAAAAAAAATCCAACCGGGTCTCATCAACGCCGCTCTTAATTCACTTCTTGTGTCTCTTCGCAGGAAGCGATGCGCGTCGGCGCGAAGAATCGACGCTGGCTCCAGGCGGAAAGGAAAAAATCGCCCCGTTGTGGCGTCAGAGGCGCAAAAGAAAGTTAAGAAAGGAAGACGATGTCGAGCGAGATCGACTTAATTAAATTCATTCAGTTGGAAATAGTACGCGCGCTTGGGCCAAAATTTCATTTCGTGACCCTCTTTCCGGAGATTTTCGTTGACGATGCAGAGACGTGGGCTTGATGATTTGCGCGAGCTGGGCAAGTGGGTCGTTTTGCCAATGGTTATACCAGCTACCGTCGTACGATCACTTAGCTTGTCTCAAGATTAATGCGAGATGGTATTATGTTCATGTAAAATATTGTTATTAATTCACCTTTAAATCGGTTCGCGTGGATCACCGTTATGTCTTTTCAGCAGCGTTTATATGTAGACATGTACTCGCTTGTTACGTTGGCTCGCATGTAACATTAATCGTTGTATCATTGATCAATGACTTGGCAGCACAGTTAAATTCTAAGAGAATCAATTAGACGAATGCTACTGTGATTCTAATTGTTATTGTACTAAATAATGACTTTGCATATCTCTTAACGAATGATTCGGTCTCAGTTATGTACATCAAGGCTTTTGTGAGATTAAAAATCTTGAGTAATTCGAGACTTTTAAATACTTCATAAAATATAAACTTTGTAAGATGATATTAGACTCATAAATGCACTACCGAAAATATTCCTCATTATTTTAATGTACTGCTTTTCAAAAGTATCCACATACTCTAAATTTAATTTTCACTTAATTAACATTTACATAATAAAGTGCATTAGCATCAAGTTAATAAATATCAATGTAAATGACTGTATATCTTAATGCTTGATTGCGGAAGTGAATCACGCGTGTTCGGAAAATGCGCGTCCGATACGTTACATAAAAATGCACGCGAAATTTTATGCAGAGTATTGGCGATCATTATTGTCATCATTATTGTCATCAGCAATTATTATTATTATCTGTTGCAATGTCATTATGTTAATAGAATGTATAGCGTGGAAAATTGAAATTTTTAATTTGCATACGATACAAACTCGAGTATCATTATACGCTCAATCGACCAAGTATACAAGTGAGTTTAAGTAAGAGGATGGCATTGAAAACTCTTGATCAAATTTAATGAACGTTCAATTTTTCATTAGCTGTCATAATCGATCGAAAACCTGCAAACTCACCGTCCAGCCAACGACACATTTCATACGCAATGTATCGGTCATCGAAAGTATCGACAACCGACGCACAAACATGCGCAAATAACGCACACATTGTCCTCGCACTTGACCGAGAATCGAAAGGTACTCGTATGCATACAGTCGCGTGACGCGTATATATTTTATATACATATGTATATTTACACGTGTATATCGAAAAGTTTGGAATGTGTGTACGCAACCCGACGAGCCGCATCTCTTTGAATCTCAGGCTCTCTTACTTGCAACAACATAACCGTCGGACTTTCACGATCGTAAAGTTTTCTCCCTCATTACCGCTGCCGAAGAAAAGTTGCGCGCCTCTCGTAAAGCCGCTCCGTTTCCACTTATACGGCAGAAAAAGGATCGTCGGGGACGGCATGGTTGTTCCTCTCTGCGTATAATAGCGTTCTTGTGCTCGCACATAGACTGCCATGTTTTTTTTTAAACTCGCGGGCTTGTTGTGCTCGACGATACCGGAATTTTTTTTTATTTTTTTGGTATTTTTATTTTTTTATTTCGGTCTCACTGCGCAAGTTTTCTGCTGCCCGGATGGTGGCCGAAGGTGTGCTCAACGCGAATGTAGGTTCGTCAAAAAGTTCTACAATTTGTCGAGAGGAGAGTAAAAATTTTAATACCCGGCAAATTGTTCCGCTCTAGTGTCTGGATTTTTCTTTCTCTTTTCTTTTTTTTCTCCCGCTATATAGTATTGACCGGTTGTTATGATTCTGACGAGCGACTCGAAGGTTTTGCGTCTGCTAAAGTAATCAAGATTCATTTTCGTGCAGTAAAACGAACGCATGCGCGTGTGGCTTAAAAAGAACACAATTTGCAAACTGCGCTGGGACGCCGTGTGAGCTACTAAAAACCAAGGAGAAAAACTTGTAAATCTGTCAACTGTTGAGTCCTTTACTTGCAGTACTACACATGCAGCTTGCAGAGGTGCAGGTTAAATTGCATTTTGTCACGATGTTGATGCATAGCTGCATAGTATCATACGCAGTATATATATAATATAACGTTTGCCATCGCCTATCACTTTCCGGCACCCGCATACACGTGCCGGCCTCAAGCAATAAAACTAATCTCGCGTATTTTTAGGCCTCGCGGTTATAATTACGAGACCTTTTTGCGCGTAATTATGAGGTTTTGAGAAGTGGTACATTAAAGAAATTATGCGCGCGGAAGCATTGATCATTAATGTCATTACGAAGCATGAATTCAAACATTCTTAATTGCAGTGACGGACGGTTATCGTGTCTTGTTTCATTATGTTAAATAAAATGAAAATGCGGGACGTTCGTTATGCTGTATGGACTTACGTATTAAAATACTTTAATCCTGGTTTATTGTACCAACCTGAAACAGAAAAAAAGATTGGATATTTAAAACTTTCAACTCATCATGTCGTTGTAATGAATCTTAGGATTTATTTCTATAAATACTACAATACGAAGCAAATAATAGTACATAAACTAGAATAAAACACAATTTATCTGCGTCTGTATAATATTGATTTATTTCCTATATCCTATTCCCCTACAATAAACCATTGATTCTACGTGTGAAACACATATGACTCGTGTAGAAGGTAGCGTGTACTTTTTCTCGTAGCATTCGTGAGATAGAATCTAAATTGAACAGTTAATTAATTGGCCAGTAGATTGTGTGCTACTCGGAGTCTCTTCGAAACCGATTAATTAGCCCTTCTTTTAGATTCTCTTTGTTGTTGTTCTCTTATTCTTCTCAATCTCACGTCCCCTTTCTTTCGATTTTTTACTCGAGTCTCGACTGACGAGGTGGATATATTTAAAGTTTTTACATATTTTTTGTATTGAGTAATTGCATGTGCCAAGAGCACTCATACTTCGAAACAATGTTAACATACATTAAACTTTCAAAGAATAATATTTATAGTAATATTAATATAAAAGTAGGCATCGAAATTCTAAGAATCTTGTTTTGAATTAACACGTAAATACAATTTAGCTTAATAATGATAATTTTCATTCGTTTATATATAAACAAAATCAGAAAATTTAACTACCTAAAAGTTAAAGTAATTTTGAATTCGTGTGCGAATACATGATTTGATGCCACTACATACAGACGAATTTCGAGTATATACACATGCTTTCGTACAACGAGCTCGGAATTTCAGTGGTAAAACGAGATTTCTACACGATAGTTACTAAATATGCATCGATGTACAACAGTTACAGATTATAAATGCAGATATCAAAGATTGACATTTGAATGTCGGAACAAGGTATTGGAAATGTTACTTGAATTGTCTCGTCGACGGGAACAATCCTACAGTGGTGAAAGGGAGTGGATAGAAAAAAAGAGAAACATTACCTTGGAGTGTGGCGAAACGTAGAAAAGAAGGCTCAAGCCAAATGGACGTGCGGATGAGAAGATTTCGTTAAGTCCTTTGAGATGGAACGCGTTATCCTTTTACTTTCTCCGGTGATCCGTGCGCGGTCCGCGTTTTATTCTTTCACTTAACCTCGGGAGCCAAGGCCAATCTTTTGTGCAAAGTAGTCTTAACGAAAAACTTGGCTTTTACAGGAAATTTAAAAAAATATTCGAAATCCGACCCTTTTTTCAACCACATTTGAAAATGTAGGTTACTCGATGGTGAAAATTAAAAAAAAAACCGTTACGCAGAGAAACTATGCAATTTTCTTGTATAGAGAAATTTATAGATGAAATGATTTTGTCGTGAATTTCAGTGTCTACGGTTAAGACGAACAAAACCGAATGAAAATGGAAATATACATAAATTGATGGATAAACGAGAACTTTGCGCGAAACCTATCAACATTTTATCGCACCATTTATTTTTCATCCAAGGCAGTATTTTTTATCTCGAAAGATGCAAAGAAGTTGGATTTTCATGCGCATATTTACAAATTCATGAAAAAAAAGGATTCATCTAGTTACTCGTACAGAAACTTGAAAGTAGAATAAAGAGAGAGAAAAAATGAAAAAAAATGTCCAACCGCATGGGCAGGAACTTTGGAGAGAAGAAACTTGAGATTTTCAAACAATCCGTCCACTCGCTCATACGTGATGCTAGGAAGGGGAGAGAGAGAAAAATTGAATGGAAAAGAAGCAAAAAAAGTCATCCCTCAATTTCGGCTCTTCTTCCTTGCCTCGAGGAAGCGAAAAAAGAGCATATGCACTTCTGTGAGTGGCAGTTGGAATTCGATGAGCGTGTGATAAGGCTGAGCTCGTCTTTCTCTCTTTCTCTCTTTCCGGAACTGGTGCAGATCTCTCTTTTTCACTCGAGCGGCGATTTCGAATATGTATTTAGCTGAGACGTGATGTTATCATGCTCTTACGTGAGTTTCGTGCCAAATGATGCCACGCGATTGCGTATACAATTTCAGGGTGGTGGCTTGTCTTATTGCGATATAAAGAAGGTGTTATCATCTTCTCAACGACGACTCTGTCAAGTTGGTAATGTGGCTAAGTGAAATGCGTAGACAGCAGTTGTGTGATTATATAGGTGTAGTAAGAAGTGTCTATTTTACATTTTTTGTCGTTGAAGCGATTTTATATACAAACAAATAGAAATTTATATAGTATCGAATGGATTGAACGCGGAACAAAGGAAAGTCGAAAAAGTTTCCTCAACAACTATACGTTTATTATAAAGCGCATAAGAGAACCCGACGACAATCGTTCGCCCACATCGTCTCTTTTGTAAGCCTCGTGCGTGGAAAAAGTATGTGCGGGCGTTTAATCAGACAGTGACACCCCTCAGCCGTGGAATCGAACGATTAGAGTGACACGTCTGGTTTGCTCTTATCGCAACCTGCGAATCGCTGCGTCTTTGACGCACCGCTTGGGAAAGGAGTTGGAGAGACAGAATCCCATTGTCCGTCACGGCGTTGGCAAAGTCTTATCTCTTCCCGTACACGTGACTGGTCTATCAAGGGTTGCGGCTGTTGCTGCTGCTACTGCTTCTGACGGAGCAAGGCGAAAGTCGCAACTACATAGAAACGTGGAAAGAGATATTTACGACGGGGTGTAGTCACCGTGGGTGAGGAAAAGACAGAAAGATGCTGTAGTAAATAATTTATTTTCGGAGAATAAAACGTCCTCATTTTTTGTCGGTCCAAGTGTCGGTTGGAGAGAAAAGATAAAGCGGCTGCTACTAGATTTAGTTCACGTGGCTGTAACGACGAGTGATGGCTGGTAATTACATGTATATACATCGACGAAAATTTATTGCTGTTATTTTATACAAACGTCATCGTTTAATATCAAAGCTAGATAACAAAGCTTTCATTCGTCAACACACGAAAACGGGCTATGACGAAGTGGAAGCGAAGGGGGGGGGGGGAGTCGGAAAGAAAGAAAGGACGCAGAGTCAGACGAGGGTTGTCGCATTCGCAACACACGGGGGTGTTGTCCTTAGCGTCCATATATATATATATAAAGCGATATTGCGGCGAGATAGCGTTTGAGCTTGTCGTCTGTGGCAAGTTTGAGCTGACACGCCTGGCGCCGCGTACCACCACCCGCAGTTCCGCACAAAGCGCCCATTCATTTTCCCTCCTAATCATCGCAATCATTTTACGAGAGCCTCAATCGAGCCATAGGTTCAATTTGTAAGGTAAATAAGTCGGCTGGAAAGAGAGCACGGAGTATTATTATGATTTTCGAGGTGTGCAAGCAAAAAAAAGGATTCGCCGTAGAGCTCGCTGGAAGATATTTATTCCTCTCCGTCAAAGGCGTGTGCACAATTAATCGTCACCCGAATCAGAGATTCATTTATCAGTTGAACGGACGATACGGGCGTAGGTATGTATATACATACCTGGTGTGTGGATGTATCGAGGATCCTTTTTTCGTTTGTTGGGTGTACAATCAAACATCCCCTCTGACTCTTCTCTTTTATACCCGGTATTTTTTTCTTCTCTTTTTTCGTTTCGCCGCCGCGCTTTCAATTGCTCGACCTCTCGCATCTCCATAAATTTTCATTACTAACAATTACGCTCGACTTGCCCGTCGCGTTTTCATACAAACATTTTGCATTCATGCGCTGCTGTATATATATCTGCGAGTCTCCGCCTTTTCTTTTTCTGTATACTTGTCGCTCTCGACATCTATCAAATTCTCTCTTTCTCTACCTTTGCTACGCGCACCTTTTTGCATGTCTCTCAATTTCAAAGTGAAATCAGAGGGCATCATTTTTCACGGGATTTTTGCGCGCAAAACTTTTGAAGCATATCGCTACACGCGATATGTATCGCGTGTATCTACTAAAAGTTCGAATATTCCAAATTATTATTTATCTAGATAGTCCGGCACGATTCGTCTATCGCCCACTGCATCTATTTTTTGTCCGCGTCTCCCTCTATCGTGCACTAATTTATCTCCTTTGCCATCTTTCATCCCCCACATCTCGTATCCGTACTCTCGCGCTACTCTGCGTCCTTTTGACGGCATAGACGCCGGGGCTGTCGTTCTTTTGCCTTGGGTATATGTACAGCGCGACGGCGCATAACGAAGAGAGATTGCGACCGAGGCTTGGCGCTCGATGAAAAATTCCGAGATACGTATATACTTTTTAGCTACGGAAATCTTTCTTTCCTTCACCCCCCTCCTACCCGCCCTCTCGTTAGCGTTGTTTTCTCGAAATTTTCAAAGCCGCTAGACTTTTTTCATCTCCGCCCGAGCGACAGTCTGAACATTACGCTCAGGATGTGGTTCTTGTGATTATACTTCAACTTTTTATGCACGTTACTTTGCATTTGTTCTTCCCAAGACGCGATTTTCATATGAATACACGTGTTCTTGTGTATATCACGAGACGAATCAGATGTATATATTATATAGACCAATGTTCTGTTATACCACGCACACAAGAAATGCTCGTGCAATCAAAAGCGAAACGCGCGAATCGTCATCGAGAGCTTCCGGCATCGCCATGGTAGAGCCGCTTTGCGAATGAGCCAGATCTATGCTAATATGAGAATATCTGTTTCTCTCTCTCTCTCTCTTTCATGATAAATCAGAATATACCGGATAGCAATTCCTGTTTCAATTCCGGCGCTTCTCCCGAGTCAGGGCTATAAATTGCGCTCGGCCGGCCGGCCCGCATTAATTATACCAGGAGCAATCTCGTCCTCGCCTAAACGCGATCCGGATCGTGTATATAGTACTACTCTGCCATGCACTTGTCGGCCTTTCACTTTCGCTCACTCACGTGTAAGTATATAAAGGGATAGCAGAGAGCAAGAGCATCAGAGAAGCTTCTCGGATATGGCTCTGCACTAATGCACCGGAGCTCACCTTCGCTGATTGGATGTACTTCCCGAGAGAATGGAGATATGAAGATAGAGAATATATATTATACATATACATATATATTTATCCATTGAAAAAAGCGAAATCCTCGGTAAAACCATTATACAAAGTATGGGAGTAACGTTCTCTCTGCACTCTCTTGTATTCGACATTCTCATAGAAACTGCACCCGGCAACTTTTGGATGGTCAATCGAATCGTCTCGTAAAGTGCGATTTTAACAAAGCTTGCGAATGGGGGAAATTCAAATTTTACTACCGGGTGTATTCCACGACGTGACTAGACTATATTCCGATACATAGTTACGTGAAAAGGCGCGAAACCGCCTGCAGGTTCTCTTTATATACAAACGACGAGAGGCGTCGGTGTACTCGCACGATAATCGGATGATAAAGCTGAGCGTAGCGCACACGAACGCGACCTCTTTTTCCGGAAAATTTTTGAAACTTTACCTCCTTGCAGCCGGTGGTTACGTGTGAAAATTGCCTGTAATGGGAAGTGCTCGTTTGCACGCGATTCCGGGAGGCCCCAGGATACCTGCTGGAGTGAGACGATCGTTGAGACTCAGAATGTGAGGTGCTCGGATGCTGGCGCGGAATATAAAATTGTTTCTTGAGAGTCTCTATAATAGAATATTATCTTCTTGGAAGTGAAAACTACCGAGACTTGAATGTTTGTTTACTCTTTTATTGACAACATTTTACTCAGCGAGAAGTGTAGATAACCGTGAAAATATAGTTTTCAATTGTGACAATATAAATCATATTCGCATTTCTCGTGTATTGAAGCAGACAAATTGAAACAAAACACACGATATATCCTCTGTGCAAATGCTGGTACATAAAAATATTTTATCAAAAAAAAATATTTATTAGTAAAAATTTAATATAATAATAATTGTATAAACCATTTGTTGATAAAGATAAACAATGTTATAGTTACACAATGTTAGAATGAAATGCTTCATTTCGTGTTTTTACGATAATTTTCTATTAAATATTTGCTTACATACAAGTATAAAAATATAAATTAAGTTAAATATGTCCAAAGACCTATTACCATAACCAAAAATCAATTCATTTATTTCCAGTATGTGCAACTGAAGAAACTGAATGTTGTGAAGAAATATTTAGGACAGTATGGTATTTTGACACGTATGACACTGTACACGTCTCTAATATAATATACGTGCAAGCGCGGTCGGATTTTTTTTCTTCCATGCGTCGAAGATCTCGGTACAAAAACGCCTTATTCCGGGAATAAAACCTCTGATGCAGCCAAGAGCCACTCGAGCGAGGAAAAAAGCGAGACTCGCGCCTGAAGAGCAGCAAATAATAGCGAAAGAGAAGGAAACGCACAGAGCATGCACAGGAAGAAGAAAAGAGTTAGACTCGAAATGACAGACAATGGGCGCAGTTGGGATCGAGACAAAGGAAGCAAAAACACGCAGATGCGGAGAGTGACTTTATAATCGCATGGAAGAATATATATACACATAGGCCGTCGTCGGTAAGCGCGAGGAGGACGTAAAAAAACGCCACGTACGTATGACCGCTAGAAAAAAGTCAAGGGAGAGTTTGAGGAGGCGTACGCCAAGAATGCGGCTATAAGTACTGTAATTTTCCGAGGCTGCTTCATCAAACAAAGAAATCTCGATAACGAGCAGTGGAACAAGCCAGTGGAGGCGCAAAGGAAACTAAAAGCGCGCCTGCGGATGCAGAGGGGTAATATTGCCGTTGCTAAACTTTTTCGTGGATTCTTCGCAGGGCTTGCTCGCGAGCCAGTAAACTTCGGCTTGTTTTTGTTCCTTGACGAGAGCCGTAGGGCTGAGTTTGTAGGGGTGAAAAAATCGATGTGTGCGTTTGCTTTTGACTTTCTCATTTTCATTGTAGAGCATATAGCTTCGTTACGGTGCATATTATACTAATTGTAGAATAGCTCTCGGGATAATAATGAATTATCTTCCTTTGACCTTGAATATATCATGTTGTATATTCGTATGCGTTTGTGTTACGTATCTTTAATAAGTACTGCGAACATTTAAAAGTAAGCCCTACAGGTGAGAATATTTTTAAAATACCTAGCCCGTTATTATTTTCTTTACTGTACCAAATGTACGAGTAACTAAGTTATTGTTAGGGCTAATCAAAATTCCAAGTTAAATTACGATTGAATTAACTAAGTTATTCTACTTCGTGCTGCGGAATCCAGAATTATTTCAATTTTCTCCAAATCTTAATACAATGTCAGTGAATCGTAGCAATTAATGGTATATATGACTATGGTGTTTGAATATGTATACACATCTACCTAGTGAAAAATGCACCATAACTTGGGCAACTGCGATATATTGTTTTATCCAATTTGTCTTATATTTTTGACCAGAGAAATTATTTTCAAATTAATACAATTTTCACTGTGCTGGGTATATAAAAAATATTTTAATTCTGTAAAAAAGGAAAATAGACACTACAATAGACAACACAGTAATTTTCTTGTGCTATTTATATAATGATATTATATAAAAATGATATTACGTAATAATTATATATACGCACGATACAAGTCTTACAATAGATTGATTACAATATCGAACATTTACTCAACCATATAAATAAATGCTTGAAATGTTGATCGCGTCCGGAACTAAACCCCAAGTCAAACGTAGATGAGCAAAAAGAGGTTCTCTTTATTTGATAAGCAGATCGAAACTGCGACAAGGCAGGAGAGTATATAATTCGTTAAAATTCCCAATGGCTTCTCGAATTTTTCCGTCGATCCGCATCTGCTTCTCAGTCAGGCTTCGGATTTGGCTAATTTACTCGCTGCGAGGGCAAAAAACAAGAACGAGATCGCGCAGGTGCTCAAACTCAATTGGCGCCCGAACGAATTATCCTGACGTCAAGTCTGAGGACTGTACACACACGCGCGCGCGTGTTTCATCGAACCTCCCGACACTCCAATCAAAAACCAACGAACGACTATATACAAACTTTGCAATTCTGCGTTAGTTGGACGAGGATTTTTTTCGTTTCAGCTCTTTTTCCGATGGTCATTTAAATACACAAACGAACGAACGGTTCATGCTTCAAAGTTCACCCTGTCTCTACGTATCGACGCATCGATTGGTTGTGTGCAGCACTGGTTAGCAATTATTTAAACAGATGTAGCTCCAGGTGGAGAGAGTCGAATAAATCTATTATACAAGCCTCTACCGAGCAAGATTTTTTTCTGAATTCCAATTGCTGCAATACACGATCCAACGATCAATGGCCATTACACAAACAAAAACTGATCAATCTTTCGGGTGCCGCTATCAAAAAATTAAAAAAGGTGTACAGTGAAATTTCCAACAACTACCTCAACAAAAGGATTAAAAAAAGTCACACGCGCCCTCTGCATAGGGCGAATTCTTTTATTTCGACGAGCCAAAAATCGCGCTTGCACAGAGAGGGTCACGTGCTATATATGTATATGTGTGCGCGTGACTTTGTGTGCGTATGTACACACAAAAGGCGAGTTTTTCGATTTTCACACTCTAGCGTCGACCGGTTGAATGGCAGCTGCGAAGAAAAGCGCCGGAACGAAATGGAAGCGCCGCCGCGCGGCGAATGATGGACAGTCTCATATTGTATCGGAGGCTGATGCGTTGGACAGGAGAGCGAGTCGAGTGAAGAGCGACGGGAGCAATAATACGCAGCGGGACAGCGAACGAGAGAGACTTGCACATGCGTCGATGTATATTTGAGTGAGTGTATCGTTCGGGATTGATATATATATACACGCATGTAGGTTTCGACTATTGTTCTTAGGCTGATGGACATCCACATGCGTGCTCTTCGAATATATGGTGTTCGCGCTATGTTTTCCGTCGTATGCACTACGACACGTATATAAATAATAATGAATAATAGCCATATTATACGAAGCCATGTGGAAATGTACCTCTACATTTGGCGACAGCTTATGGTGAAATTATTGAAAGCGCGTGGGAAACCATAACTTATAATAATAATATAAATAATTATAATCGTGATAATAATTTTCATCGAGCTTATTAACTATTCATTTAACATACGTTTGTCCCTCCGATATTCAATCTCGTGCAGTTTGCGATGGCGTATATTCCTTTTCTATACATTTGTTTAACTGATCAAAGATATTATTCAACTATTTCTAGCGGTATCGCATAATATGCATGTGCTTTAAAACGCGATAGATATTTCAGATTATGGCCAAATATTAGATTCGTTCCTGCAATAAAAAACGATGAAAGATCTCATTTAATTTTACGTATGTAAATTTTTAAAGGTTGAAGATTCGGATTATAAATTCGAAGCACTAAGCAGCCTAAAATCATCGAAGATCGTACATTCAACCTTTGACGAGGCAATGAAACGAAGAAGAGAAGGGCGACTAATTACGAGAAAGAAATGGCTCCGACGAAATAGCAGCAGCACGAAAGGAGAGAGGCAGAACGAAAAGTTTCATACCGGCAGCTGCAAGCCGTGAAATTAGCGACTAATTCGCGAGAGCGAACACGCGCAGCTAGCTCTTCTCTCTCTCTCTCTCTCTCTCTCTCTCTCTCTCTCTCTCACACTCTCTCTCTTTCCCGTTCGCTTAGAGGTAGGGGGATGTAGTAATTGAAATTCGCTCTTGCTCTTTGATGTTATCGAGGGATACACATCAGAAAAGCATCGGTCACGATCACGCATGACCGCAGAGGCTCAAAGTTAATGATAACCTCTGTTTCTATCGTTCATCCCTCTTACTCTCTCTTTTACCGATCTACGATTCTCTCTGTAGCAATTCTGGACTACTGGCTTTAATGACGTTGAATTTCATCAAATTTCCAGTGTAAACAAGTGAATTTTTATTGACGTCGACATACATTGATCAAACCATTATAATTAACGTTTATCCAGTGCAATATACGCTGAAATTGCTGCGAGACTGCAAATGAACTTTATTGTGAATTTTAATCGCTTGAACATTTAACTTTAAGCTTGAGTGAGTTTGAAAAGTTCATTAAAAATTTTCAGGATCTTTTTTTTAATACTGCATATCAGATTTATACATCCGAGAGGATATTCGCGTATCAAGCGTGCGATGCTTTTACGATGAAAATAATGTTAACGAGTAATACGGTTAACGAGTTTTTAAAGCATCTCACGTTAAGCTAACTTAGTCCGATATATAGATGTATATATATAGATATACAAAAGAGGAGATTTGAATCGCGCTAAAATTCAAACGTTTTCACAACGCTTCGTTTTCCAGGGCTCGCATAAGATAAAAAAACAAAATACCATTTCCCGATCTCAAAACCTCATTCCAGCCGATTTCTCCGGCAAAGTATTCTCCGATCGGTAAATACAGTTTTCCGGCTCCTACTTTGAAATATGCGTGTTTGACTTCTCAGCCGAAAGAAAATTCACCTCGCAGCCGCACATGCCACGTGCTTAGTGACGCTTGTGACATTGTTACCGCGCTAATTAGAGCCTTGCAATTCGTACCCCGAGACTCATTATTACGCGTGCGCTAATTGGCGGGATATATAGCTTTATATATAGCTATTATACGAGATTTTCACTTCGTCGACATACATTTTTAATGAATTCATCGAAAGTCGCCGAACACTCATTGAGACACGACGCGTTGGAATTTGATTTGGTGCATATTGTAGTAGAACACGACTCTGTGTGAAATTGAATAGGTTGGAATTTCAGCTGATTGTTTTTTTTTTGTTTTGATGGGTATAGATGTGCTATAGCTTAATTGCGAAACGGCCTGCGACGTGGATTCAATTTTCCGCAGCCGCGTGGACCTGCATTAGATCGAATATCGGTTGTTATTGGTTTGACTGAGGCGGAAAAGCAATCGCTACAATTAATGAAGCGATCTTTTCGTGACAATAATCTCTTTGTGGACGTTAACCTGTATGACAGTTTAATTCCTACTTTTATTTCGGATAATTACTATCTACTGCAGTTTATTTTGATTTAAGTTTTTTAGATAGTTTAGTGAAAGCTCTAAGCTTTAAGTTCCTCTCCATTGCGCGCAATTATTCTATGGAAAAATCGATTGATTCTCTTACGCGGTATCCTTTGAAATATAAATTTTACCGATGGAGTTACCCATCAATATTTCTTATGAGTAAACTTCGACTATGTAAAATACTCGAAGTCATGGTGTTTGAATATTATATGCATATACGATATATATAGTGGATGCTATACATATTCATAATATGATATGCAACGTTGTGCCAATCAAACGAGATGAAATCAATTAGCCACTTAGAGCTATATTGGGACTTGATTGGTTCACTTCTTTTTTTGGCATTCACGAATATGATCGAAAAAAAATGCGAAGTAAAAAATCAGTCATATTGGCAATCGTCGTCTCTTATGAATTTATCGATGGTGCGCACTTCGCTTACGTCAAACGACGATTTATATTAATTTTTGCGGAATTTATTATATAAAGTCTATCTATATTGTCCATAATATATGTCTATGTAGATACAACGTCATCTCTGACATATAACGATTTTATTATCGCCTTGACGCATCGTTGGCTATATAGCCGCATATATATATATATATGCGGTGTCTCGCTTGACAACGATGACAAACAGTTTTTAATTATATCCAAAGACGGTGTGCTCTTTGTACGCATATAAGACGCTGGAGACGAGGGAAATGAAGCTGTAGAGGGAAGAATTACAGAGCTTCTTTACGTTTCGCAGATCAATTACAGCGTCTGGGGCCGGTAACATCTCGTGCCGCCCTCGAACGAGCCCATTATTCCTTCGCCTTCGAAGGACGATCGAGCGCTTCAACGGAGGGCCCAAGCTCTGCTATTATTTAACCCGGAATACGAGACAGACGAAAAGAGAGAGAGAGAAATGGTGTCTTGGCAGTAACACTGCAACACCGCACAGACTGCCTTTCGGTCTTTGCTCTACGTCCGGTTCAATCGAATACACCTCGATTAATCGGCTCGCACCTCAAGGGCTTTATTTTACTACGACTAAAACGTGGCTATATATATGTATATATAAAGAAAAGGAATGAAGCTCTTTATTAGTTGTTAATTGTCACTGACTTTGTGGGGTTCTTTTGTACTTCAGAGTTCGGAGTTCAGTTTATGTCGGATAAATATATATTATATGCATTGTAAATTTCTACAATCTTTTGGTAGATAGATGCTTTTAAGAGATAATTTATTACGTGCTACGTGAAATTGTAGAAGAAAGTTCCTTTAATTGCTCAAATTGCACGCTGCTCTGGATAATCAGGTTGATGTTTTTATAAAACTTTTTCAGGAAGTCACGCTTCCTGATTAGGAAAGTTCACCTGCTGGATGAAAAATAAATAAATTTAAATAATCTGGTCAACTGCAGGTATATCACACACACCTGTAGAACAATGGTATCGAAGCATTGCACGGGAAAGCTATGCGATATGTAGGAAAAATAAACATAACAGCAAGACAGCTTATACATATACGTAAATGAATGATTTCTGAAGCTGCTCGTTGTGGAAGAGAGAGACGAATCTAGTCCGTTGCAGACACGCTCTCACGGTATTCACAGTCGATTGCATTAGCAGGTGGACGCCTATATATCTAAATGCTAATCGCGTTTCCGCGGTTTCGTTTCCGATCGATCGTGCACAGCAGCACAGCAGCACAGAACACAATAGAGGGAGAGAGTGAGACAAGAGCCACTTCGCATTTACAATTCCGCGCTTTGCGCCCGTTAAACCCCCACTTGATTACGCCTTTAATCGCTTTTCTTCATTACGACCTTGCAAACTCTACTCTCCCGAGGATCTGTGTGTGTATATATATACAGGCGCCAGATGAGAGGTGCCAGTTGCAATTTCGAAAAGAAAAAGCCTGACGTTCGTTCCGCCAACTTATACGGAATGCAAATGAGCTACTGAAAGCCGAATAGCTTTTCTGCAGATTTGTCTAGGGGTCCATGGAACGGTAACGACAACTCTTTGCCTCGAAGTTATATCATTTATTAGCTAAACCGGCTACACGCAGGCTGTATACTACCTGCTGATAATAAAGCTCCACGATATTCGCTTTGACTCTGCACTTTCTTTGAGGCACTTTAACAAAGATGGCGTATGTTATACCTAGTGTTGAACAAGTATACATGATGTAGTTGGCTACGTGGGCGTTCGAATTTAAATACTGTTTTCATATTAACATTAATGATGCTACCTACACCAACTATATTAAAAAGTTTATGATTTTTGACACCGCATTTATACCACATTAATATATAATCAATAATTTACCATGGGGCGAGGGTAAATAGTGACTTTCCGAGTAATGCATAATGTAGTACAGTTATTCGATTTTAAAAATTCGGAAAGGAGGATGCAAATCGGACTGAGATTGAGTAAATATGATAAAACAAAGGTGTTTTGCTCTGTTTTAAGATATATTTTTCAATTTCATGGTGTATTCGTCAATCCAAATTCATTAAATCATTTGTTCTAAATTATTTTTGATTATTATTTTTTCATATTGTCGTATCGTCAGTGAAATCTTTTTATAGCAATAATTTGCCTACAATTATGAAAAACATTAAAAAAAGATTAAACTAATGATAGTGAATCATCCACGTACCAGACGATTATTCTTCATCGCATTAGGATATTTCACGTCCTCTTTTACTTTGAAAGGAAGATTCTCTGTACAGAAGGCAAGAGCTTTGATTATATAATGAGTTAGATCTCGTGGATTTATAATCATCATCAGTGCATGAGCGCGAGTGCGCGAGAGCGCGTATGTGCAGACTGACTCGCATAATATCTCTTAGCATCATCTTTTATCCGCAGTCCCTCATTTCGGACGACTTGCAGACCAGATTAAGTCTCTCATTCTCTTGCTATTCTGTCCCTGGCAGTTATACTTCCTTTCGAGTCTGACTCGCATTAGGGAAGTGGAGAGGACGCCGTAAGTTTGTTCTCGTGATGCAACTCGCTTGGAGAGTCTCTGCAGAGAAATTTCTCACCGGCGAGTGTGCTTAACTCGTTCTCTTATGCATCTCTACTCTCGCACTCTCTCTCTCTCTCTCTGTCTCTCTGTCTCTCTATCTCCTTTTTTATACGTGCATCCTTCTCGGCGTTTCTACCTCCAGAACAGGTATATATATGTATACACACTAAGGGTAACAGGGCGGTCGGGATAGCGGGAGAAGAAAAAGATAAGGTGGCGCGCGAAAAGCCTTAGCCTCGATTGATGATCCCCCATTGCGGATAAAAGCGGCTTCGTGACTCGATGAGATATCTCCTCGCGCGACTACTGGACAGTCAGCGTCGACTCGCTTAAGTAGCGACTCTATTGTGAGCTTCTTTCTTGCCGCTTTGGGTCTATCGTCTGCAGCCAGCTTTTTAGCTTGTTTTTCTTCGAGACTCCTACTACTCGCGCTCTTGAATTATAGATACCTGAACACCGAGGTCGACTGTTCGAGGCAGAAATTTGTTTGAGCGAAGATTAGATTGGAAACCTTACGCCGCGTGTATGTATAGATATTTATATATAATACGGCGAGTTTAATATGTGAAATTTCGGTCGTGTGAATATTTTTCTTTCCTTCGACGATTGAAATTCATAATCGTTCGCAGCGCTCAAATCGTTACTTTCAATTACCCGCAGTGCGATAAACGAAATCAACGCCTTTCTCGCAAATATTGCGGAGAACTTATTTCCGCATCGATAAATAAATTATTTGCGTATAAAACTGTACTTTCCACGTTTACTTTTACGCTTGGTAATAAAAGAAACGGGACCACAGTAATATCTCCCTGGACCGAAGGGAAATTAGAAGCATCGCGATATTGGTGATTAAATAAGTTTGTCGGCTGCGTCAAAAAAATCTAACGAGACAGTTGTGCGTATTTATATAACAGATGGATAAACGCTTCCAAAGAACAGTCAGCGAATTAGTCGCGAGAGATATCGAATCTCGGGTCTGCTACGATCGGCTCGTCGAAAATTAATTGGGACGCACGCGCTTCGCCGCTGTTGCTGCTGCAATTCGCGGTATCGGCCACTGACTGAACGAGTCAATTACCATAATTTGCATACGCGATGGCTATTTGCAAGCTGCGGTAGGTCATTTCCATTCGAAGCCGAATTTCTTTTTTCCTCCTTCGAATGGAACGAACCGCATTATGCACGTGATCGAAAATTATAAGAATATTAAAATTATTATAATATTCAGATTTGACTCTCGAAGGCCCTCGACAATCAGAAATAAAGAAAGACCAGCGCAAGTCCTTGAGAACGAAGTTAATTTAATACACTAATAGCAGCTAAATGTCAAACTCCGCTGGAACCAATTGCTTAAGTGTCTCGGAGTGACTTTAAAAAAGCTAATCGAAACGACGGAGAAATATGTATATATGTAAATACAGCGAAAAAGGTTTGATTTCTTTTTTATTACGCGACGAGGGTAGGGTCGCCATCGTGAGCTTTCAGATTTTCGCTTCACGGGTACTTGTTAATTACGCTAAAATAATCGGTGAGTTCGTTTTCATTAGGCGACAGCATCAACAGTCGAGACGTGTACGCACGCGAAACGATTAACGAGAAGTAGAGTACTGTGCGCGGGATGTATGGAAATCTTGGCTGCCCTATTGCGCTAAAATCAATTACGCGTAATGAATGCAACATCGCACGGTGTTGGGAGGGTCGAAGGGCAAAAGGGTTGAAAATCAAGCATGACGAGCTCTTCGTCAAGGTCTTTTATAAATTATTCCTGAGTTGAAAATTTGAGAATCCCGTGGGACAAGAGCGCGACGGTACACTGCTTCCTCTCTTTCCTCGATTCAATTATTCATCACCGAGGATTAATTAGCGGCTTGTACCAGATTGAATTTTGCAAATGACGCGCAGCTGATGCCTCGAGCGCCGATGTTTTGCCCGCATATGTGCAGCACACACCACATTTTCCAAGGGATAGTATCGTCGGCGTATGTGCCGCCTTGTTTGCGAGATTTACGGATTAAAGGGGGATATATAAGTTGAATTTCTCGCGGAAAATGAACGAATCTATATCCAGGAATGTTGATTTCCGGCCTAATGAAGCAGTTTCGTAAAAGTTCATAAAGTCACAATATTAGCGCATACGTGCTTACGGCAAGTTCCACTGCGACATTATCAGTGTTTCTTATATTATATTATTAATTATAAAATTTAAAAAAAAATTGCAAAATTTGATATCTTTTTACCTTAAGAGGATCCGATTTTTCCACTTGTTCGACGAACGTCTGCGAGCTCCTCGAGATAGTGTTCTTTCGGGATAAGGAAGTGCCATCTTGAGAGGGGCGCACGAACTCAATTCTACCACCCTCTACAACGATGTTGGGGGCTGGTGGAAAATTTTCTACATTGCCGACGGTGTCGCAGTAGCCGAGAAGCCCTGTTTTTTCACCGTACAGAGGGTGGATTTGTCTGCAACAGTCGGTAAGCACGATATGTAGATTTTCTACCCTTGCATACTGCAGTATCAACGAATCTACATATTGATTTTAACATTTAAATTTTCCAGACTATATACTGTAAGCATTTCAGAACAGTTACTGGCCATCGACCATCAATAGTAGCAAAGAGAGTAAATAGCATCTGAACGTCGTAAAACTGCATGAAGTTCGAAGATTAATGATCATCAGCAGAGAACAGAAGAAATATTTTAGAATAAAGTGTAATGTTCAGACGTATCTATATCCATCCGTAGAGAAGAAACAATAAATTTCAAATATTAATGACCGTCAGCTTCAGCCTCGATTGTAAATCAAATATTTATAGCAACAACAAAGTAATCTCAAAAAATAAAAGATTTGAAAAATAAAAATCTTGGGTATCCAGACGATAAATAACCCGCGCAGTATCATAGTCTCGACAATAACATTCGCACATATAAACAACCCAGACGCCTGGGAGCTAGATTATACTACCTTGATCGAATATATACACACACATATATATATACATAATATACATAATATATATGTAATGCACATACATGTATATAATTAATTATAGAAAAAAAAACATGAAAAAAGTCCATACGAGGGTGATAACTCCCCGGAACGACTTACCTTGGCGATGGAATGGGACGTGGCTTGTCGAGGGCCAAGTCCGAGCTTAAGGATGAGTCGGCTCCTCCTCGGCCGCTGGAAGCCCTGCACAGACAGAATTATCGCACTGTTACTTGAATCATACCATTAGAATAGCCAATCGTCTATCTAGCTCCAATGTATACGACTCTCACTTTAGGGTCGATGACCTCCATTAAACGTATACGCATGTAACAAGTATACGTATACAATTAATTATACATATATCCACACACACACACACACACGCACACACATTCGCACGTTGTTTGGCAAGTGCCGTGCGTGCAGTTATAATGCTGTATGGGCGCGGGTGCGCAACATTTGAATTTCGCGCGCCTGCGAAGGATGAGGATTTTCATTAAAATTCCTCGCTGTTTTAGCGCCTACTCTCTCCCAGAATTCGCGGGAGAAATTGCGGTGATGTTGAACGGCAGCTCTTTGTGCTATACGCTCACTGGCTGTATATATGAGCACTTGAAATTTTAAGTTATGCGTCGAGATGACGCAATATACACGTAGGCATTCCTGTTTTTTACCTCTTTTTTAATACTCTAATTCTCTTCGCTACATATAGCTGATTTGTGCGAAGTACACCTGCCAAATTTTTTGATCGTCAAGCGGCTCTATACCCGTGGCATTACATTGCGATCTTGCTGAAAGGTCTAAAAATAAAAGCTCTTTGAGCTCTAACATTGCTTGGCGTGTAATAACCGGCCTATTGCTATTAAAAGGTTATATAGCTTTATTTATGGAATCCAATTTTGTATCCCGAGATATAATTAGTTTCTTTAATGCGGCAATCTCTCATCTAGAAAGTTAATCGATGTTATAATATCACGTCATAAGAATATATTAGAAGATAATCCGTTAAAATTTTGCATAGACGTCAACGTGTTTATACCGCGCGTCCATTCCGTTATCAATGCGCGTTAAGCTTTGATTACATACGTACCCTTTAGCGTTTCGCTGACAAATACTTATTCATGTAATGGGCATACATACAAAAAGCGCCGCACTTCGCACTGCGAATCTCTGCGGGGAATTGTGTAGTCGAATCAATTTTCATAAAAGGAGTCGTTCGTTTACCAAATATCGAAAAGCTACAGCTCTGACAACTCAATTCTCGTATGCCTCACTCGTGCGCACAACCTTTCGATTTCGATTCCACCGTCGATCCATCTCGAATTTCGATAGACGCGACGTATAAACCATTCCGCTAGGAAAAAGTTGAAAGAAGAGAAAGAAATGCACGTATACCTATACGGTGTTGTCGTTTCGTTCGCAATCCGTTGTAAGGTTTCACGCGGTCCATTCTCGCCCGACAGTTTAATCGAGAGAGTGGTGCGAGAGAACAGCTGCTGTGGCAAAATGCAGTGGTACGAGTCATCCGATTAAAAACCGAGTGACTGCTTGTTCGTGTATATCTCTGTGTCTCTCTTTCTCTGCAACTAATGGATGTACACGCACACTGCAAACTGTAATTGCTCGGCATCGTTTTCGATTTCCTCCGCTGAGTGTTATATATATATATATATATGCTTGACCTTCTTTTCTTTCCACTTTTGTATTTCTCTCGACCAAGCTTGGACTTACAACTGGTCTTGAAGCTGCATACACGATTGTGCACTTGTCGATGGCGATATTTTGTTCGATGCGTTTCATTTGCCGCGATGTCTCTTCAACAAGCCGGAGACAAATTACGCAATTCTCGTTGATGCGATGTATACTTGTGGATATTCATTCATTTTTTTTGTTATAACACTTTTTTTAAATAAAGAAAAAAATAAATAAATCCTATAAAATAGATAAACAATCTTACAAAAACAGCTTAAAAGCTTCAAATAATGTAAATAAAATAAATGTATAAAAGTTTCTACATATAAAAATTTTATACCGTAAGAAATTCCTTACTTTGTTTTTATTACAACTGTTATAAAAACATAGATAATTTAAATAGATTTCTAGTTTTTGCTGTATTTCTACATTATCGACTGTAGCGTAAACAATTGTTTAATATTGAATCGTCCATACTAAATTTGTGTTATTTTTATATGCACCTCGCCAAGTATCTAATTATACGATAATTTATTGTTTTATGAAAAATACCGCAATATATTTTCATTAATGTAAGTGCAAAGTTAAAATTAATTATAATTTTGAAAAGCCTCGTAATGAAATAAAATAATGATATAATAATGATATGCTTTCGGGAAGGGATGGGAGTCTTTCAAACAATAAACGGTGGAAAAATAATTGACTATCACGATCGGGAATATACACAGCCAATCGACCCGTTGCTCTCGGGGTAATAGCAATAACACGATAAATATACGGTAAACATTAATGGTCCTTAATAACGATCTTCCACTATATAATAATCCAGAACTATTATCGCTGTGTGCTTTTGTGCGTAACTTTCAGACCTTTGTCATTTTTCACCGTAAAATTAATTATTTTAGTCAAATACGTATAATTGTGCGAAATACTGTTGTGCAACGATACGAATCGAAAGTTCAAACTTTTAACATTAATCACATATCTCTATACCTATATATAAGTGCGAGCTCAATAAATCACTGTATTCCCAGCGAAGAAAAGAGCGAGGACGATTAAGTGCCTAAAAAGCGCTGCCAGAGCCATTAGGAGAAATTTCGTCGTTATCTATCGTCTACGCGATTTCATTAGAACCTCATAAGTATAAAAACCCGTTCAATCTTCTCCATAGAAGCGAAGAAATAAAAAGTCGAAAATCACTGGTACTTAAAGAAAAGACGAAAGGCCTATAAGTTAGAGACAGATAAGCAAGGAATCCGACGTTGTACATAGGACGCAGCAAATTATCACCGGCTGTGTGAAATATTATAATACAGTAGCTTCTCGCGCGCTTGATTAATTCATATCGCGTTTGCCGACTCATTTTTTTTCGTTTCTAGATTAGTAGAGCGTGTACGCCTCGTTCATTACGGAAAAGCTCGCGCACACGGGCTAATAGCTAATTAGAGCCGCGCGTATAAGGCGTAACGGATATAGTTACGCGAGATTAAACGCGCGGCGCTCTAAGCTCAGACCTTATTATTCATATAAAATACGATTCTAGGATAATGGCAATAGTCTTATCTCGAAAAGACTTCATTGAATTAACTATGGTTTCGCCGACTTTTTCAAATTGGAATATAATCCCGATTGAAGCTGTGCGCATGTTTCGATACCGTTTTAGCTTTCGACTTTCTCTTTTGTATGTATATATATATGCTTCATTACGAGCACGTATAATATATCTTGGTACATTGCAGTTTGTAGAAGAATCGTAGGGCGTACAGGGCTATTTTCGCGCCATTATGTGACACACCGCGCGTGGAATACATAAAAGTTAAAGATAACAGCTAACGTTATGCAAGTAGCTTATATGTACTGTAATGGATAATAAAATTATACAATGAGCATTACGAAACGAATTATGGTAAATTATAGAAAATACAGTTTGCGTCATATTCGCGAGAAGTTTAGTGCGTTCAGCGTTACGTATGCACGAGGAAAAATCTTAAATAATAGACACACACCACAAGATCGTATACCGGAACATTTTTAAATTCACGTAATACACCGGAGAGCGGCAATCGATCTCTAGACACTCGAATCAACGAACACTCGAGAGAATCGAGGCCAACAGTTCTCCACCGATACGCCTCCTCTCGACGCTTGTCAAACTAGTCGCATCGTTTCCGACAACGCATACATAGCTATCGTGATCGATCATCAGCTAGAGAGACCTCTTTCTCTTTCAGGATTAAGTCCACGTCGACAGATCAGACTATACGCCGCGCGCAGCAATTATCCCGCGCGTGTACGAGGCGAGTTCAAAGTCCTGACCGGCCTTTGGTCTGTGGTCGGTCTCGGGAATTAGGGCCCCGCAATGTGCAGAACGGCAAAGTTACTCTTGCTCTTGAAACGCTATATGAACTTGCTAATGAGCTTCCAGGCGAGCGAGCGCATGCGCGCATGCGACGGTCCGACTAGACCCTTTAAAAGGTCGCCCTCAGATTGAGCACCTCGAGTTTTTAAACGATTTTATACTGCGACTCGAAGATTTTTTCTGTTTTTCTTTATTATTTCGTTTCTATTATTTAGGAGGTTCTTGATTAAATTGGAATGTGTGGGGAAAGAGGGGAAAGAGGGGGGGGGGGAAGATCGGAGAGAGTGAGTAAGAATAATTTATTTGCCCCCGAGGACGGATATAATTTATATGGTTATTTAACGGTACTACTTGAGCAAATGTTCACGGCTGTATTGAGAAATGCGAGAGAATCATTGACTTAATGCGATGGCCGATTTCAAACAATTAAAGTGAAAGAGCCAACGGAAATAATTATTGCTTATTATACAAAGATCTCTTAGTCACTAATTTCCCAGTCAGGAAGCAAGCGATGCAGTTACGCTTTGAAGGTTCGTTCTTTTAATTTACTCTTTTTTCACAATTGAAAGTACTGCTCTGATTATGAATAAGGAGAAACCTGCACCAAGGTTTGAAAATAAATTCTATTAATTTTAAGCTCGATGAGAGTAACATTTCACCGCTTCGATGATACATTAAACATTTTTTATTTCATATCCCGTATTTGGAACGAATAAAACTTTATAAGAAAAGAAAAATAGAAAAATGTACTTAACAACCATGATTAAAGATGTTTATTCGAGCTTAAATTTCCCGTCGTCGTTAGCAAATAATAATCACCCATACGCGAATAAATCCTTTCGTCTTGTATCCCCTTATTTCCACTTGATCGAGCTCCGATAATGCATTCCCGATACACATGCTCACCCACACGCACACACACACATGGACAGAGTCACATGTCCACTCTAGCCATAACGAGGCTTCGGCGCGGGCATTTGAATTTTTATGCTTGCTTATATGTTATAAAACGGTCTCTAACGTTCGCGCAGATAAAGTCGGAGAAATTAAGTCGACCGATGATAAGCGAAGCCTCGCCCATATTGGCTGTACTCCCGCAGCGAAGTCGCGTGTCCCATTGTATGCAGTTCCTCTCCTCTCTTTCCTTCTCTCTTCTCTCTCTCTCTCTCTCTCTCTCTCTCTCTTTCTGGACAAGGCAGTAATGCACGTATTAAACCACGAGAAAGAGAGAAAAAGGAGGGCGACAAAAGTGACCGGACACAATGCACGGATAGTCGGCGATAAGCGATAATAGAACGGCGAGCGATCATTCGGGTAAGAGTGTCGTGCGTAGGTGAGCCTGATACTCTCTCTCGCCCACGTTTATACATTGACTATATAGAACCCAACTGATTCGGCGCTTGTCTCTCCTTTTTCTTTCTCTCGGCGTTTCGAAAGAGCAGAGGCGTAGGTACACATGGGGCAGAAAAAATGATGCAGCGCATCCTTTATGCACCTCAGATAGCTTTGTATTGTTGTTTGGAGTACATTTTTTTCCCGTGGATCATAGCATATTTTATACACTCGTACGTTTTTCTTTTCAATGCCGGACGATTGTTTTTAATTCTAAATAAATGCATATTATTGTTACAATAGACGTGTTTTTAATTAGTATACGGTTAAGTAGTCATGGTAGAGACGAAAGTTTAATCGAATTAATTTCAGCTGAAAGGAGTGCACTCTAAAAATCGATGGTAAGCGTCTGGCTCAGGTATCATCTTTTGTAATACCTCGATCCTTTGTGTCTAAATATATATATATATTCTTCAATTCTTGTGATCTCTTGAACGATTAAAGAAAGAAAAGTCTGCGTGTCATTACGGCAAAGATATAATGCAATTTCGTCTTTGTCAGCTGTTTTCTTTTTACGAGGGTGTACCTACTCTCATTCCTTATTCTCCTTATTCGTATGTGTGCACGTATAATATAGAGCGAAGGGGAGAGTTTATTCCAGGAGATACAAGTACACGGTCTGTCGAGCAAAGAGACGTGTGCGCGCATGGATAAGGACGTTGCTTAAAGGGTATATCTCTCTTTTGAAGCTTCCACTTATTTAGTGATAGTAACGATATTAATCGAGCCACACGATGGTCTATGACAAAAAGTGTTAACAATGTTTGATACCGTTAATAACGTTGATACCAAAGTACTGGGTGTAAAGTGCATCTTTAAACACGAATTTAATTCAATAATTGTGCAAGTTTTTGGCAGGATTATTTTCTATGTATATTGAGTAATCACTATTGATTAATTTATCATATCAAAATTTAAGCACAATTATATTACTTCTATATATCTTTTCAGCAAATTTTAAATTTTCTATAGATGATATTTCATGTACGAGCGCATATTTTCTTCATTTGCACATTGCTATCTTTATCTAGGTGAAAATTCAATAGAATGCTTATTGAATTTCATGTATTTAGATAAATTAAGTTAAGTAAGTCAAAATGAAGTACGACAAGCAGCTAAATTATAAATAACATTCAATGCACGTTTGCATTGGTATTGAGGTTTAAGTGAACTTGAAAACGTACATGAAAATGCTTGCTATTTTTAACAGAGGAGGTACGAAAATAAGCAAGCAATACACGTTCAAGTGGAAAAATGAATCGCTTGATACATGACTTGCAGATGTAATTAACCATCTATAAACATGCAAAACTCGTACGTTTTAAAGAGGAACAGCTTATCAAAATTATCGGAGCGGAACGAACTCGTATAAGCCGAGATGTGTAAAATAACGCAACGATCTACACAGTAGGAGTATAACAGCCCTATATAACAGCCCTGTCGCATCGTCTGCTCGGCCGAGCACACTTCCTCCGTGCATTTTTCTCTCTCTCTCTCTCTCTCTCTCTCAAATCTATTTTCGAAGTTTTTACACTGCCACGCGCAAAGCAAGATCGTCATTTTTGCACGCGAGAGACTAGTTTCTATATACCTGCAGCGAAGAGGGTACACGACAAATTGCGTTTCCCGGAAATCGTACCATCCGGTCTATCTTCCTCTTCCCTCCCTCCCCCTATATTCCTAGGCGTGTGTATGCGTGTAATAAAGAGAATGCGTAGGCGCGCATAGCTGGAATAATCATCGAAAGAGTGAGAGGGAGGGGTGTCGGCGCGATGAAAACGCTAAACTAATTAGCGGGTACGAGTCTCTCTAGCACTTAGTTAGATGCGTCCATTATACCCGTAGACGGCGCATTAATTATTTTATCCGATGCGGCGAGTTTTGACTGCTCTCGCACTACGGATTGAATTTATATTCTTTGGATTAATTGAAGCGAGTACTCGTTCGTATTGCTCGAGGTAACCCTTATGGTGTTATGGTCGATCTCGTCGAAAATAATTAAACAATATTACGCGTTTCGCGACGCGCATTAAAATTAATCTCTTCTAATTTAATTTTAATGAGCTTTTGTATTTTATAAGAAGTGAAAAAACGAAGCTTCTCTCTAATGGCCTCGCGCTTAATCTGGATGCTGCAGCAGCAGCAACAAGTTTGTATCCAATACCGTTATGCTCTTAAAGCCAAGGCGCACTTAACCTCGCGACACCAGTCTGCAAAATGACGCGGTCGAGTGTTCGAATGAACGCAGCCAAGAAATCTGCCGCGAATCTACGGTTTCTTATCCTTCGGCTCTGCGTTATTCGGTAAATATATGGCATCATTTATGCGCCACGCGATCTGGGCCAAATTCGAGAGTGAGTAAAGTTATGCTAAATGCACTGTTAATCTGGAATTATTGGCTTAAGGTGTTAAGCTTCCGTTAAAGGATTGAAGGCACTTTGTCCAGGAGTAATTAACGACAAATTTTGAATTTTTATATACTCCTGGTAAATGAAATGGCATAGCCGCGTACAATGTAATCAGCGATAAGAATATCTTTGCAACCTATAATTTCGTGAAACGAACGAGTGTCGTATCTCAAGATTGTGCCTCATGAAAATCGAATAAAAGAAGCAAATACTTTGTCGTAATGCAGTTAAAGCACTAATGAATACAGCGAGCGCATCTCCGCAGTGCTAATAATATTTTTGCTCGTCCAGTTAGTCTCCTCGTGTAATCGCCAGCAACGCAGAGGACTGAGCTGATTTAAACGTTAATAGAACTCGTCTAAGACATCGAGAGATTCCCCGGGAATTCCGTGGAAAAGCCAAGCGAGCGGGCAGCCAGTTACGCGAGAAAACACGTTATATTATTTTCATAAACGAGAGTCATCATCGTGTCCGCCGGCGGATTTTGCCGTTACAAATTACCCGACGAAATTCCACGCGTTCGCGTACACAAAGATGACATTTCGAGGAAGCAATGCGCTTAATTGTTTGATTACACCGACAGAAGAGATGAGGGACGGCTCTCGATGATTAATAAGCGAAGCGTCGGATGAAACGCGATACACTTGATGCGCAAATAGATTTTCTCGCGCACCTTGTATATACGCATTCGGGATATATATTCACTCAGTCACGAGAGAGGGTGAATTAAGGTCACTGTATTCGCGACTGACGCGTACGCGCCAGATGTACTTACGCGCAGCTGCGCTCGGTTGAAAAATTTACTGTAGCGGCTCTTTTTTCTGCTCTCGACGAAAGGGGAAGAGGAGCAGCGCAGGGTTGACGTATCACAAGCTGCTGCGTCTCTACGCACCTCTCTGACGTACTCGCCGCGTACGTGCTCGAAATACTCGAAATGTAATGCGAATTCAAGGATTTCAATACATTGCTAATGCGCGTGAATTTCGGTCGACTGTTCTTTTTTTCATTTTCATACGAGTTAATAGGCAAGCTTTATTCGCGCTAGAAACATTCTAAGCGTAAAGTGAAATGTTTTTTTTAACACGTTTGAATTCTTAGAGTATAAAAGCGTTACGCGTTCATTATCTACGCTCTGAGTCCTTGATATCATCGCCAGTCCTGATAATCGAATAGCTCCCGTATTACGAGTTCCAGTCTAATTCGAAAGTTCGTGTGCGCTGTGTATTTTGAAGAAGTACATACAGCCTGTAAGGAAAATTTACGACCCTTGGAATATTGAATCGCGAGTTATGCATATGCAGTCAGAGGACGTCGATTCTCGTGCTCTGTTAAGTTGAAACAGTGAGCATTATTTCCACATATTGTAAGCAAACAATCTCAAATAGGAAATAAGCGTTTTCATAAAATGAAAATAATTTCCTATTTGAAAATGTTTATTTGCATTGTTTGAAATGACAACATCAACTAATGGAAACGGTAATTGAACGTTTGTATACGTGTTTATTTACTATTTGGCAACCTATCTATCTGAGTATGAGCAACGACGGGGAAAAACAGATATGGAATATTTAATATATGATTACTGTAAATCGTAATTGTAACAGTATGTATACTATTCAAAGCTGAAATTTGCACACTAGATAAAAATCAGTTATACCATTCTTACTGTTGAATGAGTGCGTTTAAAAAAATTATAATTCTAAATGTACTTCATTTCAAAAAATTAATTTATGAATAAAAAAACAGGTCAGAAACATCCAAAAAGGATATCCCACCACGAGAAGAGAGAGATAGAGTAACAGACGCTCGTGACCGGGGTTTGTGGCTTCCTGGTTCCCATGAGGACTCGCGTGCGCGTTACTCACGACATCATCGAACGCTGCACTTGTCTACTTTTCGTATAATACATATATATGTATGTGTGTGTGTGCACGTGTGTGTGTGTACGCCAGTGAAACCAAAGAGAGACCGTTCGCGTGCGCGTATCTGTATATAGATATTTTCATTGCGACGGTGCTCGAAAAGCACGGCGAGAGAAGAAAATTACGTCGGGAGAACTACTGCTTGATTTTAAGGACGGCGAGTATACACCATACCGAAGCTAAGCGCACGTGTAAGAGCGGGACTTTACGGGCCTTTTTATGGCTTGCCAACGTTGATTGGATTATGTTGCTTTAACGGGACAAAATTAAAAAGTGCGACCGAGACGCATTCCGCTCTGAGCGAAAGGTATTTTTTCTTATACCTTTTCCTTTATCTTTACGATATCGATGCAGCCGTGTGCTATACGCTTTGTATATGTACATGGTATAATATAGATGTATAATGTATATGCATGCTATTTACAATAAACATACATGTATATATATAAGAATATGTACGTATATAATCGACGACCGTAAAGATCATTTGAGCGCTAATTAGGCAAGCCGAGTCTACTGATAACTTACTTCTTGAATTCGCAGTCTGCAACGAACTTATGCACGCGAATCGTTCCAACTAAGGCTGCATATACATCGTAAATCAAAATCGGATATCGGTGAGTGTCGCATTGTGCGGAGTGGTTTTTTTCTCGCGCATATATATATATATATATATATATATATACTTGTATATAAAGCCGTGTCGCGAATAAACGCATTATGCGAATTCATTATTGTATTGTAATGCTAATCCTCGGGAACTTACATATCGCTTTACAGCGCGAGCGAGAGCCTTCTGTACGCTGACTTGTGTCCATAAGTCTCTTTTACTGTCTAGCAGTCAACACTCATCTATGCAAATACGAAAGACTATATAGTAAAAGGGTTTCTTTTCACATTTCAAATGGACAGTATAAGCTAGTGCATAACCCTAGGGATAATATTCATTACACGCTAGAGCTATTCGTTTGACCGGAGACGTGGTCATTTATATTTTAGCTTAAATGAGAACTTAATTTTCGAATATGATGCTACGGTTTTCAATGCTAAAAAGCACGTGTGCATGAAATTTTCCTCTTTGATTCAGTCCATCAAATTTCATAGTATCGATCGGCCATACATGAGAGTGCTATATGCGTTATATACCTATTGGAAATCAAGGCTTTTAAGAGGCCTTCTCGATACGACCAATTTCTCTCACACTACTTACTTTGAAACTACTGTAGAAAGTTTCGCGAATAGACATCGTCAAACTCCCGTAATTTCATTTGCTGAAAATACGTATCCTGGATATACGCGGAGTCAATAAAACTGCGTACCAATAAATAAAAAAACTTTCTTGCGTCTATATACCCTTTCTAAACTTTTTCGAAACGAATAGCCTTTCACGTCTATATACACAATTTTTAAATATAGCTTTTATTATTATTATTTATTGAGAGTTCTGATTCATGGTTTAAAATCAAATTTTATCAAATTTGTTTTTCTTTAAAGTTCATTTGAAATTAAAACTCTATAGGCTCACAATCAAAACAATGTTCAATGAAAGAAATTCAATTAATATTTATTCACGACGGCGATGTACATAAATGCTTAATCGATTTACCGAGGTCATCGTAAATCAGAACGTATGTGTCCCCTGTGTGCATTAGCATAAAAAATTCAAGCGATATTTAAAAAGGCTCATTTTCGTATTCCGATTGAAAAGCTTTTTTAAAAAATTCTCGCATAAATGCAGTATAACAGGCCTCTCAACTCTGGAAGAGAACTCAAGAAAATTAAAAAAGAAAACAAGAAATAAAAAGTAAATCCATCCGTCATAAGGTTTGTCTTGAAGAAAAAGTCTCTCTTCCTAACTGTGCAATCCATCGGCGCGACTATTTAGGTAACAAATGTCACACAAGTAGAGGCTTGCGCATGCGCGTAAGAAAGAGAGAGAAGGATAGTAATAGAAGCTATATTTACTGCTTCCCGGTACAGAGGAGTGACTGACTACTGGTGGTTTAGTAAAGTCGGCGAAAGCAAAGCGCGCAAGTGCCGCCTCTCTTACGTTCTGGGTCAAAAGTTTCGCAAGAAAAATCTCAACACATGCAGCTCAAGTGGCTTCACGGCTAAATTCTAAATAATATCAAGATTCTGCAACTACTCTCTTCATTGCTGCGCACTATGGGTACATACAAGAGTACCATCGATTTATGAATAATAAAATGCGTTGAGATTCCTTTTGAAATGTAATGCGTTTGAAAGCTCGTTCGAAATCCATGCATAAACGCTGTTGTAGTACCTTCCAACGCGAATGGGAAACAGAAAGAGTGAGCCAGTGAGAGAGAGAGAGAGAGAGAGAGAGAGAGAGAGAGAGAGAGAGTGAGACAGAGAGAGGACATTATACTGTATACAAGAAACGTATTCAATTTCATTGTTGACTTTGGTCTGTTATTTTCGTTAACGGGAAAGTCGATATGCGCATAATTTTGGGACTATAACCGGCGTTTCGAATGAGAATACATATATCGTAAAAATAGTTGGCTTTGAAAAATATCGCTCGATAAACACTTCCGGCGGATGCGTCAGTTACTCGAACCTCGCGGATTCGTATTCATTTATTTCGCCAAAACGCGATGGGAAAGAGATGGAAGATAAAAATGACCGGCTGATACAAATCAGCCATGTGAATATAAACTGCGTATGCAAATGAATTCGGTTTTTAATATATATCGTTCTTCATTTATTATTAAGTTTTTCTAATATTAATTTTAAAGCTTCTTAAGAATATTGGTTTTTGAAGTTTTTACTTAAAAAGTATTGTTAATTTAATATAAAAATTTATAATAAAAGAACTCAGTTGTTTACTTTTATTAAAAACAAACATTTTAACTACTGCATAATACCTGCATTTTATAGCAGTGTTGATGTTACACTTTCTTGTCAGGAAACGTCTATGACTTATAAATCAAATTAATTATACATCCGCACTTCACGGTTTTCCTCTACCAATAAATAATAAATTCTAATCTTAGATTATAATCCTTATTTTCGAAATTGCGAACCGGAAAGTACCATGTGCATTCAAACTTTTATATGAAAATTTTTTAAGCCAAATTTTTCATTACGTTCACTGCAACTTTTGTACTGCTCTATTCAAAGTACCATTTTATAGTTCTCGAATACATACAATCACTTTTAGATTCATGTCTAATATCAATTGAAAGTTATATAGCTTTGAAGGAATACAAAATTTGTGCTGAAAAAATGTGTATCTATCCTTCCGCAAAATAAATCCAAATCTTTTCTAGATGAATGTTTAAGATTTGAGTTTATCCGAATAAGCGAGAAATTCATAATTTTAGTGAATTATTGTCACAGGTACATGAATCGCGAGAACATCTCGAATCTCACCTCTCTACATAATAGCTCAGCGAAGCTGTATCTGAACACAACAATGCACACCTCGTTTTGATTTACGCGCTGAATCGCGTCAACAATTCAATAAATACCTTGTTTGATTGTCTAACAATGCAATTTATTTTGAATGTTGGAATCGGAAACATTGAAATATACCAGCTACTGGTGATTTTGTAAAGTCGTTAATATTTGAATAATATAATGATGTGCGTCGACGCGTGTACATGCATATACAAGTGTGTGAAAGATACAGGGTAATATATTGAACGTAAATTATTTATGTTGATAATTAATTTCATAGTATTTAAATCTAAAATTTTTGAAATTTGATAATTATAATTTCGGTTGCCAATATATCCATGTGGATCACATCGAGATGACAATTTTCACTTCCGGAGTATGTATGCATATATGCATACCTTATCAGATTTTTTCCTGCAAGATTTGCACATTTGCTCCTCCACCCACGCGTACAGTCTATAAACTGACCTCTCTGCCAATCGAGTGAACATTCTAATCATACATTTTCCTTATCTGCGTACATTTTTGTTGCTAACTCTCCGTAAACCGCTATAGATAAGAAAATAAAAGGGGCACATACAAGATCGGCTATAAAAAACACAATATTTTTCGATTTTTCGTAACGCAAGAACACATAGGTATGCGTAGAACGAAGCTATGCTACCAAAGCGTATAGTTGAATAATAGCTGCGCAGTAAAAATCCAAAGCCGAATTCGAAACGGGCGTGGACAACCAATTCGCGTACTTCATCAGGCGTGTCGTTGTAGCACCGATCAGATTATGCAAATGAAATCCGCGCGGGTATTGCTACCTCGACGTAACTGACGCGCGAACTTTGCACAATTCGAGACTCACCACTCGACACCCTGTGAACATAAGTCAGGAAGAAAAATTCGTTTTAATTTCATTCCGAGTACAGCAGTACAGTAGCAACAGCAGCCGCCGAGAGCTTGACTCATTCGGCATGTGTTCACCCTTTTTAATCTCCAACAAAGATAACACGTCGTGCATTTTTCCGGAGGCTTTTTAACACTCGCGCGAAAACGTGTTTTCGAGCGCTTTCCAGATTAGAGCTGTTTGTTGCTTTGAATTTTTTCTCACTCTTTTCCTCTTTTCTCGTAGCTGCACTGTATATGCTTACACATGCGCGAGGCGCACGGGAAGTCCAAAGAGGCTTAAAATACACATTCTAGGCTGCTTGAGCCGTGCCGCTCGTTATTTCTGACGAGCAGATTGCGCGCGCGCGCGCACACACACACACACACACACACACACACACACATACACACATATAAATGCATCTACGGCGATAATGCACGTAACAGAGTAGGCTAATGCGAATATCTCGAGCAATGCCGAGCGTGATTTCTGATATATATACAGACATGGGTTACCGATAATTTTAACAAATTGACCGCGTCATGATTCAGGACAAAAATATATGTAACTCTGAGTGACGATACGATTCTTTCGTTGTTATTTATATGATCTCGAAAGTATTCCGCGTGCTATATGAATATTAAATATATATAATATCTAGATGTATATGAACACGTACGAAAGAAAGACAAAGATAAGTTACGCATTCGCTGTTTTTACTGCATATATTATCAATCAAAGCTGTACACGTGGTGAATTATGATGCTCAAGAGGCAATCCGATAGCGTCGAGGCTTGCGCGGGTGGACCGAGTATAATCTCTTCTCAGTCAGATATATAGATCTCATTTCCAGCTCGTAGCAACATCCTGATTTAGTTACTCGCTCGTACAGTCGCCTCTGAATAATATATGAAGCGATAATGCAGTCTACATAGCTTTGACGTACGAGCTTCCACGAGCTGACGGGATATATAAGCACTTCCTTGGCGATCGCAACGGGATGATATTATTACCGGTATTTCCACGTTTGTCTCTTTGGTGCCCAGCAACATATTTCAGACAAGATCGCTCGTAGAATTTGTATACGAACGCTTTTCGATATAAGATCCAAGCGGAAATTTCACGCAAGCATGGTAGGTATCTTTCGCGCAGTTCCAAGCCAATTTCGCACATTGCAAACTCACAGGACACACGCTCGAGGTTCACGTCCTCCAATGAGTCGATCGAGTGGGTGTGGAGTCTCAGTATGTATACTATATCTATATTTAGAGCTGGGAGCCATATTTCGTATTTCGTGCGGTTGGCATTATTGCCCCGTCGAAACAAAGTGGAGCTTGCTTGCGTGGATTTTTTTATTGGGTCTTTTAAAGGCCCTCGTAAAATGAGAAGCCTTTTTAAAGGAAGAGTAAAGCTGATTTTGGCAAGGGCGTGAAAAGTGATTGTTACGTATCCGGTCGTTATACACCGGCGGAACGATGACGACGGCTTTTTTATTGTTCGTCGGTATGGAATGCGGGAAAGGAAGTCCGTACACTTCTCTCTCCCTCTCACAAAGACCGGCACGAAGTGCGAGTTATTTACTGTGGAGAAGCTTTTATTTTTCAAGTTTATTGATTATTTCGTTGCCGATGCTGCGGTCGGCAAGGGTATTCGACGCGAGAAATATCGTACGAAGAGAGGCGCAATCGACTTCGCTGCCAAGAAGAGTAAAGTATCCTTTTTACGGATTATCGATTTAGAAAGTTGGCTAAAAGGGTATATCTACATGTATATAAATATATATATATATATATATATATATATATATATACGCACACACACAGAGATAGCGTGTGTATGGTCGGAATGAAAAGAAGATATAAAAGATAATATGACGTTGCGCAGCGCTGCGGAGGGAAAGTCATAAAGGCGCAAAATGACTTTGACGAAAAATTCAGTTTCTCTCGCAGCGCGCGACCAAATAAACAAAACTATACTTATTCTGCGAGATAGACTTCATTCGTCATATTTCAAGCGTTTCTTCTTTCTAAGAGAAAAATTCCTTCTCTTAAACACGGGCATCTCAAAAATGTATCTTCTCTACGGGCGTCCCTTGTGTCGCGTAATAAAAATCCGCTTCTCTCTTTCTCGTCTACTCGCTTTGTTCATGTCTTAGCCGTGAATTCTCCGCGTAGTCCCGCGACACAATTCGCTTCTCCTTCAGAAGACTGAATAACGCAGCGTATATAATTACGCGAATTCCGCTACGCCCTTACGCGCATCTCTTTTAATATATTCCACTTCATTTTATTTCCAAGATAATTTTAGATTAGAAACTTTTTCCACAGTCGATTTACATTTTTCTCTTTGTACTTTTATTTATTGGTCCAGAATACACGTATACACGTAAATCCTAGCCAGGGAAAAACACAGATACCAACACATAAGCTAGTACTTACTATTTAATTTTAGTTATTTAAGTCTAGACTAAACAATTGTCGAACTAGCTTTATTTATTGTTATTTTTTTCGTAGGTACCCGTCTATACATGTACATCGACTTCGGTTTTTTGTCTCGAAGCACCAGATGTCCATCCATAACCGATCATCTGGATAGGTAAATAGCGAAAGGTGCATCGTCCTCCGGGAGTTGAGTGACGTAGAAGAAAGGAAACTCACGCGAGCGTCGTCGTCGTGACGATCTACCGAGGAAAGGGCGCACTGAGCACATACACTGAGTCATTACGTCATTACGGGATTACACGCTCGCCGCCGACGCCACGAAAATTACAGAGGTACCATTGCGGAGGATCGAAGGGCTTCTTCTTCTTCGTTTTCTTCTTCTTCTTCTTCTTCTTCTCATCATCTTTTTTTCATGTTCTTCTTCCTGTAAGTGTAGAGGAGAAGAAATGGCCGTGTCGTCGAAGAGACGAGTTTATAGGTATACGCTGAAGAGGCTGGTGCATTTATTCTTATCGACCCTTTTCCGGATATCACCGAGCTTGAGGCTGACAAGTGCTGCGCTACATAAGATTACGACAAGAGGTTATCTTCTCTCTGTTGTAGCCGGAAGGTGAGATGGTTACGTGTATAGCACGAAACTTCTTATTTCGCTTTATGGGTTTGGTAAAATTCCGCTTACTAAAATTGTATTGGTAAAAAGTTCAGTATAATAGAAGCTTCTTACGCAAAGCGAGACTATCGATATGTATTGTTTAGTCGATTGTTATTGCATAATTTTTTGTGCAGTTTAAAATTTTCGCGCGTTTCTGCAATTAATAACTGTAATCATTGAATTTCGCCTTTCCTCGATATATCCAGCTTACACAAGTACATTTGTCAAAGTTAATCTACTCTCCACGCGGGCAACGCGCTCACTGCTCAAAAAAAAGAAAAAGTCTCGCCTTGTAATTTTCTCTGACAAGGGTAATAAACATGTCAATACGCGTTACAAAATTTCCACTTGAAGTCACTTGCGCATTCGTGGTATCAATTACAGGCGACAATCGCCTCTCTCGTATATAGGTATAGGCGACAGGGAGAATTAACATCTCCCGAAGCTTAAGCAAGATAAGAATTCTAATTTTTATTCCAATGAATAATTCAGACCGCGATTTTTTTTCTCACTTGTAAGCTGTAAAGAAAATTACTACCTTCGTAAACATCTTTATTCTATATATCAATTCAAAGTTAAGTGTTTGATTTCACCTATATTCGTTTGGTATAGCTATTTGTAAAACAGGTCACAGACTGATACCGCAGGGTTCATTAGACTATTTAAGCAGCGATCGATAGTCGATAACAGATCACCGCATCAGACTGTGACTAATAACTATAGACACTACGTGAGTTTGGATCTTCGAAAACTTTGTATCAATCCGAGTCTCGCATCGATATAAATGATATATATATATATATATATATATATATATATATATATATATATACAATTGCGAGAGTGCGCGTGGGCATACTTTCTCTATTCACCTCGAGACTTGTACAATGCAGCCAATGGATGTGTCTAATTTACAAATATCTCAAAGTTTTGCGAGCGAATCGATCGTCGCGATTATATCTGCAATCGAGCGACGAGACTGTATCATCGGTATACCAACGATGAATTGTTTTTCTAATGGGCGAGGCTGTGCAGAGTTTTGTTATTATTTGAAATTGTGAAAGGGATTCATTATTTACGTTGTGTACGTACGTATTACCCGCCGTAGAAACAAACATCGAACTCCCATGGGAGGGTACGTACGCGTGCGGGAAAAAAAATCAACGGTATAGAATTTCAGTATACGGTCGAACACGGCACGCGGTCCCCGATAACGATCGGTAAGTCCTCGATACATCGCAGAATTATTCCCGTCGAAATAAAGTTGATTATTCGTAAAACGATATGCAATGCGCACCGCTGCGGTGGTTGCATTTTTCATCGAAAGCTCTCGATCCTTCCCTCGCTCTTCTTCTGGCGTCATAAAAGTTTATTAACACTAAAGCTCCGATATCAAGCGAGTTATGAACCTGCTCCTCTCTCGCTTATATCCTCATCGGGAAATCATTTTATGCTTATCATCGGCAAAAGAACGGTATCTCATCGTCGCGTATCCGCTCTACGTAGCAAAAGAGACAACACCTATACACATGTATATACCTAGGTATGTATGTAGACTATACAGTATATAGCTATAGGTTTCACTTCTCGTCGTCGACTATGCGGATGGTTATATACGACGGCGCAACTGCCTGCACAATACTGTCACATATCGCCTCGCGAGAGTCCATGCGGCGCTTTTATTATTATTGCTTGACCGCGAGAGCTGGAATCGTTCAGGAAAATGGAATCAACTTCCTGTGTGCACTTAATTCTTTCGCGGCTCTACGTAATGTGTATATATATACTGTAGACGTGCGCATAGGTACTCATCTGCGTGTAGCTATAGGATAGGAAGGAGAGACGCGCGCGGTGGTCGCTGCGTTGGTTTTTAGTACGAACGTAAAACATTTTTCAGCGGCTGAGCGCGGATATATATTGACGGGTGTATATCTGTCCAATGCACGCGGAACTAATTTATGCAGAAATGTGCAGCGTTAGAGAGAACGCGATTGCGTGTAACGAGTTGCGGTTCTGTAATGTAAGAATCGAATGACATAAGGATCGTTTGCTAGATCGATTGAGATATTGCTGGAATTTTATTCCGAGACTTAAGTAGTTGCTTTACTATGATTATTGCTCGAATGAAGTATTGTAATGATAGTTTACGATAAAATCTTGATAATATTGCATTTCGAATGAATTCTAAACGATTGTACACTTCGGTGTAAAAGTAGTTTTATCACGGGCAGTATACATGTGCGAAAAAATAAATGCAATAATTTATTCGTTGCTTTCGAGCATTATTTTCAAAGAGTTAGGCAAGCTGAATCGATCAGATACAATATATTTTCAAGTTTGTCGCAAGAGACCCGTTGCTTCGGAGAAACACGAGAATAAGAATTTTTTCGAGAAGAACGAGAACGAGAACGAGAACGAGAACGAGAACGAGAAAAAAAAACTAGTAGTAGAAAAGAATACTGTGTGCGCGCGCTTCGGTTAAAGTCAAACCGGTGTCGCGAGTGAATCAGTTCTACCTATCCTAATCTGAGCTAGAGATTCAAAGATAAAGTATGAGCGAAGCCAAGTCTGATTACTATCAAAATTCTCATCTATACATTTTACGCATCAACTCAGACTTTTATATGTCTGAGAAAAGAGATAAAATCCTAAGCGTCTCGATTGTTTGTAAATAATATATTTTTCATATTTTCAACTACGTTTCAATTGTATATCGTTGATATGTATTTTATGTATTTACTGTTTGACTTATTTTTCGACACTTGCGTATATAAAATCTATTGAGAGTTTATATCGACTATTCGTCAGTTTTACGACGATCTATTAAGCCATTCGACACCATCAAATGCAATAAATGTGCACAGGTAGGTTTATAACCCACACAATGTCTCCTGGCGTTAATACGGATTAGATGAAATAAACGCTGCCACGGAGTAACTCTGGGAAAACTTTCATTTCAAAACCTATGAAAAACTACCTACGCATCGTATAATGTATCGATCACAAGAAAGAATTGAACATTCATTATCATATAAAAATTTATCATTCAAATAAAAAATGTATTCGTGAGAGAGAAAGAGCTTAGTCATACAAAAATGGGAGTTATGGTTATTTAGAAAATATGGCAAACATATATATGTTAGAACTTTTAAAAACTTTTTAACGCCTCAAAACTGTTATTATTATTAAAAATAGCGAGGATTTTTTATGTACTTTTTAAATAAAACTGATGAAAATACAAGTGGAATTCAACTATATTTCCATAATTTGATTATGAAACATGAATGTACAAATGAAAAGTACGTTAAATTAATATAATTGGTCATAAATTTTAATTGATTAAATTGAAATTGCATTGCGTGCATGAAAATTTGGAAATTAATCTTCCAGTTTGGAATGAAATGAAATTTCCAAGTAACAGTTTCATTTATGCATGGAAATAAAATTTGCTTCCAGTACAATGACGTAAAAATAATTGTAGAAATTTTGACGTGGCTATTTGCTGCCAGGATATTTAAAAATTATTACTATTTACGCTCAAAGCTTGCTTTTTAAAAAAGCAAAACAATTAAAACTTAAACATAAATATCCAAATATATATCCCGCAAAAGCTCTTGTAGAAATGAAGACATCGCGAATCTCTAGCGCTCATCATACAGGTTGATTAAGTCAAATCCCATCTCCGGTAAATATATTCTAGTAGTTAAATTTCACGAGCTTTGCAACGCAGTCTGCTTCTGTAATATAGTGCGGCAGCTTGTAGCTGTACTAGGCATTTAATACACGCACGTACACACAATATTGCATATAAGTTAAAATCGATCAGAGCACACGCAGGAGCTCCACAGCGCGAAACCGAATGAGTTTGCTCGAGGCTCGTTGAACATCGTCAAACCAGTGCCCACCGATGCGTGCGCTTTGTTCACGCGTGTGGCGTATATATCTACCCTTTTTACACCCAGCGTGCAAACGTCACGCGATTTGCCAGCTCTGTAAATCGATAATTCGTTCGTTCAATTCCAACCACAATGAATGACTACGGGGGGAGAGTAAAAAGAGTGATTTCATAGTTCTTTTTCGACGCATCGATCTTATAAAAAAATAACAGATTCTTTCCACTTGATTTGGCGAGCGTATGTGTGCATCAACGAGTATTTTTATTTCTAAATTCTCGTCGATAGTTTAATTAAATGTGAAAAAAGTAAGAAAAAAAATTTGCCTTGTCGACTAAAGTGTCAGTTCGTATTACTGCAGATAATGCAGTTGAAATGTGTGTATAATTTGAGATTGGATATCGAGAATCGTGGAGGTGATTCCGGAGACGCGTTTGCTTGTTCAAGTTAAAAAAAGTAAAAGTGCAGACTTTCACAATTCCAAAAATACGATCGTGTAGATTTCGTTAATTGCAAAGTTTTTACATTTTATTGTACATTGTTTCAATATTTCCCGGTAATTTTTGCTTTTTATAACAAAACAATGTATATTTTATTTATTTTCCCAAGATCAGTTTCAAAATTCCACGATAAATATCTTAATTCGTAAATACTAAATCACGCACGATCAAAAGAAAAATGATCGTTCTAATTCTTACCTATGCATATAAAATAATTAACATTTTTACTGATTCGAACATGCTTTATTCTATTAAATTTTGTAAATGTGAACTGCAAGAAACAATAATGTTTTATAAAAATCATAACATTATTATTATTATTGAAGATTATAAAATTCTGTTAAAAATTTCGTCATAAATTTTTTATCAACGAACTGGAAGCAAATTTGATATCTTTACGTGGATCGCAGATAACAAAAACAATGCATATATACATTTACATCAAGGGGATAAGGTACCTTTAAACAGTAAATAAATTATTTTTATTTTATTTACTTTTGCAGGAAATTTCTCAGTGATTATGTTGGGATCATTGCAAAGTTGTACACGAAATAATAATCGAACTTTGATTTGTTTTTAAGTCTCTATTCATTAATATATATAATCTTTCAAACTGTATTAAATGTTAAGATTTGTGAAAGTGATGTTAATATTAATTTTAACTTTAGGTATTTTTATTCTAAAGGTGTCTTATCTCCTTAAGGCAAATTCTTTTTACGTGAAAATTAAATACATTGTTTATTGAATTGGAAGTGCAAGCATTACGTGGATGTGTACATTAATTTTAACGTAATTATATTTATTTTGTACATTTTACGTAAAATTTCATAGAAACATACTTAAAATTTCCCGTATAAGAAAATTAAGTAATATTCAATGTATATTTATGCTGATTTTCACGTTTGATGACAATAAAATGTACATGAAAATACATGCTATTTTTAACAGTGTATTAATACTGCGAATCATCAGCGTACAAATTAGAACCCAATTTATCGCGCGATAAATACTTAATAACGTTGTTAAAAATGATAGAAACAAATGGTTACCATAGTTGTATACAGAAGGCGATAGCCTTCCATCACAAAGTACGTATACATCTCTAACGCAAGGCGTCCTCGCGTCGCAAAGAACTAGAATCCAAAACCGTGTCGCGAGTGGGTGTTCAAATCGCGCCCGAGTATTTAGAAATGTCCTCACGTACTATAAATATCCTCGTACGATAGAGGTAAAAACATATAAACAGCACGCTCGTATACAGAGAGTGAAGGAAGCGTTATAACACTCGCCGTAGGGAAACTCTATGCGGTTTAGGTGTAGAGAGATTTCATTCATAAAGCGAGAAAATGATGCATTGGATTTCGGACCATTTGAACTTGCCGTGCGAAAAGCAACGTCAAAATGACGCGCATAACGAGTCATTTTGAACTTGCGAGGCTTTAGAGACTTCACAGAGAGCGAGAAAGGGAGAGGGAGCGAGTAATGAGATTCTTCTGCGGGATTGCGCGACGGTGTGTACCGGCTTTTTAAAGCGCACGATTATTCGCCGGGTAGAGCGAATACTGTTTTACGTAATTCTCAAGCTTATTGCTATATTTGAATTAACAGAAGATATTTTCCTAGTAGACGGATGCAAAATGAAAGTTTTAGATTATACTCAGTCAAAGGCAGTTTTTAGAGACTCTGCACTTTGATCGAGCTCTTTCTGTACCGCTTTGTCGAGGTTATATAGATATTGATTTGATGCCATGTGGCCCTGGGCAAAATTGGATTATTTACTTTGCGCTAGATTTTTCGAGAAATCCCGAGTGCTCTCGTCGGTGCACGAAATGAATTTTTTCACTAGATTATACTGAATGTACGAAAAGTCCTTTTGACTTACAAATCGAGACACAGCGCGTGATTCATTATTAAAATTGTCCTACAGAATAGAAAGTCCAATTTACCTGCAACAGACAAACGAATGTGTACATTAATTTAATATATCGCAAAAACTAATTTAAATATATTAAGAGAAAATATACATAGCACCTCAGCCGAAAATAATCAACACACAATATTATCAAACTGCAAGCTCCAGATATACGTGGAGCCAAATTGTACAAGTTTATATTAAACCCTCGGGCGACTGCCAAGCCAAGGCAATCGATTTCTTCAAACTCCGCCTTGCACTTTTTATATCCCTTTCTCCGTATTTTTTATATTTCCAAGACATCCGTCACTGGTTGATCTAATCAAACCGCGAATATCGAGGTATCTTAAGTTTCGCCGCTATATCACTGCAGTTTCTCGTCATAAATCATTTTTCCCCTTGTCAACTGCATCCTAAACGTGTCTCGGCTTATCATCGCACACGCATACACATACATGACCGCAGTACCAAAGAAGAAATTCCAAAAACGAACCACACCCGAAGAAGCTCTAAGCGAAGAAAAGGTGCGACTCTTTGTAATCAAGAACGCGGTAAGTGCAAGCGCAGCCTATTCCGAGAGAGATTTTACTTGGCGAGAGGAAGAGAGAAACTACATTTTAATTAGCACGAGCACTTGACGCGGTTGAGCTCTGTTGCCATTGTTTCTTGTTTTTCTTCTTGTTATTCTTGCTTAGGTTTATATATTTGAAGTTCGCTAGATAGATTTACCTGTGCCTACGTATGCGCTCTGAGTGCATAACGAATTTCTGGAAAGCTCAAGCTTTCACGATCCGTTTGTTTCGCAAAGCCTTTGCTCCAAAGAATTTTCCTCGGTAAATCCTCTCGGGTCTATTATTAAAACTGTTCTAATGAAAATTCGTGCTACGTTATCTCACAGTCGTGTACTTTGCTATGAGTTAAATTACACTTCACGCCGCGAGAAAAACAATCAATGAAAAGTTATTATATCCTTGGGAAACATTGTTATAGTACGATTGCAGTAACGACGGGTAATATTAGCTTAGGGATAATTTTTATCTCGAAAATAGTTAGAATTATCATAAATGTATAATAAAAAATAAATTTTCTTATTATAACATTTTTCCCGGCAGACTAACCTCTATAAAAAAAAGTTTGTTTTCTTAACGAAGCATAATAGAGTCGAGTGATAGCCATCTCGAGACGACGCAGGAGAATAATGTAAATATGCACGCAGTTAACGAGCTGCAATAGAAAAGCCGCAGTGTGTATAAACTGTATATATATATATATGTATATAGGTTCAGTGATATTATACATATATGCGATACAGAGACTATTCACGAGAACTTATATAATAGCGCAGACTTCGATTTCGCCGAGATCGATATTTTCAATGGCCGCAAGAGCAGTAGCCGACGTGTGAATAAAGCCCGACTATGACGAATTGAAAGGATTCTTAATGATCTTGAGAGAGGAAATTATTTCGTCAAAAGAGGTATAAAAGCTTTGTCTATTTTAACGCGGCAAAATACATCATAAAACTATATCTTTTGTCATTGGATGAATGAGATTTTTTGCAGGCGTACCTGAACTATTTTGACGAGTCACGTATAAACTGTTAACCCACATAGAAAAATCTCCATAATATCTCGGAGTAATTGGAGGCTCTGTATTTCACGCGAAAAACTCTCTTATCCCTGAGTAAAATGACAAATTGCTCAACGCGTGCTTATGTTACACGAAGTTTCATTAAGAGTCACGTTTGGTATGGCTGTCGCTCTGCTAAGTCGAACAAAAAAGTATACGATCCCGTGCATAATGCTCGAATGAAAATTTAATAGTAAAAAAGAAAGAAACCCACTCGGATTGCTATCGCTTATAAAAATGATAAACGAACACGGTAGACCTCATTTCTACGGCATTGCACATAACGCACGTGGCTTCACAATCCATTGGGTAAACAACCTTTCCATGCAAATTCACGCGTGCGTTTCTTGATTTTCGTCCAGCGATGTTACGCGTAGGTGTGCAATTGCCACAAGCGCGGCAGGTCCATCTCGGCGATCTAGTCATTACATGTATATGTACGCGGTAGTATATATAGAGAGAAAGCATTTGGCGCTATCAAGACGCGATACTTAGCGGCCCACAGCGTCGTAAACCCATTTTATTTAGCGCGATTCGCCCTGCTTCCTACACGGGCATTAGCCGCGGCTCGATTGCCCGTTTTCTCTCAGTCCTTTATTCTTACATTACTTTGCACATTTGTATATATATATATAAAGAACTCGTTTAACATGTCCGTAATACAATGTCACATCGGATTGAAAACTGCGACGAATTTCGGTTGATCTTCGAATGAATCGCCAACATTGTAGGTCGTCGAATAATTCAGAAGAAAAAAAGCAAATCGTATCTTTTGTGCCCGTGTCGAAAGAGCGAAATCACCTTAGACTGTCCAGAGATTAAAAAATACTCTTGGCTATGATAAAACTGAAAATAACGAAAAATAAATAACCTTCTCCGGATTCATGATTCCTGCTTTACGTAATACGCTAAAGTTTCGCAAAGACTTTTACTATGCAGATAAGTGGTCTCCGTATTTTTTTCTAGAGAGTATGTTTTCACATAAAAAATAATCTTTTAAATGTAATAAACTTTCTTTCGACTGGAAATTATCCGAAAAGAATAAGTTAATTTAATGTCAGGATGGCCGAGTGGTCTAAGGCGCTGCGTTCAGGTCGCAGTCCACTTCTGTGGGCGTGGGTTCGAATCCCACTTCTGACATATTTTTTTTCCATTCATTTTCTCCTTATCATAACTATACTTCTGGAATCGCAGAATGTATACAAAATGTACGTATGTCGAAATTGTGTCTCTTTAAAACTATAAAAAGAATCTAATACAGATGTACGTTGATCGTATTCATTACGAAAAGACGATTGGCTAAAAAGCAAAAGAATCATTACTATGGCTTATTTAAGTGCGCATCTTAATATCTCTCATTCAGCGGCTATTATAGCGTTCAATGGCTTCCTTTTCACGTGCGTCAATCTCTCTCTCGCGTGCGCGCGCGCGGCGGCCGCATAACTACACTGCAATGAGAAAAGACTTCACGCTGCGACTGTGCATATATGCATATTGCGTCGCAGAGAGAAGTGCAATAAGACGTAACACAACGAGATGGTCCAGGCTATAACATCGCGATATGGGAATCGCAGCTGCCACTTTTCCAACGGCAACCGCCGCCAAGACGATATACATCGAGGAATTCCAACGCAAGCGCTGATGCAGCTCCAAGAATCATAGAGAGAGTTTATTTTCACATTCGACTTTGGAATGCTTGATAAAATTCTGTCTTAAAGTAGTAAACTAATGCGGATCGTTCTCACCTTATAGATATAGGATTTAACTCTTTTCTAGATGTACTTGAGATATATCTGTAACGATCGACAATCCGTATGTCTTTCATTTTATGTCTTTCGATGATTGTAAATTTGTTTCCTTTCCCAAGCATTCGTGTCAATTGTGCAAGTAATATATTTGTTTCTTATCCGTCGAAGAATTAAAACCTACATAAAAGGTGAAAGTGCGATCAGTATACATATAAGGTATATGTATATATATTATATATAATGATTGTAACTGTAAGACAAAAGACTCATCCCAAGCGCAAACAATGTGATCATTATGATGTGAAAAAGATATATTCATAAAATTTGCATTACATATATATACATAGCCGAAAGCGTGTTGGAGAGTTGGCGGCAGCGGAAATCAGTGCGCGTCGTCACGAGTGAAAGTTATGATAGGCCAAAAGTCGCGACGCGTGAAACGACGATAAATTAGTGTCGGTTGTCATTTCACTTTTAAAATTCGAAATTCAAGTTTCGTTATCATCGTGCGTGTTCAGGTGGCTGCTCTCCTACAACAACTCTAGTGCACGTTATTGCCACGTACACTTGTTATTTATAGAACCAAGCGATAGGCAATCTTTCTCTCTCTCTCTCTCTCTCTCTCTCTCTCTCTCTCTCTCTTTCGTTCGTAGCTGCGGCCTGAACGCGCCTATCGTGGCAAATAAAAGAAGAAGTATGAGCATACGGAGAGACATTCCTATGTCGCGGGACAGCATCGCGATGCACGCATACTGAATATAAGGCGAGCGAGCCCATCTGTATGACGACGACGATCGACGCGGCGATATGCTTCTTTCCTTTGTGTATAATAACGGAGAGTAAAAGAGAGAGACGGCATTGTCTACGCGGCGTATGGGCAGGTACGGACACATAATAATGGGGAGGGGGGACTCCTATGGCGAAAGTCGAGAGCGTAGAAAGTCTCTGATTTCGCCTGCAGAATAAAGAGAGAGAGAGAGAGAGAGAGAGAGAGAGAGAGAGAGAGAGAGAGAGGAATTTTTTTGACACCTGTATTTCAACTTTTTTATTTCTTTCTAGGAGACTAGGTGAGATGATTATAGGTTACGGTCGAATGAAAAAAAGAAAAGCCAAATGCTAGTGCGAACGTGAATAGGTTTTGCGATAGGCGTTAAAAGATTGCAGAGCAATTGTTGTATACGGGCGTTGAGGTTTTGTATATTCATGGATTCAGAATTTTTACGCTACGTTCACGCTCGCTGCATAGATTTACAGTTACTTTGCGAGATTTATTTACGTCATTAAGCTCGTTTTACAACTACCACGGGAGTAGATGAAATCTTTCTCACGGAACGGATAATTACGAAACGAAAGGGCAGACTGCGCGAAAAACCCAGAGTCTTTTCCTACTCGCGTTCCTTTACCTGTTTTAACATTATACTTGTTCAGGTCAAATTATTCGAACTTGCAAGAGCGTATCACTGTATGTATGTACTACGTTGGATTAAATTGACGAACTTCAGTATTTTGTCTCAAGCTATTTCAATTACATTATACGCTGTCTATAGTACTGATCATAATTAAAATACGATTTATGCAATATCGAACGAATATGTTATCATGACTTCAATGCATTGTGTGATTATCTGGAAAATTATAAAAGTTTAGTTACATTGTTTTGCCTATATAGCTAAACTGTAATACTTTTACCCAAGCTATCATAAAATCAAACTCTTGTTGTTTATGTGGACATTATGGAAAGTAGTTTTCAGAATAATAAATAGTCCAAAATACATATTTTATAATTTACATATTCTCTCTTTTACTGACGGGACAAAATAAATGCTTTAATCATTGCGATGTTAAATCTTTGTATATGTACGTGAGAGTCGGTATAGAAAGAATTAGCTTTAAAAACAATGACCTTATACAAAGAGTTTAATACCAATGTATAGAAAATAAAATTTAAAGTTACAATAATTATTATTGTATTGTATTGAAACTGTTTTTGCAAACAACATAAAACAGGGAGTATCCTCGACAAATAGTTACTGCACTCAACGCCGCTGAAGTATTGATAGTATTGCTCTAGGCTACTCGATGCGCTTGGCTTTGTTTTATTTTAGCTTCGAGTTCAGAGTTTGTGTATAATTGCACTGAATGCTTCGACAATGGGCATAAATTTACATACATGCAGCCAATAAAAAGTCGATTCCAGTTTAGAATGTGGCGATGTCTAAACGTGATTCGTCCATAGATTTATAGAAATGGAAAAACCATTTTATTGGTATAACAAATTCTCATAAATTTTTCGGCTATTGTTTTATAATGACTTTACTCATTACAAGAAATGATAAGTTTTTGCGATAGTCTCATTTTTATATTTGAGTGTAGCATACCGAATAAATAGTGAGCGCATATACTTATAATGCGTATGATTTATTATCCTCATAAAATTGTGTACCCGCGGAGTCATGGATACTTTTTTTTTAAATTACTTTAAACTATTCCAGTCTACATTAACCCCTCTGATCTACCGGACATTTGAAATTCAATGTAATCGAAAATTCAATTTCACCGGGATCTATTACGTGCTATAATAATCTCGCACAAGAACAGCTTAGTATACCGTTATACGTACAGGACCTTATTATCATTCACCACGCGAACTGGTAAACTGACGCAATGCAAATAGGTATATAGTATCTAGGGTCGTTTCGACCTCATCGATTTCTCGCAAACTTTGGCAAACGGGCAAAAGGTCAAGGTCGAATCAGAAGCGACCCAACCTCTTCGGATCGTATTAAAATTACGAAACGATTTAATTTCGAAAGCGCGTCTAACTTAATTAATCCGTAATTCAATCATTCTGATTTCCCTGTAATTTTTCAAAGAAACAGACAGAGCAAACCGTTTGCAATATTCAATAAGATAGACAGTCTAAAGACTACCTGCAATAATCGCAGCCGTCGTCAGGATACAAGCAATTAACACATATATAAGCGCGTGACACATCCACATACGCACACGCATGCGACGACTTTTTTCCAAAGGAAGTAAAAGTAAAAAACTTGTCGAAACGCGATCGGATAAACGCAGCCCGATGTGACGACGATGCATGTCGAGAAAAAAACCCTCACCGCTATCACGCGACATGTGTACAGCGAATAATGCGGAGCGAAAGAAATGTTCACCAAGACGAGCCGGGTGCTCCGTGGATCCGCCTCCGGACGCGCACTTGGCGAATAGCGTCCGAAGGTAATTACAATATAGTATGTACACATTCGCACACACGCTCTAGACTCTACTCTGGGTCATTAACCGCGACAGGGATGACGAGTAACGTTTGCCAACGAGGAGGCTAATGTCACTCTATAACAGTGGAGAGCTCCCTCGCTCTTACGGCTGGTGGTCGAGGTTACGAGAGTTCTCAGTTATGACCCAACGTTCTCCTGTCCGCTCCAGGTCCGCTCACGAATTTCGCCCGAGCAATATACGTCCGCGTTTATATCTACGGGCGTCCATTTCACGCTGTCGCTTTTACGCGATGAAGTTGCAGGTGTGTTGCAGACTTCGAGAATCAGGGTTCTATATCTGCCTTCAACACAGTTTCTTGCACAGAAGCTGCAGTTCAGGATTTCGATGTATCGATTTTCGAGATAATTATGTTCAATTATTCCGTACTCCCCGTAAGCTGGGTATGAAAATTTGCTCATACTATGACAGAATTCCAATCGAATAACTGCGCGCGCTAACATCGTATTCGTGGAATTTAAGCGAAGGAACAACGATGCCATGGTGAGAGACAAACAATGCCTGCTGCTACTAAAAATGTACTTTACGCTCGCGTAGGACGACTGCAGTAAATAAGCTCGTCCTCCGATGTTTGCTCGGTGCAGAGTATGATACGGAAAAAAATTTACGAGTTCTGTGGTGACGAAACAAGAAAGTTGAGGAAAATTGCTGTCAGGCAGGAAATGAGCAATTGGTTTCCTGCTGATTGTTTTCTCCTACAATAGCTGCAGGGCTTGATTTTTACCCATAGTCGTAGGTATATCAATTATGCTGGCTAATTTCAATCGAATAGTTGGTCATTTTATGCGAAAATATCAATCTTCCAGTGATAATTATAATGACCTGCTTCCATAAAAAATCCATTTCATTCGTTGTCATCTCTGGAAATTGTTTCATTTAAATCTCAATAGATACTTCTTAACCAGAAGAATAATTCCCAACAAAGTGTCGACATACACTCAATGACTATTCTAGAAATGATTAGGAATTATTTGTCTCAGTGGAATTAAACATATACGTTTAATAAAGTTGTATATCAAGCTTCGGGGTATTTAAAATACTCGGCATAAAGAGCATATAAGGATTTACCAACACGCAATCATAACGATACATTTACAACCATTTACTGAAATTACGCGCTGTTTCTCACTGCCTTTAATTACGAAGTTATTAACACCATAAATTCAGATAACACAAACGATCCGTAAAATACACGAAGGTAACTTTTTCATTAATTAGTCCTTAAATTGACGAGATACAATCCAATAAAATGTTTTGTAAAAAAGAATTGACTTTAATTTAGGAGGTACAGGGCATCTCTTTGATGCAGCTCTTTGGTGACGGTATAGGGATTTAAAAATCAAACATTGCGTTATTTTTCAAAGATTTTAATTAATCTTTAAATAATATTAAATTCGTTATGTCTATACTATTATAGTCTATACTACTAGATATATTTTTTTATAGTTGTTAACCTATTGTATTATGCAAAGGTATCGTTTCACTTCAAGTATGAATTTTACACGGCGTAAAAAGCCTGCACTAGAAGTGCTTCACTTTTTGTCGAATAAATTAAATCAGATGATACCTAGAAATATTCACACGCGTGCAAAGAAGAAGAACTGTTATGCCCAACGTATCAGAAGAATCGGAATAAATATTCAGGTAGCGTAAAAATCGGCTTCCGTTATGCGGGTCGTCTGATGGCGAAAAACTGCTGTAGTCCCGTACGAAAATCGTGCCGCGCGCTCTCGTCACTTCATCAAAGGAGTAATTCAAATCGTGACCGCGATATGAGCAAGTATGTTGATCCCTTTTTTTCTTTACCATACCGCGCCGACACGTAATTGAGTGACGTACATTTATGTACGAGATGAGCTTTGCATTTCACTGTCTGTTTACGAGACGTTATATCTTCTGAGTATGCATATATATATTATATGTCCTATACATCTCCGTCTAGTCGGTGTTTTTTGTGCACCAGACAGTTCTTGAATTCACCTCGAACGCTAACGAATCAATCGCTGAATTGATTTGTATATGTTTTTTACTCCGAAGTGATTTTTTCCTCGTTATGATTGACAATTGTTAACTGGTTGAAAAGTTAAATTTTTTTCCTCGTGGATTGCACTTTTTGCGTGTTCGGTATTGTACAAGGTTGTTGAATAAATTACAAAGATGATAGCAGATAATGGATACGCAAGGATTTTTTGACGGAACCACGATACCGATTTCGGTGTCGGCACATATTTGACGATGTCATGTAATGAGAGCAGCATTCGAACTGAAGACCCGAGATGATATATTACATTGAAAACATTGGAGAAAACGTGAAAAGAAAAAGCTGGGAAATGCATCAATGACAGCCAAAAGATCAGTTAACAAATCACATAAGATGCACTTATTTGTGCAGTGCACATATAGTGTTACAATACCTGCTCTTCATTCCAGCAATCTCTAGTTAGCCCATAGAGCATCGCTGACATTGATGAATCACGTGTGAAATTGTAAGAAAGCCTGCCACCTGATCGTTTTAAATTCTAAGATCCCTCTCTACTGTGAAGAATTTGACTAATCGTATCAAGGGGCGCCTTCAACCTGCCGTAACGCATCTAGTAGCCCACCAAGAATAAATCCGCTCCAGCAGCAACGTCACCTCCACTCATGAAAGCAACTTTATAGGCATATAACACGAAAAAGGAAAAAGAATGCATTTCGACGAGATATATAGAATTTCAAATATCGTGCGCGAATAGTAACTCATCTTTCATCAGGATTTAAATTTAAGCTATCGTTAACCTTCTTTAATCATTAAGAGTGTCGTCGATGGGACTTTGATATATGTATATATATAGTAAGTAGTCCGCATCAGCGGTATTAAAAACTTTCCAGAGAATAGGTACATACTGGTATATACGCGCAGAAGAAGAAAGAGAGGTGGAACCATGAAGGGTAAAGACCAAGACAGGGCTAAGTTCTCATTCTCCTCACCTCATTCCTTGAAAGCCAAGAGCTACCACTCCGCAGTCTTATTAATCCAAGAAGGGGATCTGTTTACAAAGAGGACGATGAAACCGGAGCCCGGAAATCACTCGAGAAACGCCCGGTTTCTCACTCTCTCCATTCATGCAATATCGATCTCACAGCACTTTATCTAAGCACTCGGTACTACAGCTTCTAGATCTTTAAGGCATATATGTATATACCTATACATCTAGGTATGTAGTCGTAAAAGTGACTTTTTGACGAAATACACACGAAAAATCAAATTGCAGTTTCACTCGAGACGGTGCCGGAATCTCGCGTTACACACGCGCTTAAGTTGCTGTACGAAAAAGGACTCCATAATCCGTTGGGATCGACGCGCGCAGGGGATTTCTCGATGTGCAGCACACGAGAGATTGCTGAGGTCACCACTGAAGCAAAATAAGGAGTCTTAATCTTCCAGCTGGAATGGCAGCGGAAATACGAGAAAAAGAGTTGACGACCATTTTTACGTAGATTGGTAAATGGCTTTTAGGATTTAGGAGCGACCGTTCACTTTTTTCAAATGTACGTATATAAATATTGTGGAAAATCAAGTTTAATTGATTATGGAGAACGCATACGAAGTTGGGTAACTTACGTTGCATGAATTTCCTTGGATCTGATTTACGAGATGGTTCGAATGCATATTATCAGATAGCCTCTTACCTGAAACAATAAGGAAAAGATCGATTAGACTATAAATAATAGTCGAATAATGATAATAATTTACTTGTATAAAGAACATCGTCAATTATTTCGTTGTAAGCTCTCTACAGAAGAAGGTGAAGGCAAAAAAGATGAATTTTTATTTCTCTCTCTCTCTCTCTAGCCATTCTTCAAAGTACGTCACATTTGCTATGAATATAACCGTCAAACATAGAATCTTTAACAACGCTTTTGATAAACTGTATACAAATCTCTGGAAGAGAATGACGAAAATGGGATAAATAGTTATCATAATAATTAACGACCAGAGTTTCACACGCAGTAAATAACAATGACTCACATACAGCTCATTTGGCTCTCCTCGAAAGCGTGGAAAAACAAAGCAGTAAACGTCTCACGTGTCTGTGCTATTTTCTAAGCATCGCGTTAGAAGGCGAGAAACAAAAAGAAAGCCTCGTATGCTCTCTCTCTCTCTCTCTCTCTCTCTCTCTCTCTCTCTTGAGTACAATGGTCAAGCTATGAATAAAGATTCGTAACGTCTCGTCGTGTGTCTCGTCGACATACTAGCAGCGGACGTCGTCTCTTGCAGTCCGAACAAAACTAAAACCGCTACACTTAACCTTGACCTCGGTCAGTGTCAAGTGAGCTAGAAGACAGGATATAGATCTATAATGCAGCAGCCGATCGAAAATAATATATGTATGCACACGCATACATTAGTGAAGTTCTCTGCTAATCTGAGTTGATCCCATTATGGAGAGGCAAAATATCTCAAACCTGTTTTGCGCTGAAAAATTACGGGTCGGAGTCGCGGTGTCTAAGGGATAAAGGCAACGTCTAGTTCTCGGCATTGGAAGATGAGTGCGCCTGATAATATGTGTGTATTTATCTCTCTTCATTTGATTGAATGTGGAGAAGTTGTTGGAGAAATTTTTCACTAAAAGTTGTTTCAAATAATTGGCTATAAATTTTGAAACTAAATCGAACTTAGAAGATCTGATTGCCGAAGCTTAATTGCGCAGGGTAAAATTTTACGCGCATAGCTTTGAAGAAGAGCTATTAAAGCTGATAAGAAAATTGATGGTTTAATCAAAACCGTTATTGTAGTAGGATTTTCATATATGAATTATAATTTTACAGTTGTATTTTTTATCGATGAATCATTGAAAAAAATGAAAAAAAAATAAAAAAATGTCAAAATAATTTTCCTGAATTTGAAATACTGTACATAAATAAAAAAATTTGCACCAACTTTTATTGATTATAACGGGAATGTTTTAAATTTTATGATATTAACTGTACAGTGTACAGTGTACGCATACATATAAATATTCATATGGAAATGTTTTAATATCTTAGGATTTAAACTTCTAAACCGTGAATATCATGTATTCAGAGCGATTTTCCTAAACTTAAAAGAATGTTACTACCCCAAAGCTTCTTCTACGAGAGAATCAAATCGAACATTAGAATCCATGTACAATTCATACACGCAGTCTTTATATCATTCTGTCATTCCAAATAAATATAGAAAGTATATGAAAAATTTGGCAATTCGCATTCCCGGTTCCGTCGATAAAAAACTACTGCATCGCACTGATAGAAAAAGTAGTGCAAATAGTAGTTAGGGCTCTTTTGGAAAATTGCCAATATATAGCATCGAATCCTCCATAACGCATTATTCGTCGTCCTTTTCACTGATGGTCGATAGCGCGCAGTGAATCGCTTAATTTATACGCGACCATTTTTCCGATGAACGCGAAGAAAGCTTACCCAGCGGTGTTCCTGCAAGCACTGCGCCAAAAGTCTTTCCTCCGACAGATCGTCGATCGGAGATTTTTTTTATCAAAGCTTCAATGCTGCTGGCGCAGCTTCACGCGATGCGGCAGCTTCACGCGATGCGGCAGCTTAACGCGATACCGCAGCTATGATCGTCCGAGCTTTATCTTCGTAATCGTAGTTGTTTAAATAAACGCCAACCCTATTGATCCTCCCTGTAATCGACGAAGCGAAGAGCTCTAAAAGCTCGTTTGCTCCATCATCGTCTCGACACACACAGATATATTGGATCTATCGCGTTATCGCTCAAATGTCACGCAGTCGAGAACAGTAAAGCTCGTTTTATGGTTCGCACATAAAGAAATACTGCGCCGATCGGCTCTCTCTCTCTCTCTCTCTCTCTCTCTCTCTCTCGCATTGAAGTGACGCCTTACTTGTAAAACGCATTACTTATGAGACGCCCTTTATGACGACAGTTGGCATAAAGAAGTTGTGTATTACGAGCGAGAGAGACAGAGAAAGAGAATCTAGGCGTAACCTCTGGTCGTAGTTAATTTTTCCCCGCAGCGTTTATATGTACATATACATACCTATATATAGCGACAATTGAGTATACTGATGCCGAAGTAAAGCGTTTCAGAAGGCATAAAATTATTTATTGCGATGTAATTAAAATTCTTTCCCTCGAAGTAGTATAATTATATTTGCTTTGAATATTGGCGCTCGGTACATAGAAAATAAGTTCTATATTAAAAAGAAAAGTTTTTAACTACATTGCTATATATAGCTAATTCGAACGTGATCGCATGGTATTGAATATTTTTCATAGTTTTCTCGACGTGCTTTGAAATTTATTTTTAAATTAACTATACGCCGTATTTTTCGGATTATAAAGTTTTATGTTTGGCGCATCCAGTATACGATTCGCGGTAACGATTGTCTCGTACGTCGCGTCTGGCAGCGACGTGCGTCGCATCAATGCGCTACTGCGATAATGTTTGAACCTTTCCTTAGCTTCTCATTTTGAATCTTGGACTTTGCGTATAGTAGCTCGAGGCAGGGCAGCTGGACGTTCTTTTAACAAAAGATATTTCCTTCACTCATGCGCTTGAGAAACTTTTCGAATTCGAATACCGACAAACTTAGTATTCGAGTATCAAAGTTTCCCATTCATACGCGCACTAGAAATTCATCGAGTCGGTTTACTGCTGTATCAGTAATCGTTTACTCGCGTTTATTGCAAGAAATTTATGAATAATCCATTTCAACCAGTACAATCAGCCCCATACTGCACATCTCCAAACACAAATCATAAGGCCAATGATTCGTGTATGCAATTGATTTCCGTGTATAACGGTATAGCTATATAGACGTGTTTTTTAAAATATATTCTCTCCTATATGCATATGTATATCCGATCGCTCGGTGAAGATTTCACTAGCACACACGATACCTTAGATATATTGAAAAGCCGCCGCAGTGTCTCGTCGAGTCGACTGTCGAACTTGGCAATCGGCATAAATTGTCAGCACGTTAAAGCAACACCGTTTCGGGATCCATTACGGTGCCTTTATTTATCTTCGAATCCCTGAGCACGACGAACCGCATATCATTCTCAAGACTTACTTCTCCGTGCGGAAAAGTTAGTAATACCAGCATAGGGAGCTATGCTGCGCGCTTATATTAGCCACAAAGCAGCACGCTTTCTCTTTGCCTTCAAATTATCTTTGAAAAATCGAATATCTGTGCATGTATTTTAACCGAGCGTGGCGGTAAAACGCTGAGAAGAGAACAACCCGATATCGTAGGAATTATGAATGTTTAATTTGCAGGTGTAGTTAAGAGTTTCTGATTCTCGAATCAAAATTTTAACCTTTTCTATGCTTCGTAATAATATTTTTAATAATAAAGTTTATAACAATGATCGGGAAATTCATTTTTACAAGATGTGCGGTTTACTGCTTTAGAATAGCCCTTGAGTGAAAAATAAATTGTATGAAATGTGTATAGCAGCAGACTTCGGTTAAAAATTCAAAGTTGCAACGTAGAATAAATTGTAATATGCAAGAATATATTCAGTTGTTGAATACGTAACCATGAAATTATTTTCGTAGGATATTGCGTTTAACGAATTTGAAATGGGCGGGAAAAGAATGGTTGATAATACAGCTATGCCATTAAACTCGGCGCTTTGTATTTAAATTAAATTCAATTTATCATCATTTTGTTTTAATATCATTTTCTTTAGCAACACAACTACTTTTACGCAACGCATTTTTATTATATCAAGAAATAACAGAAAAAGTAGCATTTTTTCTGATTTTCTTTTGTGAATAGAATAATAAATTATAAATAGTTTTAAAAATTTTAATTTTTTAAAAGTGATATACCCACTTATTTAGTGATTCAAAGGATATATTTAGTTTTACAAACAATAGTTACTTATAGAAATCGTACTTGGCGATAAAAAGAAACATTATTGGAACGGCAAATAAATTACAAAATCTAATATATATAAAAGAGAACTATCGGATTATCCTCCCAGTAATTTGCTAATAACTTGCGTCACGCTATATCTCTTCCCACATAAGTCTAGGTAAGTAAGGTCATTTTATGTCAATACAGAATTGCATTTCGTATCTCAAGTGAGCTTATCGCACAGACAGAGAGCACTTTCGTATTTCAAAAGGTTCTTCTCCTCGTGCGCGAAGCCCAACGGAATTTACAATGCGGCCGTCGCGCGCCTATTAGCAATAGAGTAATTTATAACTCCCGCTAGTGATGCTAAATAAATCAATACAGCTTCAAGTCTCTCTCTCTCTCTCTCTCTTTCTATAGATGTCTTTTTTTCTGGATATGCCCTCAAGAACGGATTCAGCAGGCGATCACAATTTAACGACTGAGACTCACAGCGCCGAATGTTCTTTCGCGTCCGCTTGACAATGAAATGCCGCTTTGCACAATGCTCGCATTTATAGGACTCCATCGCAAGACCTCGCGACAGAAAAGAAGAGAGTCGTTTAAACGCCGCTGCATATCGACGCAAGAGGATGTCTTGTCCAGTGAATATACGTATATACATATATAATACGCGGGGATGAAAGAATCGTACGCTAGATCTATATATGCACGCGTGAAGAGATAAACGTGAGTACGTATGTGCGCGCGTGTGTGTGGTCCCAAGGAAGATGCGCATAATGCGAGAATGTATGCGAAGCGTGCGCCGGATAAAAATGAATTTGTGGCGCGTGTTGTCGTCGTTTTGCTGCCAGTCGCATCTCTCTCTCTCTCTCTCTCTCTCTCTCTCTCTCTCTCTCACGTGAATGGACTGCTGAGAATGTTGGCTTAAAATCTGGTTATTGATTAGCACGATTTATTCGCTTCAGAATTTTTTTTTAATTCTCCGATTCCTGGGGTGTAACGAAGTAGACTTACATAAATTCAAAAGGATTCTGGGAAATGATTCTATTTTGAAATCGCAAAATATATAAAGACATTGAAACGTATGTGTGCACCGCTGAGAGATTGTGAGCCGCGGAAAACGTCGTACATATATACTTTTCTCTGTTGGAAACTCGCCATCGGGAGAATAGTTTTGGAATGGGAAAATTTTCTTTATACGACAATTTAATGGTATCGTGTATATGTATATTACAAATAACACGGCTGCAGGGATGACTATTGATCGAAGAAAGGGATATATAATATTGAATTATGAAAGACGGGTGAATTTAAGTAAATAGAATTTTCTTAAAATAAACTTTGAAATTTGGATCGGAATAATTTACGCACTCGGTTTTCATAGTTTAAGAAACTACCGGATTCCTATTTCGCGTCTAGAAACGTTTCATTGACAACTGCATATCTATATATATAGAGAGACAGACATACGCTGTAAATAACAGCTCTGAAATGTTCCAACGATTTAAATGCAAAGCATAAACGTAAAAACATAACTCACGACACAAAGTCGACTCGTAGTATGCATACTCTGCAAAGTCATCGTTAATGATTTGTCGGACATTAATTGATAAACAATCGTTCTAGCACCCAATGCCTTCTTCGCGCAGCAGTTTTCGACTCCAAAATCTGTAGATCCGAATTTATACGCACTGAGCTATTTTTAATATCAAAACTCGGTTCTATAAATATTCGCATAAAAAGCATCATAACTCGACGAAAGATGCATCGTCCTATCCAGGCACACACATACACACAGTGAGCTGTGAGCGCAGCTGCTCGTAAAGCGCACTGCGACCGTAATAGCCATATAAGAGCGTGACGGGAGAAGTAGACAGATTTTCGAGACGATCGGCGTAAAACCGGTTTGCGAAAAAGACCACGCGTTATGAGGGCGTCGATGTTTAATGTGCGTACACGTGTATAGATATATCCATATGAATGCTGCAGTATATCTGTTGGCTTGAGGGGGTCGAAGGTGATCCATCTCGTGGTTAAATGCGCCGAGGGACAGGTATATACTATGTATGTATAGCATCCAGGAGAACGATTCCTTTGCACCGAAAAAGAGAAATATAAACATCGGAATAAGGTCGCGTCGCTAGAAGAAGGACGGAAAAAGGAAAAAAACATGGAATATATACGCACAGAAGCGATATAAAGGCTGTAGAACGTCTTATGTATAGCTGCGAGGACGAGAGAGGATATAAAGAAGATGCAGAAAACATTGCTTCTTGCGAGCTTGCTTTATGATGCGACCTTTCGCTATATAGCTTTATTTATCGCGGCGGTGGTATCATCCTTTCTCCATAGAGACTCAACCGCCGTTGCTTCTGCAGCTGCAACATCGGTAGCGTGAATTACGCGAATTGTTATTCCTGACGGATTGCGAAAGTGCATCGCTATTTAGGAGAATCGAACGTCTTTATTTATAGATGAGAAAGCGAGAGAGAGAGAGAGACAGATAGACAAGAGCGGCACATTTTTTGTGTCGTTCGTTATTAAGTCACGTCTTGCTGTATTTTATATTATATATTATATCCGGCCAGTGACGTCATCACTGTAGTTACGTGTTCATTATGCAAGCAGAATATGCGGGAATTTGTACATGCGAGTATATATATATACATAAATCCATTTGTCTAATTACGTAAATTATGCGCTCCTTGGACAATCTCAGATTTTGAATATTCTAAACTTGTGGTGACTTTATCGATTGGTCGATTAAAAACAAGACTATGTCGAGTATACTGAGCAAAGGTCCACATAATAATTCAGAAACAGTCGGGAAACAGGAATATGACACTGGTCTATCGTACTACATTAGATCAGGAATAAAAAGAGGGAAAAAAACCAGTTGAACAAGGGACGGCATTTAAAAGTGTATCGCAATCGCTCAACTATGTGCGATCGTCCCAAACCGATAAGAGATCCCTGGAATTAATGAAACATGGACCAATAGAAAGAATCACATGCAGTCGAAGATGTACATTGTTAAATGCACGTTGTGAATGTAAGATTAGAATCAACATTGAAAACGTATAATCATTTGCTCTCTCGCTGTCTGTCTCTACATCACGTCGACTTCTTTTTCATTCAGTGTAGCTTATGGGAAATCTGTTTGAAAGTTCCGTAACCGCAGACAGAAATCGTCTTTTCCACGTCTCGGGAGAAATCTGTGGGATCGATTACCGCAAACTTATGGGTCGTTTCCCTTTAGGTTGACTCTGTGGATCGTTTGCCTATGATAATGTTTCGCTTTTATGTAAGCTACTGTGAGGATTGCCAACTGCATGAAGAAACTGCATTTTACGCATCTAATCAGAATCGATAGATTGATTGCTTACTTGAGACTCGTTGTAATTAAAATGCGATGACTTTACATATAGATTTTTTTGGTCTGGTACCACTGACTGCATTCAACTTACTTTTGCATATCAATTGAATAAAGAAATAATAGAAGCACATTAAAAAAAAATCAACGAATGCATTGTCAATCAATTCACAGAATCATTCGACAATATTGGTAAGCCTAAAAAATGAGTTTCTCTTTCCCCAACGTTCGTAAAGTAGCGCTTGAAAATGCATGCGTGCAGTGCTTTTATATACGATCATATCTGCTCTTCGAGTCCGTTATGCACACCCCTTGAACGTTAGTTATTATGCATCCGCACGGTTCGATTTATACATGTTCTGAAATCTATACGACCGTAAATGGATTGCAAACCTTGATACGATTTTCAGAGGATGAGAAGTTTTAAAAATTGAAATGCCGTAGTATGTAGTGGAAGTACTAATGTGTAACAGGATTTTGCGAAAAGCAATCAGTATAGTTTATATAAATACGAATTGTGAACGGTGAATGCAAATAAATCTGATTGATTGTGTTTATACGATGGACAACTTTTTAGCCGTTTTTTCCTCAAAATTTTTCATTTAAAATGTATTATATATCAGGATCCATGAATAAAATACTTAATGATCTATCATTAACGGATTGCGTTTAATGATATGCTAAGTAAGTCTATATTGGTATATATATAGCTGTTTGGACAGACGTCTGATATTAGATTTGTCTTTTATAATACATGAAAAAACTACTATTATTTATATCTTATCATATAAAACCACTTATCTCAATCATTTCAAGAGTGCTCATTTAAATGCAAAACAAACAAAGATGTAAAATTGGTTTTTAACTCAGCTCGAGCGGAACAAGCTGAAAGAACGAGGTGTAAGAAACTGCGTAATTCATAAGTTCAAACGTTCCACATCTGTGCAGTCGACTTGGCTATAAATCGAACCGAAGTTATCTAAGAAGGTGTACGCGTACTAGCAGTTCTATACGAGTATGTATAACGACTCTCTTTAAAAGCTTATAATCAACCCAAAAATTATTTTTCTATGAAAACTATTCTTTCATGTCTGGTAAAAGACAACAAAAATCTATAGCTATATACATGTAGCGATCTTTACGTGTCCAGATTTAAAAAAAAATAATATAGCCGCTACAATCAGAGTGACAAAAACGCGTTAATTGAGGTACATCAAATGATTTGCCGCAGGGCATAAAAGAGACTGGAGAAAGAAACAGAGAGAGAGAGAGAGAAAGAGGATACGAGAACCGCTGCATCAGCTATTGATAAAAGGACTAGCTCTGAGAGGAACTAACGAGCCGTACTGATGTCTGTCGAGACCAAGCGTGAGCAGGCGCCAAGGAAAGCGAAACTATATACCTATAACTATATTATTTCATAGGTATATATATATCTGTGTGTGTGTGCGTATGTGTGCGTGAAATAATTTTATCCTGCAGCCCACATCCTGACAGCTATATGACGATAGCCATGTGTACATCAGCGCGCGACCAGATCAAGTTCAACCAGAGCTGCTGCTTTTCTGTCACGGGTGTGTCCCTTTCGGCATTGTTTGGTCGTGGATCACATTGTCTACCTTGTTGTGTCTCGTGTTTTAGGTGACGCTCGACTTGTGCAGGCTTTGTTGGAAATTCTGATGCTGTGTTTCCGTCTTGCTCTCGAACGGATGGGCAGACTTGAAACTTGTGGAGTTTGAAAGATGTAGTACGTTGTCTAAGGTTCAGTTTCAGGCGAGACGATGAATTTAGATCCGGTTAATATGTATGTATATACATATATACATATGGGCGGTTTAAGTTAAAATCAGAACTAGAATGAATTCGAGGAAGAACAGTTTAGAATTGTATGGCAATAGTCGCTATAGTTATTTGCTTATTTGAATTTTCATAGGAATAATTCAGTACTTTAGGTGTATAATATCGATTGCAGACAATTCAAAATTTTAATGGCATATTATTTAAACGAATAATCGCGCACGGACTGAAACAGGATTATAAAATCACTGGCAATGCACAATCACGTACAAATGATTTCACGCAAACTTATGCGCACCGTTCAAGCGTAATTTTCTACACGCGAAAAATTCTACGCCGACACTTTCTGCACGAAATGTTCCCACACACACATACGTATTTATTTTTCGTTACGTTACTTAATCGCAAACATACGATTGGTTCTACCATCATGTGAACTTTTTTTATTGTGGACTCAAATCGTGAAACACGTGTGAAGAGAATTTTCTTACACAGCAAATATCGCAAACGCACACATATTTACACTTTCATCGTGTGTTAAATGAAAATCTCTCGAGTTACCCGGCTAAATAGAGCTGCTGCCGCTGCTATACTTGAAGTAGGTGATGTAATTGTGGCCAACGGCCGTTTCGCTGTTAATTTGATTAGCTGCGTCTCATGTGCTCTCTGACTTGCCCGCGTCGCGGTCGGAATTTATCGAACGACAAAGTGCGCTCATAGGTTTTTGCGACTTCACACGGTTGACAGAGGAGGGAAATTTCAATTTTTATTCAATTCAAGAGTTCGACAATTTTTTTACATCCACGAGACTATTTTTTGCTCTATACTATGACTAATGATATTAATTATTTAGTTATTTTTAGTATCTCATCATGAGAATTAGCACGCAGGAAATAAAAATAATACAGATAATTACAGAATGTCGAGAACTCTTTACGTCTAGTGACTACAGTTTTAAAAAAGCCAATGAGTATAGTTCTGCAAAGAGTATTATATAGTATTTATTACAAACGAGTAATAAGAATTGCAGTAAATTGCAGTAAAAAAGTCTTCTAATTTGAAAAAAATCTCAGATTATATGCATTAGTAGGTTATCTGTTCTAAAATAAGGTTTTTTCTATTCTTGTTTTACTCATTGCAATAAATGTTATTTTATAATAGCATTAACTATATTCTCATGCTTCTTATAATTATACAAACATTGCTTATTGTGATATATGAGCTCAATCAAGCGATCATCTGGATTATTAGTAACGCTTCATTATAATATACATTAATTCAGGGTTGCGACTACTAAACCTTTAGTACTCAAAAAATGTTTAGCACAGTGAACAAGGTATAATCTATCGGTAATACGCTACTGTAAGATTGCGAAAATATCGTAGAAAAATTTGGCGTTCTAAATAACGGAAACTGAGGCAAAATGAAGGTGCCATTGAAATAATCGATTTCAAAATCACATCTACACTTGTGTAAGCACGTTACCGGCGCAAATAATCACATATCTACCAGACAGTAAGATATGCCAAAAGTCAAAGTTTATTAATATAGTACAAGTGAACAAATCACCGCTCAACCATCTACAAATACTGGGTGGTCTTCAGAGGACCACTGGTTACAAGCGAGTCGGAAAGCAGCTGTTTTTATCAACCGAAACAGAGTAAAATAAAAGGTCATACGCAAAGGAAACACACGTATATATCTCTTTCTTTCGATTTCTCTCGAACATCCTGGAATTAAGATTCTTGTTCCTGATTAGCGTCTCGGAAAGCGATCGATCGGCTTCACAAAGTCTTATAAACGATCGGTTTATAACTTTGACTCTAATCTTCGTGTTGATATTCGCAAACACATATTAACACGGTATAGCACTGCGCATATGTATGACCATCAGAAACTTGATATAGACTTACAGGTGAAGAGGAAGGGGGGATTAACATAAGCCGATCTCAAGAGTCGTACAACTCGGCTACCGACACTATACCGATACGCGAGAGAAATTCTGCTTCCCGAGAGCCCGATGTCGATTGGGTCTAGGCGAAATCGATCTGCCGTGGTTTGCAGATGCATTAAAGATAAGATATGGAGGTTACACGATGGAGCTAGCTGCACACCTTTCGTTCACATTGATTTTAATCATGTTTGTTAAGCATTTTTTACAAAATTAAAATATTATACACGATCGTTACTTTTACATCGAGACTGCCCTGTGTACATTAGAGATATAGGCACATAATTGCAGGTATATGCAATATTCAATCTCCATCCAAGATAAATACTATAGAAAAGACGATTGGCGCGGAAATAGCGTTGATAGTACTAGAGACCCGGTACTTTTTGAGAGGTGATGCATCATGCGGAGAGCAGAATTCCATACGTCGAAGATTGATGCTTCTTGTTTCGATCGGTGAAATTTTTTCGTTGCTACATATACCTATAGCCATATGCAGTTTCCTGTACACGTACGGAACAACTTAAGAGAAACATAGTGCGCTTCGATTTCTCTCACAGCGAGAAGAAACTTATAAGTATATTTGATTAGAAATAACGAGTTTAAATAATAATATTAAAACTTGAATGAAGAAAGATCGTAAAAAATTTCTCTGACCCTTGTTTGCTTCGCGGTAATTCAATTCGAGCTAGCTGAAGTACCTTGCAAACGAATAAGAGAAAATTTTCTGAGAGTGAGGGTGTCATAAAGTTTGCTGGCAATTTCACGGATTAGATTAGCACCGCGCAAGACGGTGTCATTTCGGAGATTTGTACGCGGAATCGCTCCTTCTCTAAACTACATTTCCCGAAATATGGTCCATTCGCGGCTAATTAATTGTGAAGTTTACGAGCCTGCTGAAGCAATCGAGACTCCGATAAGGAGAGGGTTTCGTTGTCGCGGTTTAATGTTTGTGAATATGTATAGTAGAATACGCAAAATTTAAATTTCTTATCTAGCTGCGGCTCGGAAGATAAAGTTTTAGTCATCCCTCGTATAAAATCACTGTACTGTATACATGAGGAGCTTTATTCCTTGTTAATCATTGATAAAACGAATTTTAAAAGCAGTGAGAAATTTTTTTCGTATTTTGATAAAATCTCTTAATATTGAATGGATAATGCAGTGCGAAGATACCATTTCGCAATCCCGTTTTCGCAATTTCGACAAAAATCTTCGCAAGAGAAGAAACCGAAGAAGAGGACATAAGCGCGAAAATCCGCGGATGGTTAAATTTGTACCAAACACGCGAAGCTGACTGAGGTCCAACGCACTTGCGACACTCGCGAGCGCGTTGGCTCTTCCGAGAAACGAGAATCGGCAGTGTCTCGAGCTCTTTAATCACGTAGAATGGCATAAATCGCCGGCGGCACATTGCATCGCCTGCACTTTTACCCGGGATTGTCCAAGCTCGCGCCTCGATTATAATTAAACCGACCATTGTCTTGAGTTATCTGCTTTGAAGTACTTACATTTCTCTTCTTTTTTTTATATCTCGCAAGGCTTAAACGAACGCGCGGCATTACAGTCGTTTCTATTCCAAATGCATTATAAATAAAGCTGAGGTCGAGAACAACGAAAGCTGTCAAGCATCAGTCGTTCGTAGAGAGTGTAAAAGCGCAATACGCGCTAATAGCGGAATGCGCCACGACTGTAAATCGATAATGGAAGATATTATCGGTGACTAAGGAAAAAGAGAAGGGTATAATGAGTTAGCGTGACCATAGGTATATTGCAATACAGAGAGGAATCGCGAGCAAGGTGCGCCTGGCCTATCGAAGCCGTAAATACAGTCTATACCGTACTGACTCAGAAGCTCCTGTATATATACCTTTTCTCTCTTTCTCTTTCGTCTCGGAAGAGTGAGAGAGAAAGAGTTATGCTTGGTTATACTCGTTCGCTCCACAAAGACGTCCGCCTCGACGTCCGCGGTTCGCTCTTTGTCGCTATAGCCCTTGCTTCGTACCGCTGCCACGCGCAGTGATTTATCGTTAATTAATTTATCGCTTACGCAATTTCTCCGAGCGAAACGGATGGTTTTATTGGTTTTTATTTTTCAATTTTTGCTCCGCTCGCACTGCGCTGAAAGCCTTTCTCGTCTGGCTTTCTTATAAATACACTTTTTATTCGACCGTTATTTTTCCGTTCACCGATATCACGCTTTCTCATTCGATCCAGAGAGTTAAAACATTGATTTTTTTTAAACGTTCACGCAAATCCTAAAAGGTCCTTTACTGAAGGAAATGCGACTTCGAGATGAATGGTTACTTTGACGTACTGATCAGAAATATTTTTAAAATACACTGTTGAAAATTTCTTTGTATTAATTTTAATGTCAAAGTAATCGTAATTTCTTGATCGTCTCCATCGATTTAATTTAATGACAGTGCATTAGGTATAAGTTACCTATAACTTAAATTTATTATTTATAGCTTAACCTTAACTTTCAAGTAGTTCAATTTTCTAAACTGTCGTGTATAGATTGCAATTACAATTTAATAGTCATGAACATTTATAAATATAAGTATAAAATAAATACAAGTACCTTAATATTAAATTGTAAGTCAACTCAAAACAATATATAACACATAATGCGGCAATTTAATACAAAGATCATTAAATTTCATTAATTTAAAATGCTGAAAACGTCTATGTACATTAATTATCGTATAGAAATAATTTAATAAAAAAGTAAAGTTATTATAATATAATAACTTTACTTTTCATGAAGCTATATTACAATGTATATAACAATATGAGTCATTCTATTACAGATTCACCGAACAAAAGACATTTTTTTTAAACATTTTTAAACTTTAGTTTTTTTCATCAAGATTTTCTAAGTTACACATATGTCTCAAAGTTGACATTTTAAGCCAATTTTTAAAAAGTTGTAACTTGAAAGAGAAGCATTTGTCACTAAAAATACAAAAGGCACTTTTGTTGTAAAATAAGTCGAATTTTATAAATAAAATACTTTTAAATGTATAGATATAGATCATAATATTCTTCTTATTGTCATGAAAGTCTTGAAATTCAGTTTTGAGAATGTTTTGATCTCGAGTCTTAACTTAAAAAGTTCGTGAACATGCTTTCGATGAATACATAAATGACTTAGGAACCTGCTATAACTTATAATTATAGGTTTATTAATATTTTAATTATAAAATTTGACTTATTTGTAATAAAAGTGCCTTTTGTGTTTTTAGTGGCAAATGCTTCTCTGAGAAGTTATAATTTTTTGACAATTGGTTAAAATGCCAACTTTGACACACTGTAACTTTGAAAACCTTGATAAAAAAAATCTAAAAAAATTCATGAAGGTAGATAGAGTTTTTTAGACATTTCTAAACAATAGTTTAGAAATGTCTAAAAAATTTTATTTTGTTCCGTCAATCTGTCAGAGAATGACTCATATACATATATCTGATCGCGGAACACTTTAATGAAACTGCCCAATGCAGATGTGCGCCGCGAATAAAAGAAATACAAGTAAAGCGAAAAAGAAATAAACAATATCGACTCGTATGCAATCGATTCTCAGAAACTTACAAAGCAACTGTCAAATGCAACAAACAGTGCTAATAAGTTGAGCAACGTCACAAAGACGAGAGCATGATAGCAGGCGTGTACTAGATTTCGCTTCTAAGAAGAAAAGTCTAGCTGAAGAGAGAGAAATGAGGCGGAAGATCAACAGCTACACAGAGATCGCACTTAACTCAATAGTCTTTTACATCAATTTTCAAACAAATCTAGTTGAAAACGCCGCGCGACTTTGACGTTTCCGTATTGTTCTTCTCGGAAGGATTATCAAAGAGTGAAGAGTGCAGAGACGAGTTTTCCTAATATACATGTAGAACCGCTCGCTTACGCGCTGGTACTACAAACACAATAAACTGACAGGGAGAAAGAGAGAGAGAGAGAGAGAGAGAGAGAGAGAGAGAGGGGAAAGTGGTTTGCTTTGTATACAAAGGAGCCGAAGATACGAAGGGCGCACGTGTACGTCGCATTATATCATTTTCAGTATGTATCTACTGTAGGTCGAAAAATTAGTTGATTGAAAAGTTTTTTGATGTTATCATGAAAGTTAATAAGGGCAAGAAAAAATATATATTAATAATTCTCTCTTTATATATAGGTATGCGTAAAGCGCCATACTTAAAAACTCAAGAGTCATTAACATATGTTTGCTGGATCCATAAAACTTGCGTAGTATTCGTCCCTAAAGATTTGTTCAAAAGTTTTTTGTCTCTTTGGTTATACTATATTTACTCACATATGATTATTTTTCACGAGATTTTCACCGTTGTACTCATTTTCTGTCAGAAGCGTGACACTCCAAGTTTTTTTGACTCGGCTCCTCTTGTCAAGTGTTTGAGGAATGAGAGATAGCCGGTTTGTACACCATCTATCAGTGTGTAAAGTTTCTTTCAACAGCATACTATTCGTATTTACTTGAAATGTAGGAAAAGTGTCATCTAATTCGATTGTGCATTCAAGCAATGAGTGCTCCAGTATATTATTAAATATTAAAGATTTACCGATTCAATAAACATATATAATCTATAATTTGGACTTGCATAACGAACCTTTTGAAAGAAATATAAATGATTTTGAGTAAATGATCGCGATTGTCGACAAAGATTATAAAGAATCTTGTTAAAAAGCCGATTAAGCATTTTTTATTATAATTTCACCAAACAAAAATACTCAGCGAAACACATTTAATCGTCGAGTATCGCGCAAGAGTGAAATCAAGGCACGAAGTAATAATGTTCGAGGGGAGAGACGGTGTAAGAGCAGGCATTTAAAACGTTTACACGTAGATAGAGTCAGCGCGACAGTCCGCGCGAGTGAATCTCCTCTCTTTCTCTCTTGAGAGCGTGTTTATATACAAGCCCGGTAAATATTTAGCCGCGCGAAGTGGAGCTGTAATGTGCTCGGCTTTTTTTCTCGTGATATTTTTTTTCGACGCTCATCCACGTGCGGAGAGGAGTATAAATAACGTTAATTTTGACGTAAATATGCTCTTGCGACACTTCGCATTAAAAGTCATGTATGCATATATAGATATATTTTGGCAACATCGTCGAGATTCGCGGGAAAAAAAGTAATGATATTACCCGTTGAATTGCAATCTTATCGAGTAATAACCCCACTCGATTTGCATAGCCATTCATTCGGATGTTCTATCTAGGAGTGACGCAACTTACATCTCATTGCTTTATTTGCCCGGAGGGAGTAAAGAGATAGACGAGCGCGGAAGGAGGCAGAGGATGAGCAGAATAACAATTTCTATCCAGAGCTCTCTCTCTCTCTCTCTCTCTCTCTCTCTCTCTCGAGTGCATGAGAGGTCGAATTGTATATTGCACCAGTGAGTCTTAAAGAGAGAAGGGGGAAGACAGAGAGAGAGAGAGAGAGAGAGAGGGAGAGAGAGAGAGAGAGTCGATGCGGGCTAATTACGACGGCACCTGCACGACTAGTCTGATGTTGCTGCTGCTGATACTCAGGCGTCGAACTACGTACTCAGACGGTTGATTGTGTACGCCCGATATGCATATACCATATACACATTCTCTTGGGTAAAAACATGGGGAGCTACCAGTTTAATTTATTTTAATTTACTTTTAATTATCCGTGGGATTTAGTATAGGCCTACTCTCTTTTTTCTCTCTGGCGGGAGCCTTAATTAAGCTGTAACTGTTTTATTTTTATCTTGCGCTCTGATCGAAGCCTCCTTAATAAGTGGCTTGGACGAGAAAAAGGAAGGCATGTGGAGTAAATCTGTTAAGCGATGTGGATCCCTTTGCTTTTTTTTCTTTTAATTTAATACTTAATCTTGTACTTGCATCGAGGTTCGCAGTCTTCTTTTTAAGTGTGCAATTAAAGAATCGATTGATTTTATATTTGTATCGGTGTAAATGAAATTGATAATTATTTTATAAAATTTGGAAAATTGCGGCGTGACGAAAATCGGTATTTTTACAGTCGGGTATACATAGCATCTTTCCACGTAATCAATAGTTAGAAGACACATCTCCTCGAACGAATGATATACATATACCTATATAATTAAAAACAGCGGCCTATAACCGTAATTTTTCGCTAAGTGAAAGATCCGAAAAGCCTTTCGTCGCTAAAGCAAACACACGATATATCTTTCATCCAAAAGCGTTCCCCCATACTTCGTTTCACAAACCACCAACAACAAATAGTCTTCCTCATCTTAGCATCGAAATCAAATTTTCAAGATGAAAGAATTATCGCTTTCAACGCTCCTTCGCTTTCATAATTCTCAACTTGCATCCCGCGTGCGTTTCTCAAAAGTAAGGCGGTTCGCCTCTTAAGCTCTTATCTTTTTTTATTTTTTCTACGCCTGCAGCAGCGGCATAACTCGAGACCCTAAGAAGCTCCACTCTTGCTTCTATTCCGGGTGTACTAGGAAAGCACTCTCTTACTCTATACTGCTGTGCGTATAAATAGATACATGGGTTTGCGAACAGGCCGCTGCCCCTGCGCTAATTGCCAATAGAAGAGAGACAGAGACGTCGTGGCCAGAGCCAGACAATATGCGCGCAGCCTTTCCTCGACCTCTTTTTTTGCACACGAGTAATAAAGAGCAAGTGAGTATGGTATTATCGATGTACGTAATGCCAAATCGTACTCTTCAACTTTCTAAATAGTGTTTGTGATTTTCACTTTCATCAAGGTGAACATGGATGAGACATTAATGTGGAATTTTGGTTAGAAAGGTGTCTGGAAAGTTTATTGTCTTTATATGCAGTTAGTCGTAAGTGAATTCGTGATAAAAACTAGTTATGTTAATTAAAAGGAAGTGTGTAGTCGAACAATCTAATCAGAGTCCGTTATCTTATCGCTGATAATGCAAAGGATTTACAATGTCGTTTTTTGCATAAATTACAATTGTTAGACGGAATTGACCGGATTGTGTAATCTATAGACTGTGAATAATAGGCCTGCTATTATATTTATGCAGTTTGATTAAATTTGCTATATTCGTGAAAAAGTTTTGAATGCATAAGTGATTTTATGCTGATAATCAAACAGTGTGTGATTCTTATTCAAATGCGGTAGAGCATGGAAAAACTTCTAAATGTACCCGTCTATTCTTTATGGATTTAAATCGAAATATCATCTTTGAAACAGTTTTTTAATATCGTTGGTGTGTAAAACACAATATTTGCAGGTGCATGCACCTATATATATTCCGCAACTATAGGCTACGGTGATAAGCGCTATCAGTTCGACCTACTTTGAGCCAAAATAGAAATCCTTTCCGGCGCAAAGCAAGTTTATAAGTGACGACTGTAGGCGTAAATTTAATCACGTGAATAAATTTCAGTAATCTTTCGGGACTGCGACGTACCAATCCGTACTCGGTAAAAGCTTGAAAAATTTCTTTTATAAAGCTAGCGAATGACTACTCAATTATACTCGTGAAACATTTATATAATTGAGCTAGTCTTTATTAATAAACTGTAAATTATATACCTTTTCAGCACACTTTACGTATGTTGTTGGATTTCAGAGTGCATACCTGAAACAAAAAAGAAATTAATTAACTTTTCGACGAAAGACTAATCAATCACTGACTATTTTTAATTACATAATTTTATATTCATAATATCTCTTCGTAAGCTAATGTTTAATTTATCGCAGAATTGTGTACAAGACCTAAGGGTTATTTACGCGAGTGTTGATTTCGTACACTTGAATAGAATGTTGTCCCGGAAGTTAGCGATGTTTGTTCGAAACTCTTAGCTATTCTAACATTGTATTCTCTACACTAATCTAATACATGCTGTGTAATCCTCCATGCGCTTCTTACCCGATGAATTTGCTATATTTATTTAACGAAGGCATTTCGCAATCGTCGCCGCTTGCAAGATCAATGAAAGTGAAACAGGTTAGGGAATATAACTCGCAAAAATAATGAAACATCGCTGTGGATGAAGTCATGAAGTCACTTCACCTACAAGCGATATTTTATTCGATGTAATGGCCTTAATTTCAATTAACTCTTTACTTTGATTAAAACTAAGTTTTACAATGATATATACTGAATAAAATTATCGTATACACACGATCGCATATGTGCGTCAGAAACGTAATTCAAAACTCCACTAGGTATGAATATCTGGTTACAAAGATCGCAAATACAATTTAAACGATTATCGAGGGTACGCTTTAAGATGTGTCAGGGCTAATGTAAAATGGCACCTGAGAAATGATCCGATTAGTGTTGGTTATTTAAAACCGTAACTGAATGAGCGCATAAGTTTTGGGAATTGAAAATATTTAAAGAAAAACGCTCTCTTTACTTATTAATAATGAATGTTTTGAATTCATTTATTGCGCGAATAAAAGTATCTGCGTTATAAATAATTATTAAATCTTTTCATAATTGTATTATATAATATCTGACATTAAGATCGTATTTTATTAAAAGTTTAATGAGGTTTGAAAATTAGCGATAAAAAACAGTAGTTCATAATTTCTGACTATTTCTTTGTCCATGATAACTCAGTTTATGAGTAATACAGAGATGACGCTTACGATAACTAGTGAAAACTCAATAAACCAATCAAAAAAATAACGAGAGAAACAATTATTTTAACGCTAGGTTATACGCTCGCCTGCTTGGGTTCGCCTCAAATTATGGACAAACGTGCAGGCGGCTTCGATGATTTAAGACAACACCGGGCTTTATACATGTAATTTCTATATTAATTTATGAACTACACGTATTGCGTAGTGAAAATATCCTTCAGTGCACTGACGTAATTCTTTTGCAGAAGTAGTTTTAAAATAAAATAAATAAAAATACAAAATTTATTGAAGTAAACATTAAAATAGACGTTAATATTTAAGACAAGCCTGTAGTTTTTGATACTTATAACTATCGTCAAACAAACGACAAAGCGTAAATACGATCGACTATGTTTGAGCTAGAATAAACTTTGCGCTGTTCCGTTCGATTGATTCTTGTACACCAGGAAACATTTGCTCCGTGTACTTCCTTGCTCGCTTCAAAGGTATCTTCGATCTCTATTTAATCAAAGGCAAATTGAATTATGGATTTACTGAACCGTATTGCAAGCACACCTGGTTAATTACCATTTCATTATTTTAATGAGCCCTACAGTATAATATCATTGAAAGGGATTGTGTAAACTGAACCTCTGACTTCACTACAATACTCGACAACATGTTAGAGTACGGTAAAACAAATTTTTACTCAATGAACTTTTCTGGTAAAAAATCAATAAATCACGCTGTTAATCATCCTAGGTTCTCGCCCAGTACCATGGTGTGCAATTAATTACGATGATCGCTTAATTGTTGCATGGAGATCGATAGCTGTGCTCATATCGAAATCCAGTGTGAATTCACTTTCCAGTGCAATTTTGCCGGTCTACGAGTCAAATTACGTACCTCCAAAACAATAAACAAAAGAAAAGGGAAATAAAGCGAGGGTACCAGTCGTTAGGCACATCGATTAAAAACGATTAATTAACGACACAATAACCCGAAGCGATGATGTAAAGCTGTTGTATTGGCTCCCATAGTGTAATTTCCGGCACATCGATGTGAATGCACGTGTACGCAAACTGTTGTACGGAAATTCGACGCTAGTTACGACATTTTTAAACGCACGATGAAGGCCTACGCCAATTGCGAGCGCGGGTGGGAAATTTATTTATGACTCGAATAATTCGTTCTTTTGCGACAATTTTTTATATCTCTTTTTGATGTTGCGAAGGAGACAAGCATTTTTGCAGAGATATTTCAACTGATGCTACAAACTGTATTTTTCGTGTATACATTTAACAAGGCGAAAAATACACTTTTATTTTGTTCTGCAGGCACACATTGTTTTTAGATATTTATAGTACCTCCGCAAGATAGTGAATAAGGTGAAAGCGAGCAGCTGCACAATTACGCTAATTCAAAGTCTAGAAGGTGCGAAAAAAAATTCATTCGAGTATAGAATTGATTTAACAGTGTAGAATAGATTGAACAATGCATCCTATATATCAAATCGTAAAGAGTATTAATCAGCATCAAGAAAAGTTTCTGATACATGCAAACTAGCGGCTTATTGTTTAAAATAAAAAACCTTCTGTCGGAGATAAGTCCAACCTTTCACGTATACAACGAGCGTAATAGCAGAAACGCGTTCGAGGCTATATTATAGAACTCACGTTTTCTTCTACTCCACGGCATCGCATCGGTGCAATAATGCAATGAAAAAATGCAAGGGAGAGCCTCCGCTCTTAATAACCTTAATAGCCTCTCGTAAATGGTAACAAAAGAAGTCTTGTCTGCCGGTTGTAATATTGTTTCGCACACGGTGTTTAGTCGAGCATCGGTCCGGCATTTTTATGAAACAATTCACGCGAAAGAGCAAGAGACAAAGATCGCACGGCGCCAGTACGGTGATTTACGCGCGTTACGCAACTCTTTAAACTCGACTCGGATCCATTATATGGGCACATACATTCTCGTCGTGGAATGACACGCGGTGCTTTTGTCGCGTGAGAAGCTCTTTTTACGCGACTTTACGTTATCCGGTTGAGAATTGTAAAAGTCCGCGTTTACATGGAGCGCAAGCGCATGTACCTCGGAAAAAGAGATTCATTGAATTTTTGTGTAAACATATATTATAAAAATAAAAAAAGAGGTTATAAAACAGCGTGTAAGATCCTGTTACGTGGTCCGAAAACTAGGTGGGCGTTGCCTTTATATAAACAACTACACCCACGCGTACTGCAACAGTGACGCATCCGGCCAGGACTTCTCTTCAGCAGACGAGTCCACGTTTGTATTTCGATGGGGGAGTAGTCGTGTCGGGTGCAGCAGCTGCTCACCTTGCGCAGTGTTCTATAGTAGGTCAGTGGTACGAGATCGCGCGCGCGCAAACTGCTTATGTATATATACATGTGTATATGCACAGGTATATAGAGATAGGGTTCGGTACGAGCTGTGCACACATCCCCACACATACATAAAATAGGTCCCGAGAGTTCTGCTAAGGCTGCGGGTGGTAGAAGGGGGTTGCAGCCACCGTCTTGGTAATCGATAAAATCCTCGAGAGTTACCAGTATAGGTATACTTCATGGACTCGGTCACGGATCCTACGGAAGGCGAACAGCCAGATTCTCTCTTGCTGACTATATCGTGGATACGTACGTGTTCTGGTGGTTGGACTCTTGTTGTTCTCAAGCTTGTTTTGGTGGTATAAACACGGAATATATATGAAAGTCATACACTGACAAAGCTGCCTGGATATACAGTTACTTGTATATCATTTGTGTGCATGTGTGTAGATTATGTAACACGTTTTACAGTTCTGTTTCGATTTTTTTCCAATGTATCTTGGAGTTGTCGTGGTCGTTAATTAAGTCAACTACAATTAAAACTCTGAAGTGTCTTGTTATTCGCATTGCCGCGAATACTTAAATTGTGATAATGTATTTGAGGACAATGAGTTCTGATAAGATAAAAACTAAACGCTTCTATTTTCCTAGAGCATATACACGATAACGACTTGAGTCAGTTGAGCTTTTTAAGAATGCTAAGCGAGAACTAACCTACACGACTGTATCCAGATTTTTTTCAACGAGATTTCTCGTTTCCGGTCTTTCTTCTCGAACGAACCCTTCTCTTTAAGGTCGCGTCCTAAAAAGCTAGCAATGCTACTGCTTCCAGAGGCAGGCATCCGAAGAGACGACAAACAGCATCTTTCTCTCTCTCTTTCTTACGCTGAGACACTTATACAGACACAAGAAGGCGAGTATAACTGGCAAGTGTCTCGCGTAAATAGCTCGTCTTCTCGGCGATCAGCTGCACCACCGTGCAGCGAAATTTTTTTTTGCCACGACCACCACGTTGCTCTATAGCATTCCCTGTCGTCGTTACCCACCGTCTCATTGAAGTGGCTACGGCGACTGGTCGAGTATAAGCTTCTCAACTCTCGAGTTCAACGACATCGCAACCGAGCAGCGCTTCACCGGACAATCGCAAATAAGAGAAGGATCTATGCCTTCCCTTCTCTATCTCACTCTCTCTTCTCTAGACCTGTTCTAGGTATACAAGTATAGAATATATATACGGAGGGAGAGAAACAGAGAGGAAAGAGACAGGAAGAGAAGAGTAGGAGGATGAGAAAGAGAGAAACTATTTTCCGCTCGCGAATATCGCGAGGGCAACCGGGCGCAACTTTCTTGGCGCCGATTCAGAAGCCGACTCGCTTGCGCGAGCGAAATTTATATTACGCGAACGTGGTGCATTCCTTCAACGTGAAAAGGCCTCCCTTCGCATATATGTGCAAATCCACGACAAACTGGAAATAAACTGATAATGGAAGATTGTATTTAATGCCCACTGGCTATTTCTCTTTATGTATACGTAATATATACACAAAAATCCATATAATACGTTGTATGATACAATGGCTTTCAATATACATAAAAGTTTCATTATCAATAGGAATATGGTAAATACATAATGAAGAAGCTAGAAATAGATAATTTTTACTTCTTTTAAATCCTGACGGGTTTTTACCTGAACCGTTATTTGAAAAAGTGAAGTAACAGATTATTTTCAGAATAGCTCGAAACCTTTTAACTTACATTTTTTTCTTGAAACTGTACTTTTAGTATTTACCTATATAAATTAATTAACTGTACATTGCATTTTAAGAAATCTAGAGCATTTATAGTTAATATGGTATTTTAGAAAAAAAAAATAAAATAAAACTCGTGGTGTCAAGTTGATTAAAAAAAGGTTTTGTGATCAATTAACTAATTAGCCATGTTTCGATTCTAGATGTCTTTCAACAAATGTCATATTTGTTATTTTTTTTGGTTGGTCGTAGATTTGCATGTATACATATTTCGCGTAAAAGAAACTTCCTGTTTTCAAGTCGAATTCGATTAGTTGTTGAGGCTTCCATTGATTGAGAGTTAGGATTCATCTCTTTTTATATAGACATTATAGTGCAAGACTGTTACATTTATTTATGATACCTTAAGTGTCAGTAAGTGATTGACGATGGTGTGCCTTTGACTATTTCTGAATGGGATATAAACTATTAGTTTGTTGTACCTTTTGAAACAGAATATATCATTTTCAGACGCTATAATACAAAATAAACTCCTACATGTTCTGAGAACTATATGATTATGTATTCGGTGTAAATGTTAATATTAAAATGCGACTCAAGGAATCAGTGAGCAGGAACTTTCCCTGGACATAAACTCCGACCCATCTGACCGTACAACCTGTCATTTACGTTTACCTCAAGAAACTAGTATCGTATTTGATTTATTTATTTTTAAGATATTTTCTATGTTATAAAGATAACTAATACAATTGCTAAAATATAATAATAAAATACAAAATATACTCGGGAAACTGCTTTTCAAGACTGGATCTATCATGTTGCAAATGTCCGATTCCAGTTCTAGCAAAGTTACTTATTTAAGAAGAACCCAGTGTTCTAATTTACAACATATTGTTTTGTTATTGCTATAAAGTCTTTTTACAAGAAAAGAGACTATAACAAAACTCTATTAAAACTGTTCATAAATCTCATCGGTTGATCTAAAAGGACTCCACTGAATGTCAGAAGACCTAATTTTAAATTAGAGATACCCTTGTCCGTAACGTTGCCACCCATGGGATTCATTTTACCGTTGATTAATTTTTCTAAATCAGCTGGACTCTTTTGGACTTTCTCGAGTGACCAGGATTTTAATTAGCTCGAGGTAACCAACTCGTGCGTTACTAGATTCCGATCCTGCATCTGCACTGCAGACGTTAGTGCCGCCATGTGGTTATCAAAGTCGTAGAACAACTCTCCCGCAAGTTCCTCGAATTTCTTAAACAGATGATGGGTTTTGTTCAACTCCACTTGGTAATCATTGCAGGTGTTACCGAGGTTCGTTACCTTGAATTCCAAACTTATACGCCCTTTTAACATTCGACTATTCGACCTTCTCGCAGCTGAAAAACGCAAGTTTCTTTTACCCTGTACAGTGTATACGAATGTTTTGAAAAACTCTCGCTTGTATAAAAATATACCACGCCGTGAAATTTCAACGGATACATATGAATCACGTTGTCTTTGTACGTAAACGCATATCGAAGTGTGTACAAAATAAAAATTGGATTTTTATATGATTTTTAATGCCACGCATACTTTTCCTTTGCGTCCTGCGACCTACGCATGTAATTAACTGCAACACTCGTAGCTCAACTAGCCGCGAAAGAAGTTTTTCGCACTGATTCGATCTATCGGTTCATCGGAAATGGTCTATGACTGTACTTAAACACACTTAGGTGAGTAAATGTAGCTTGACCGTAGTAAGAGTGACAAGGCCATTCAGTTTCCTTTGAAATAAATTACCAACGTCAAAGCCTTAATGTGCTTTTCATTAGATTTTTTGTTTTCATTTACAGGCGAAATATAAGTTATAAGTTATATATATAAAAGCACAGATATAAATTTGTAGCTAATTAAAATAGAGTCGGTGGAAACTATCCCGAGAGAAAGCGGAAAGTCACAAACGAGTAGGAGAAAAAAAAATCTGCGAGATATTATTGCGAGATCGTGAGAATGTCAGATTGGAATCTTAAGTGCTTATTTTACGATATTCTACGTTCAATTATGCAATTCATATATCCCCCGTATCTAATTAGACTAATGCTATTGACTTGTAGTTGACTAAATCAAATTGAACACATAACGACAAAATTAGAACGACTTTATTTACAAATCCGTAAGTCGTTACCTCTAACTCATGCACTCCTACCAATTCTTTTGCAATCCGGTTGCTTTCGCCTAATCGACTCTCTTCGTAAGTTTACAATACCATCACTGATCTGCATAAATACCTGAACAATGCATCCCCGAGGCCCGAGCATTTACATGGTATCGTGCTTCGTTGACTGGTTCTCAAATCCTCTCCATTAATTCTGACTTACAATCAGTGAACTTCCTATTGTTAGCAGTTATCATCGTTAGAGAAAAGGTGAATAATCCGTAAGCTACAAAGGCAACCCGTTGCAGTAGCGAGGCGAGTCTCGGAGAATTACGACGAGTTTATTTGTCCGGTTGGGAGGCATTGTCAATTGTATAAGCAGCAAAGATTGCATTGCTTATTCTAAAAAGCTCCATGCATGTACCGCATAGTCTAAAATTTGAGTGCGTGTATGTCTGTGTATAGGTTCTTCGTGTAAAGGCACGTAAGAGTGGGCACGGTTCCAAAATCGCACGCGAGCCAGTCTGTTCGGAGCCTAACACGTATACACGTCCATTTCGTTTGCTTTTATAGCTGTCTCTCTTTCGCTCTAAGGTATGTCTCCCTCGCCTCATTTGTAATTTTTCTTTTGTTTTTGCTAGCGACAGTAAGTCTACGCGAGAGACAAGTTTCTCTCTCACTCTCTCTCTCTCTCTCTCTCTCTCTCTCTCATTCACGTTCGTGACTACGGAGATATGTGGTATATATTTATCGAATATTAATGAATAAGTTAGTTTATTTAGAATAGATTAGCAAACACGTGTGACACGCTGTCGGTGATGTACACCGCTGTACATTACACAACTTTACCGTTCTAGGATGTCAGTTATGATGATAATCGTAATTTGTTATGTACTGTGGAAAGCGTTTCTTATTTATTGACTATTTGAGGATGTCCTGGTTAAGACAATTTTTTTTCTCGAAAATTACAACATTCACTGTATCGTGATATATATATATATTCTTTGAGGAATTCATTGATACACAGAAATGAGTCTCTAGGAACACAATTGTTGTCGAATGTGACAACAATTAGAACGTTCATTTTACAAAGCGACGGATGTATTAGAAATACTTTACTTCTTGCATAACAACGCACACGAACCATAAGATTCCACTAGCTGCATGTGTTTAAACGTTCATTAAAATATTATTGTACTGACACCACCGTTTGTTTGTAATTGAAGAGAAATTTTGAATTGATTGTTCTGATTTTGACCGAGTTAGTTCATTTAATTCTCAAAGCTGGGCGTGGAGCATCATTTTTTCTATCCGACGATAAATAATTGACACATAGAAATTTTATACTCAGATGAAGTGAGTTTTTTAAGCATACAGTAATTTATAATTAACTATTGTGCGAGTCATTCTCTAAGGATTCATTATTATTATAATAGTCTAATGAATTTATTATGGTGTGATTCCCGTTATTGACATCCTGCTGAGGACTCATTAACTATAGTGGAGCAGCGTACCGTTAAATTATCAATTTAGATAAAAGTTTAGTGTTTGTATAATTGATGGGAACTTTTACTCACTGAAAATAACTTAATAGTTTTCTCTTCAAATACAGAACTTTCACATAGATTCCTATGACATCCGATAGAAAACAAACATACATCGTAGTCAAATATAAAAAAACGATGCCAAGAAAATATCTTCTACAGATGAATTAGTCCCGAAGAAACGCAGATTCTATAAAAGAATGTTATATTATTCTGTGAACCCTCACTCTGTGGACAGTATTTCTTTTTCTATTTCATTCATTGGTCCATGACCCTGGGTGTAGTGTAGTATATCTCTAGACAGAACAGCACAAAAGGATAGGAGTTTTTTTGTCTCTGTCGTGACATCGAAGGAACGGAAATGTGGTTTCGAGGTTCTTTCAATGCTTTCGAACTAACGTGTAAAAGAGCCGAGCGAAGTTCCTCCTTTTTTTGGATTTCAGGCGATATGGTAGAAAGGGTCAGCGGAAGTTGCGCCGCATCCTTCATTAAGTCAACTATACGGTTTACGTGCGCGCGCGCGCGCGCGCGAACATATTCGGTCAACACACATCCATGCAGCTGTTTGCGTCTGTCTTTCGGCTTTTCGAGTGAACGCGAATGCCTATTCACGATTGAAATCGCGAATTTATACGCGTGCGGAGAAGGTCGTACCTTGATTTTGTAGCCATGCTATTTCAGGAGTCGGAGTGTGCTCATTTTCCCTTCCATTTTAACGGATGACTGTACTAATTTTTGTTGCGTGCGTACACGCCATTAAGAGTTAGACAGGTTCACGGTCTTTCAGATTACTAAGGATGAAAGCAGCAAATTTTCTTTTTGAAATATTCAAAAAAGTATCTTCATTTTAATATATAACGGCAGTTACGTATGCTCATTCATTCATTTCAGCTGTTTCTAGGATCGATACAGCGCGAAAACTTCCACTAATAACTGAACTATTCCAGAATGTCTTTCTCGCAGTATACAGTCTCCTGTGTAGCATCAGTCTTTTACCGACGTGCGCGTATAATAAAGAAAGACTTGCATTCACCTCGAGTTTTAAATTACATGTTTTTCAACTCTGGTACTTTCCCGCGACGATTCTTGCTCTCTCTTCTCTCTTTCTCTTTTCACGCGGTTTTATTGGGCCACGACGAATTCAAATTTGATTTTTACGATCGGACAGAAGCGGACTCGGCTCTCTTGCCCTCCTCTTCGCTGCATTCTAATTTCGCTGTTCACGAGTGCGTTTTGACTGCCGCTCGCGCGTATAACCGCGTAGTGGAAACAACGACAAGCGCACACGAAAATATACTCGATAACGAAACTCGCTCGCGAGGGAATAAAGAAAAGGTCTGTACTGTAGAGGCGCGCGTGCGCGCGAGTTTTTAAAAAGTTTTACGAGCACCGGGCACGCAAACACGTGTAAGTACGCATATAGTACCGAGTGAATATATGCTGGCGTCCCTTAAAGGTTTCTAGCTGCGTAAGCTAAAAATAAAATTTCGCAGCTTCTTAGAATCGGATTCCACTCTGCCTCTCATATGCTTGCTCGCGCATATGCTTATGTGCAACCAAGAAAGAAAGAGAGAGAGAGAGAGAGAGAGAGAGAGAAGAGCAGAGCAGTCGTATGGACATACGAGTGACGGGCTGTTAAACTAAGATTGGAAATAAATTGTGGAGTAGCTCCAGAAACTACTCGTCCGAGGCCTCCGGCTGTAATTGCTCGTTTAGGGGATTGTTAGTTACGCCTTCCCACAGCACCACGACCATGTGGACAGCTACATTGAATATATGCATATTGCATACACTATATATACATATACACAATATGTATATACGTGTGGGCAAGTTGGACTGTGAGCGTCATGTGAATTTATTACCCCTTGGGCTTTTTGTTGGTTTGCCCAGTCGCAGCGATGTTTGCGTTTTGTTGGAATGAAAAATGCATATGGCGTTGCGTTTCACTTTGCACTAAGTAATGCACGTGTGCGTATATAGGTGATACAGATTCTGAAGCGACATAAACCTCTGCAGGCCTGTCGTTTTAAGTAAGTTATTCTTTCCCCATAGGGTGTAGAGCGTATATAGAATTTCCAATAGTTTCGCATAAATTCACATCTAGCTGCAAACAAGCTTAAATGCGATACCTGTAAATGCGATATATATTATTATAAATGATACTGTAAATGATGATATTATAAATGAACATGAATAATTAGTATTTTATAGATGTTAATGTTCGATTAAATATGCGAGAAGTGCAATCAGTATGTTATAATCTCTCATATCTCGTTATTAGCATACCTAATTGCACTCCTATGGTCTATACAGTGATTTTCCACATCAAGATTTCCATATTGGATTATGGTGTAATTTGTTCGTTTTTAACTAGTAAACCTAAAACAGTCCAAGTATTTTTAGCGATTCAAACAGATGCCCGTGAAAATGCTCGCCCGTGAAAAACGCGTAAGTACAAAACTCCATTACTTTTTCGTAGCTTTCAAAGACCTGCCAATAAATTAGATACAGTATTATCGAACATTACATATCATCCCATAAGACCATAGCGAATAAGCAATTCATCTGTAACAACATATATCCCTCTGCCTATATTTAAGAAGCTAATTAGACAGTCCGGATATACCATGGTCACTGCATCGGCTTCTATACAGCTTTCGTATCTTCAAAGGCTGAGGTAGAGTAGCCGAGCTTTTTTTAACATTGCTGGAGATGGTACTTGAAGTTTAAAGGGCACTAGTATCACAGCGGCTATATAATGAATAAATTGTATGACATGGGCATTAGTCCAACACAGTTCGGATATCGTACTACTTTGTGCGATCTCCAATTAGTAGATTAGAAGACCCTAGCCTACTGTAAGAATATGTTTACTACCAAAGCTTTTTGGTGAGATGAAACTGAGCCGGCAAATGAGATGTTGCCGCATTTGTCTCTACGTTTTAAGAAGACAGGAATAAATTGCCGTGTAATTTGTACATAAAGTATTCAAACTGCAAAGGATAATTTTAAGATTCTTCAGAGATAACATCATGCCTTGGAGGAAACATTACACGTGTCGCATAATGAATGGATAAAAGGTTCACAAATTAAGAATAATAATCGTATGCACATAACTGAACGTAACTTTCCAAAATAAAGCTAATTCTTTTTTTCAATTCCATTTGAATTATTGTTACGTTCCCAGAAGTATGAAGTTTTTTAACGCGTAGTAAGTTATAGTTACAAGATATTGCAAATTCAATTGACATCTGATCATACAATTTGATTACAATGCATAAGTCATCGTTAAATGATCGAGTATTGCAGATCAAACATTCCAAGACAGGTTCGCTAGCTCGGCTATAATTGCACTACACCTGGCACCAGCTGCGGCATCGTACCAATTCATTTAGTTTGTCACTCGAGCAAGCACAGTGTCTTGAAAATACAAATACTGTAATAATAACTGGCCTGGATATAATTTCTTGCATCGTCGCTTTACAGGGACTAATTGGATCGAGCTTAGCATTTCAGCGCGCGGAATATTTAATTTTTCGCAATAGGCCCATTGGCTAATTAAAATCTTTCCTACCAATTTAGTACAGTAGGCAAAGTTACTACTCGTAGTTATGTTCAATATGTGTGTGACCGCACTTTCGTACAAAAGAGTGTGAGAATTATAAATCGAGATAGAAGCGTTTTTTTCTCCCTTGACATATAAAGAATTAGATTGGGCAAGTGTTAAGAGCCTAGAGACAGGTGTTTCGTAATAGATTTAGAAAGTATGATCCTATTAATCTTTTTCCTCAAACTATCATCGGCTATCTATTCAAGAGTTTTTTTCATTTGGTTCTCAGGTTAAGTAGCGTGCTCCGATATCTTCTTTAACAGGCGTTGTTGGCAACGCTTTTTGTTATACCACTAATACATGCCGAAAGCCATTAAATCTCAATTTTGCTTCAATTTCTAGAATAAAGCTACTATGAAAAGGCGACCGAGCGGAACTGCTAACTCCGCGCGAGATTCGCTTACGGCTTTTTTATATTCTACAGAAGAAAAAAGTAAAGACTAATCAAACAAAAGTGTATTATCCTTATTTTTCTCACGCAAAAGTATTGCGATATCATCCATTTTTTTTTCATTTTTTTCCTAGATGTCATTACATAAAGGTACCTTAGGCTCCACTGTCATCTCCGTACATTGTCGATATGCAATTCTAATTCGATTACAGCGCATACCACATAATGTTTAGTTTTTATATCCCAAAGTTTTTCAATACCAATCGCAACGCAATAATTATAATAAAAATATAAAGGCATTAGGGCAGAAGGTTGCCGGGTACAAAAATAAATTACGAGCATACCGTGAACGGTATAAGTGGTCACGTGGGCGTATTTGCTCTCGAAGGCTGTTTTTTATGAATGGCCAAGATGCCTCCTTCTTTCTCGTCTCCGTGAGGCCAATGAATGGAAGTACGAAGGAGGATCCCCTCCTGAGTGCAATAATAACGCGCCACGATTGCGACACTTGTACACAACACGGTTGCGTTGGCGGCCTACGATTATATAGGTATATATAAATGCATAAGAGTTGCTCGAAAGTGACTGACATTCAACTACAGCTTAGATTCCTGCAGAAAGAATATATGTACAGGCTTACATTTTCGTTCGCTCTTTATCAAAATTATTTTACTTTTGAAACGCGAACTACTTATTTCTAGATGTCTGTTCCGCTCTATTGAATGGTGCTTTCGACGATAAGAGTAAATATCGGCAATTTTATATAATAGTATATACACAATGAAGGGTGTCTCGAGTTATATCGGAAAACTGTATGTAAAAGTGGCATTCCATCGAAGGAGACCAGAGCACCTTGAAGAACGTGTAGTCGACAGATCCATTTTGTATATTTAATATGCATACAGACCGACAGACGCATATGTTCTCGAACGTCTATCCGGCCTAGTGCGTTTCTCATGTACTACTCGACCTTTGAAATGTGTAGATTGACTTATTTTTAGAGACCGGTCGCGCTCGCGAAATAATATGGCAACGCGTTATTTTCTTCGACGTCACTAGCATCAACACCTCACTGTCGTCGTCAGAATGTCAGCTGTAGCAACTGGGATATGACCCGGAGCCAATACCCTTAGGAAGAAAAAAAAGTGCGAAATGAAAACAAGCTGTAAGAGAGAGGGAGATGGAAGTGATTAATCGCTCGAGTAGTTGATCCGATCCCATACCTCGCTTATCGATCTGGAGCGATCGATATTAAACAAGCACGTGTGATGATTGATCGTCATTCGTTTCATGTTAAAGGGTGGTGCATCGAAGTGACTAAACTGCCGGGATTAAAGGAATATCAATCTTCAAATACGAAGCCTTCGCTAAAATCGTTATAAATTTAATCAGCGATCGGTAAAATAAAAAATAAACTAATTCTTGCGATATGTTTACAAAATGGTCTTTGAATTCATTTATCGATCATATTTATATACAGGAATCTTTGATAAATTCATGAAAAAAAATGGTTTCATGTAGTGACAAAACGTTGGCAAAGTCAAATGATCGAATCCATCATACAAAAAAGGCATTGTGTTATTTAAATGAGGTTGCACGCCGACTTCGCTGACCATAAACATTTTCACATGAATATTCAATACGTTTGTCGCCACGTGAGTAAGACATGGAGCTTACGACTTGGCACGGCTCGATTCCTCGTTATGATATTGTTTATACACGGTGTCGGATGTCATCATCGACATATATGCTCGCGACGTCGCGCGACGACGACGACGACGACGACGAGGAAGAGAGAAACTCTTGCGACTGGCGGGACGTCCAAATAACAGTCAAACAGTTCGCGTTGTCCTCTTTGCATAAATGCGTAAGTATGTATTGAGATACGCGCGTGTATATACACTTACACAAAGACACATATACCGATTTTCCTCTTCTCGTAAATCACCAAGTCCGCGATTCCTCTCCTCGTCGGTAGTAGCAGCAGCTGCTGCTGCTAGAGTCTACGGATTATAAACTAGTTGTACGTGTGCGGCAACCTCCTTGCCCCCCCCCCCTCTCTCGTGAAATGCATTTTATACACAACGCGAGCTGACCGGGATCACCGCCAAAAGGCTATTTTCGAAAGGGGTCGACCACTCGTTTCGACTTTCCGAGCGATTCATCGTTGCGCGAATTTTCATTAGTATTAGCTGCACGATGTATATTCTCTTTCTAATTTTTTCTATTTTCTTTCCTTCGATCGATATGTTTGAATTTTCGAAGCGAAGAATTGCACCTCTTTTCTTAACGAAGGTGCGTTTATTATATGATGCAAAAATAAAAAAAAAAGAAAAAGTTAAAATACGAGATCGCAAAGAAAGCTGAATGTGTATGCAGATGAAGCAGAAAATCTTGGAGCTAAAGGTGCGTCTGGAGTATATATATAAATATACATACAAAAGGAGCAAAGCTACCGGTACACTTCGGTATAACGATCCAATAAAAACTTCTCATCTAAAAAAGAGTACGAGAGCAAGAAGAGTATATATAATACGACGACGATGACAAAGGAAAGAGGGTATGGGTATCTCGCGGCAAAGTCAGGTAGTCTCTAAACTTAAAACGACGAGATTAAATTCAAACGAAGCCGTGAGTATTATACACTATTTAAAAAATAAAACTCCAAAGTGCACATTTTCAATAACGTCTTGGTTCGCTAATTCTGACAATAACAACGGAGACAAAAGAAACTACTGTACTTCGCGACAGCAACAAAGTTACGAAACGCAATATAATTTTCACCGATGTAAATTTAATTTACCGGAAATGTAAGTCATAGCTGCGCACGCGAACCGTGACTTTGGACAACAGAATGTATATATACATATAATCTGGTGTCTCTCAGTACTAGAAGTTTATCCACTAAGACAAGAGAATAGGGGAAGTGGAGGGGTCTCCGGAAAGTCTGGCTCGTCCTGAGGATCGCGAAACTCGGGGAATGTGGAACGTCTGCCAAAGTGCCGTCGTTCCTTTAGTTCCTTTACACCGTACAGCTTAGCTGGCGCGTACAATGCTCAGCTTCTTCTTGCTCGTACCGCTTGCCCAATTAGAGGCCATAACATGCCGCGCGTCCACTGCTTTAGATTTTGTTCTCTTCTTTATACTTATATACCCCCTCGTATGTCGGGTAGATGACTATAACAATGCTACGTTCCAGAGACGAACGTTGCTCTCTCTCTCTCTCATCTTTCTCTCTCTCTCTCTCCCGCCCCATGTCTTTCTCGTTCTTGCTGTATATGTTCTCTCGCGTTTTCGCGAACAAACAGTAGCCAAAGGGAACATTGCCAGATGCGACGAGAGTCTGTAATCTTTTTCTCTCTTTCTCCCCCCGTTTCATTGTTCACCAAATCTCGCGAATTATCGGCATCTTTCACAGCCGAGTCTCCACTGATTTTGCGCGTTATACTCTCGATAGCTAATGAGAGTGCAGGAAAAAATGTCAGCGATTGCTTAAGAAACGCTTTGCACTCGCGCACAGCCATAAACAGCCGTTATTTTCTCTGTTATAATCGATTCCGAGGCACGAGTCTTCATTTTTCCTTTCAACAGAACTTTTTTTTCGGATCCGCTGTTGTGCGTTTCTCACGTGCCGTGCCTGTGCGAACTTCCTGACGAACTAGTTTTCATACAGGGGGATTTCAAGTGCGCTACACCTGCCTACGTCGCCGAGAACGACGATAGCTTTGTTTTCAGAGCTCAATTTTCACTTTGATTCTCCTCGCTGCACTGCTGCATCCTTATATATAGCGGAGTTTCGGATTTATCTGTTTCTTTCCGTGTATGCTTTTTGTATCTTCTTCTATTATTTGCTCGTCTCTTTTATATGCTTTCGCGAGCATTTTACCGATGCACGCGCGAGAGATTTTTCTGCACGATGCGACGGCTGGCTTTGGCCTGGAGCCCAGAAAAAGAGAGAAACGCTCTTTTTAACTTCCAAAGATTCGCCAGCTGCACTCGCCGAATTGTTTTCTGTCTCTCAGCGCTTGGCGCGTATCGAGAATGATAATCTTTATGCGTGGCTACGTGTTTTTTCGAGAAAGAGAAAACTAATCAAAAAAATGGTCTGAGGATCTCGAAATCCGTGGGAATCGTAGAAATTACAGTCTTTCGCGCGAATATAACAGCAAGTATCAGAAAAACAGTTCGAAGCGCGCGAATTAAGCCATTGATCCTTCATGCGTGTATTATATGGGTATAAAAATACAACGAGAGCGATGAATGAAAAAGAAAAAGATAGAAATAAGAGAGAGAGAGAGAGAGAGAGAGAGAGAGAGAGAGAAACTAATCGCCAAGAGCGAAGGGACCCGATCTCGCGGCATCTCCCTTTCATCCCAAATCTCATCGCCATCGAATCGACCGCAACGTTAACTGGAGAGAGGGCTTTTTAAAAAACTCTTATATACGCAGACGCTCTTATGAAAAATTAAGCGCGAGCGGTACGTGCGACCGATTTCATCCCGAGCAGATGAGCACACACGAAGACGATCGCTCGCATGTGTATACAAGTAATTCCGTATACCCGCTCTCTCTTGCACAAAGAGCGCGAGGGACGCTAACGCAGGTGTTTGACGTTTTTCCTTTTTTTTAAGTGCGGTCGCCTGCGTGCACTTGTGCATAACCGAGGAGACGAGTCTGCAGCCGGTGCAGGGTCAGCGTCTGCGCAGGTGAATGACTGTAATGCCCGAGGCCGTGTAGATATACACGCACTGCCTGCAGGGACCCCAAGAGAAATGATCGATGCTCTTGGCGCTGTCGGTATACGTATGTCTATAGATATATACATATTTATATATACGAGGAAGTTGTTAAGTAATAGCCGATGAGCCTGCCTTGTTGGTTTAATGGTCGTTTAGCGATGCTGGAAATTTCGCACAAAACGATCATGTTTTCGCGAATGTATCACCGCTAGCAAGATTTTTTGAAAGACTAAAATTTGATATGACGAGGCTGTATAGCTATAAAAGTGTAGCCACTCATTAGCACAGTAGTAGCCTATAGCAGGACGATGACCGACAGGCCTTATACTTATTTTATCTTACAGATGTGTATAAGGAGAATTGTGTACGATCGATTTCGTTCAATTGGTAGATAATTGAGGATGCTTCAGCGAGATAAGCTATGCACATATGGAATAGCGCTTTAGAGGTAAACGGGGAAGTCTCGTTTTGAAAAATTTGAGTCAAGCATTTGTCGTGGTATTTGGATAATTGATTGGAGGGAATAATGCGCTACCGCAGTAGCATCATCAGCAGCATCGAATTATAAGCTATCACTTGAATACACTTTAAAGCGATGACAAGATCAGAATCTATTTATCGCGATAATACACCAGAGATAAAACTAATCACTGCCAACGTTTATCTCCATCTAACTCTCGACGCCGTTAGAACGTCGTCTTCGCGTTATTCTCGAGGTTAAAAAGCGCGAGAAATTTCGAAAATTCGCACAATACAAGCGTAAATTATCGAGCAATCCGTCAATATCGACCTCGAATTTCACGAGAAGCGCGCTTTCGCACACATACAAAAGGCAAACGTCAATAAACTCGACATCTCGGCCGAGAAGCGCACACACGCACACACGCACACACGCACACACGACCTTCTCGGAGTCTCCAGTTTTGGTCAAGTAGTAATTTCGCACTGCTTCGATCCACATACATACGGACACATATTCTCTGTACACGCGTTAAATACTCCTGAGCGTGACTCACCTTTTCGAAGGCTTCCAGCGACGCTTCAGAACGCCCAGCATTGAGGAGAGCCAGTAGTGAAGCTAATAAGGCCCAGACGACGCCAACGGCCGCAACGAACTTCCGCCTATGTCCAGGGCCTCGCGTATATAGATTCTTTACCCTCTTCGAGCAGCAACACAACACACCAGAACGAGCAGACCGCCGCCGCCGCCGCTGCCGCCGCCGCCGCGCACAGACTTTTATCGGTAAGAATCAGTGGCACACACGGCAGCGCTCTCTCGTACAATCACTTTAATGACCGCACCGAAACCGGCAACAGGATGTCTGCATGTGTATATAGAAGCTCCCCCATGTAGGACGAAGTTTCGCCGGTTATATATCGTAACGCTGCACTTGTCTTCGAGCTCTAGGCTCGCACTATTGTGACGACGCCGTTTACATTGGTTAGCCGGCACCTTCCCGTCGTATCACCGTTCGATCGAGATTGATATACTGCTTCGCCTTCTCCGTGTGTGCCTTCTCTATACGTTGTATATAGGTATGTACACACCGGGAGAAAGTCCGGAAAAGAGAAATACGAGCGTTATGGGTATATTGTATTCTAAAGCAACGGAAGAGCTTTTACTTGGGTTATAATTTTTCATTGGCTGATATATATATATAAGTTATTGATGCGTCGACGCAGAAGCTGAACACACTTGTTTTCGTGGCAATATGCAGCATCGTTAATGCGCAAGTTCCGCGGATGGAATTCAAGGTTGTTCGAGAGCAGCGTTCTTTATCGATGCTCCAGCTTTATCCGCACGTCGGATAATGCAGCTTGAAGCACGCTCCGACCGATTTCGGAAGCTCTATTCGGTAAATATGGGCGTTCTTCCGACTCCCCGTAATGCGATGACCTTCGAGTGACCCTATTGCAATTCGTTCAATTATACTCTGGATTCGGTCATCCAACTGCTGCGTACACAGACATCGAAGATTTTGTTCAATGTCGATCGCCAATTACGCATATCTACTGCACGAACGTAATGAGCATACAAGTAGAAATACGAAGTGTGCTATCGATAGCTTTACTCACAAACGAAGATACAATTATCGCGTTATTATCTAGAGATTCGTCTTTCAATGCTGAACACCATAATACAAACGTAAACACTTTGCGTAACGCACCAACCATAACCTATGCGCGAAAAGTACACCAAAAGCCCTGCAACGCTATATAAATATACGCATACGGAAACACTGCTAAAGCAAAAAATATATTGTACCAGCAGCGATTTGAAGCAAGCTTGTATATATATATGTGTGTGTGTGTTTTCTTTGCGGCGAAAAGAAAACGGCAAAGCTCTTCCGTACCGTTAGAAAACAACAGGAGCAGCTCCAACGTACGTGTACGTGTGTATGTGTAAATGTATATCCGCAGTTCTCTTTTTCCCGTCAATGGTGGAACAACAACAGTAAAACACGCGCTGGCGAAGAATATAGATATGTGTATAGAGGCAAGAGTCGGTCGCGCGCGAACCGGCTACACGCCGAGCTCGAACTGAACTGCGTGCACACGCCGGGCCGGGCTCGAGTCGACGAGAGGTGCCGCAGGAGAAAGAGCGAGAGAACACGAGAAAACGAGCGGAGGAGGGACAGAGAGGGCATGCGCGCCAAGCGGTGCAGCAGCAGTTCGAACTACCAACGCGATGTATATATATATATATATATATATACATATATGTATATATATACATATATTTCGTGTACGCACATGCTCTTGGCTCTTTTCCCCTTTCTCTCTCTCGTTCTGCGCGCGATACCGTGAGTAGCTTCCTTCTTCTTCTTTTTCTTCTTCTTCTTCTTCTTCATTTCGAAATGCATATACGACCCTTTCTATTTTTCTTCCTATGATTGTACGTTTCGTAATGTTTTTGAAGTTATTCGCGTATTTGCGAATGAACCGTTCGAGTGACGTTGTTCATGGAAAAATTCTGCATACGGAGGAAAGACATTCAACGAAGAATAACAAGTTCGTGGCAAGTCTTTTCATATTCCATACAGAAGAATTTTTATTTATCGAAGTACATGTGCTTCAATGATCATTTCAACTTTGCAATTTATTATTTATATTGAAATTTATATTATATTTATCTTCACATATTTCAGTAATAACACTATTTTTAATTATTCTTTTTAACGTAAGCCCTTTCATTAATTATTAGACGGAACATCTAAGTGTCAAAGAGTATTTTTTCATTTCTCAACCTATACGACGCCCACGTCATGATTTAAGTCTGAAAAATTCAGTTTCCCGGGAAAAATAAATGGCAACGTGATCAGATGTTTTAATGTGCATCGATAATGATTATCATTAATGGGAAGGTAGAAAAATTACTTTTTTTTTGCTACAGAAAAATTGCTTATCAAGTCTAATAGATAGACAGATAAAAAACGAACGAGTTCCTACGTTTTATGAATAATTTTTGCCCGTGACTATGCTCAAGTAAACATACGATACGTGATCGACTTTTCAGTAAAGTGTATATTTAAGATAAAAATTCCATTTTATTTTGTAATCTATTGTCAATAATTGAACACATGATGACATTAATTAATACTTTCAATGTTATTTTAATATGTGATATGTATTTTTAGCAAAAACGATTAATTTTATAATAAACAATAAATATAATAGAAGTACATTCTAAATATTATTTTTGTGCTTAAAAAATTCTCTATTTAAAGCTAATTTTAATATTTAATCATTTTATTTTTATTGAGCTAGACGGTGACTTGACTCATTCAAATTACATATTCGAGTAAAAATTTAAAATTAAAAAAAGAAACTAAATGTGGCTAACGATTCTGCAATAATTATCTTGTGATGTAACATAATATATCTTTATTTTACTTTAGTCGAATAATCATGATTCTAAACCGGTCATGTAAATTCGTCTTCTTAACCTGTACACTAAACACAAAGATGAGAAGTTTAGTATTTTACATAAGTTTTAAAATTGTTTATTTAATTAACAGTTACAACGGGTATTGTAACCTGTTCGAATTAGTTTCAAAGATATTCACGATTTTTCATTAATTTGCTATTTTTTTTTATTGTTATACGTATATATAAATAGTGCCTAGTAGTTTTAACTTTTGTAGTATAACCAAATTGACAATTAACATATAGAGAATGCATTTAAATAAGATAACAAATTCTGACTCTGAAATATGCAATCGATCAACTTATCAGTTATTATTCCGGCTAATAAAATAGTACAAAAAAAAAGATGGTTCCGGCCGGGATCGAACTGGCGACCTTCTGCGTGTAAAGCAGACGTGATAACCGCTACACCACGGAACCCAATGTGTCTGATGGATTGTTATAACTGGATTTAAATTCGAATTAAAACTTGTATGTAATTTAATTATTAATACATTCTTTTCTTTATCTATATAAAGCTGAGACAATAATATACAGTATATATAATCGATCTATATATACTGTACGTACAGTATATATAATAGGTCTTTTCATCGACTATATAGATTCTTAGCATTACCTATGGTCGATAAAGCAGAAACATAGTTATCAGTATTATCGTAGATGGCGATACCCACCACGTTTGGATATATATTATACAATCAAAAATTGAATTTTTGTGCTAATTAATAATTGTAATGTTATCAATTCTAAGCTACGACGTGTACAGTTGGTTTAAAACAAGTATAGATGATCGTAAACTACTAATTCGAATTTATAAAATTATATAACATATTTAGAAAATGAAATTCATTTTAACATAACATATGTGCACTATTGAATAAATTTTAAAATGACACTGAAACGGCTTATTCATTAAATATAAAATCGTATAACGTGTTTAAATAATCAATTTGGATTTTTGCCGTTGATTGATATATGTATCCTCTCTAATTTACATCTATACCGTTCAGTAAAATATCGACAATAGCGGGCAATCGTGAAGAGAAAAAGTGGATTTAAAGTATATTCAGGAGTACAGTGCCAAAGATTATACCTTCCCTATCGTTAAAAAAATTCAGTACGACTACGTTACATTTATTTAGAACATTTTATTTTATGTTTTTAACGTACAAAACAAAACTTCTTACAGTTTAAAGCAATATTTATTATAAATCGACAATAGAAGAAATCTTCAGAGCTTAATAATATTACGACAATGTAGGTTTTGTAATTATTCTTATATATCGAACAATCTATTTATGACTAACTTAAATAACTCGATGATACATATATTATGTCATTATTAACGTTCGTAACTTTTTATTTATTTTCATTTAAAATAAACAATAAAGCTAACTAAATATAACATTGATTAGAATGTTAATGAAAACTATATTAGCGTATGTTTGAAGTATTTAATTTATAGCTTAACCTTTATATTTCACAGAAGTCCATACTTTAATAGTTATCTGTATATTTTTTAATAAAAAATCTTATACTTGATTGTGTTTCCATAGATTTAAATCTGTTTAATTTAAAGTTTATTTTTGTACGTTGCAGATATACTCGAATTAATATCTATTTCTTCATTTTCCTTCATTTTCTTTTCGAATTGCATATGCAAGGAAGCACGCCAAGATGATCCCAGCAACCTGAACAGAAAAAATGTATGTAACACAATATTACAAAATAATATTACAAATCGGTTTAAAACGTTCGACAAATTGAAGTGACTAATAGAAAATAAAATAAAAATATTGATCTACTATATGCGTATATATATTATACATACCTCAACGAACGCAATGCCAATACCAACTCCGATCAAAATTTGAGCATTTTTCTGAACTTTCATTTGAAGCTCCGAAAAGCATCCTTTTGAGTAAGATTCGTAAGGACTAGCCGAGCATGAACTGCCTGTGTAATTTTTGCAACACGAGGGTGGAAGTCCCCGAGAAAACTTACTAGGGTCAGTTTGTTGCCAGTCAGCAGGAGAATCAAGCCCACAGCATTCAAACTAACGAGCAAATATTTAACAAAATTTTTATCTTACACGGATATTGGTCAATATATTTTTTATTTATAGATCACAAAACTGTACGTTAATCATCACTATTATTTTATTAAAACATTCAATACAAATGTAGTCCTACCTTCATTTGTACTTTATCCCAAGCTACTCTATCGGCTTCCGAAGACGTATCCGAATACCTCGACATTGAGTCTTTGAGGGCTTGTCTCATTGCACCATCAAAATCATTCTTAAAGACAGCAGCAGCGATACCGACGGCCAATTCGATGATGAAGATAATCAAAAGTGCAATGGCAAACTAAAATAGAACCAAATATTTTAAACATTTATCATGAATAATATCAGTTTTTTGTAACAATACTTATGGGATATTCAATTGTAACTAATCGAGCCTTTTGGGAGTACCAGTATCTACGCTTCTGAATATAAAACTTGAGACTCGTTGGATAATTGTATTATCAGTTCAATTATCCAACGAGTCAAGCTAAAGTTATAAAATGGCATAAAAGATATTTAACGTGAAACTGGCATACATGTGCAAAAATAATTATATTGAAAGTTGAATTTTTACCGCAATCAATAGGTTGTAGTGTTCTTTAATTGCTCCATAACATCCCAGAAAGGCTACGACAAAAACTATCGTTCCAGCAATTATTAGTACTATAGGTGGTGCTAGGATTCTCCCTTCCAAGAAATGTTTAAATTCATTTACATCCGATAGCACGACTGCACCTGCTATGATGATTCCAAGACCTGAAATCTGAATGTATACAAATTTAAAATAGTTTGGCCTCGTATCCGCAATCATAGCGATACGCTATCTTCATCTGTAGTCATTTATTTTTAGCGATACTATCACCTACGTAAGCTGTACAAAATGGCTTCAACTAAAAAAACTATAGAGATGTGCCGATAAAAAAAGTATTTTACCTGAAAATATTTTTAAAATAACCAGGTAATTGAAAAAAAATCATTTTTTTCGAGTAATTATTTATTTAAAGTAAATTGATTCTACTTTCTAGTATTTGCATTTTATAGTATTGTATACGCACCAAGAATATATACAAATCAACATTTATACAAATAATACTTTGACCGCGAGAAATTGCAAGTATCCTCTATGCAAACTTAACGCTACTGGGTAATATTTCTACTAATTGATGACAGAATTAATGGAAAAAGGATTTAGCGATTATTATGGTAATGAAGCTCTATAAACCCGGATTCGCCACATTATCCATGAGTTTTATCGGCTAGTCAAAGAAGGTTAGTGTTTACATGCGAGCAGCTTGTTTACGAAGAGCGCGAATAGGAGAAAAACGAAAATTTATTCGAAAAAGACCTGCTCATATTATTCATAAGTTCGTTTAATCATCAAAAATTTGAATCTACTTAATAAGTATTTCTTTTAAATGACCTGAACCATGAACCTGACATTATGATAGATAGCAGATTATTTAATATGCTTTGCCCATATGTAAATTTATCTTTTACGCAATCAATCAGTAGACTTATAACTCAGTTTCAAGTTTATTAACTTGAAATAAAAAAGTAACTACAATAAATAAAAGAATAACATCTTAGAAAACTTACAGCAAAGATGAAATTAAAGAAAAACAAAATATATTTGATCGTGCTCATGCCGCATGACTCCATTCTTCACTAGGGATCAGTAATACTTCCCGTTGAATTTGAAAAGAAAACAATGAAAAATGCACTTGCAATAACAATTCGCACTGTATATACTATAGCTGTTAATTTAATGAAAAGAAATCACAACGTCTCGGTCTTTGTTGTTCCCGCTTCTTTTGTCTCGACTTTGATAGCGTTGGCTTTATATAGACGAAGGAAGTGATTCGCGAGCGCGATGCGGGTGCGCGCGTCGGGGTTGAAGTCAACTCGGGCAATGCGTCGTATTATAAGCTACGATCCTTCGCGATGCCCGCACGAAGCGGACGAGCATCAAGATCGATCGGCAGTGTATACCTACTTTGAGCTTTGGACTTAGGCATTGGTCGCTCTGTGTGAAAGCTTCAGGTGGAGAACGCCATGTCGAGACCGACACGCGATTGGCGAAAACCACCCCCGTATATGCTCTTTCTGTATGCGTGTGCTCTGTATTTCTTTTTACGCGCGCGAATCTCTATGGTTACCGCGCTAGAGCTTGCCTGGTATATGGCCCTTTTTTCCTATGTGCCGACACAGCTAGAACGCCAGACAATGGTATACGATGTAGATAGACGAGTATTGTTTATATGTAGTCTTTTTTTAGAATTTTCTTTTATTTTCTATAGATTGATTCTTATTAATATTTATTCATCGAATAACATAACGTTGTATTCATGTTTTATGAATCGTCTTTCTTTTTCATCGAGTGATATCAATATTTATTAGGAGTTTTATTGTTTTAATATAATTATTAAACACGTAGATCTTCAGACCGATTGAGTTCTTTTTTTTCATTTTCGAAAGTATGCCATTTCAATCCTTCTAGGATTTTGTACCTTGTAATTCAATGCTTTTAGCTTTATAGGTCAATCTACTGCCAGTACCGTAAATACAGATTCAAAGGTGTGTTCGTTGATATTTACGGAATCCACAAAGAAAAAGTAAAATAAAATATAAGTATACAACGCAATTGTGATCGCAAGATCGAAGCATAAAATACTTTAGGCAGTCACAATTTTACGTTTGTATGCATTTAGAATTATTATTTCAAGATAATGCATTATTGAGGAATAACTTTCTTTTTTACTCAATTATTCATTTATTTCCATTTTCATACGAATTATTATATAGTATAGTATAATAAATATAACAAATATCCTTTATTAGTATATAAGTTGGAACAATATTTTAAGTTGTTTGAGGAATACGCACAAGTCTTTCTTAAAAACTAAAACTTCTTCGTCTATTCGGCTTTGAAAATAAATAATCTAATATGTACAATTTATGTAATATTAAATATTGATAATCGTTATCATAATTTGATGCCAATAATTCTTCATTGATCGAATAATCTACAATTTATGCTCATCTGCGTGTAATATCAATTGTCATCTATAGGACAATTACGCATAAATGAACCAAAATAAATAATGGCAATGACATACATAATTCATCGCGTTCTTGCACAACAATTCATAGGATTTAAAATTGTAATCGTATCTAAAAGTTTTAAGTTACATAGTCCGTCTAATAATTTCACGTACTACACGTCGAACATTCATTTTTAGAACATTTACATATTTGCTTAATAGAAGAAAAACATACGTTGGCCTTTCAATCGATTCAAGTCATCTTCCAATGACGGTTTAATTTTCGCGTTGACGCGCTCATACACATTATTCAATTCGTAGAGGATGCCCGAAGATAAACTACCACAGACAGGAAGGTAACAGTGCCAGTTCGTTTCAGAGAAGAAGCTGAGTTTGTCCAACTTCCTTCGGGCGACCTGAGGACAAAGCAAAGAAAAAAATCGATAAAATGCGACTGCTTTATTATCTGGGTTAACGGTAGGCTACAATCGTAGCTACGTCACATGTACGCGCCTTCGTGAGTATATTTTACGAGGATTGTGCTCTACATTTGGGTTAATCTTTAAGGCGAACCTTATTGCACGTTTCTTATCATCGTTCCATGCTCTTTGCAATGAGGGGTAGTTAATAATAAGAACCCTTGCGTTAAATACTTAGCGCATGCTCGAGAAAAATGAAAACAAGAAAAGAAAAACGAGTGTACATATTTATTACGCGTTTTTATTTTTATACTTTTGGCGAATAAATGATTTTCGGAATAAGCAGATTTATTAAGCCTTTTGTCCATTTAACAAATCATATCTCCGATAATTTATAGAATCAATTATACAGCTGAAAAATTACTATTTTCGGATAATATTCTGTTATAAAACTCATATGATATTCATATTATGTAACACTATCAATTGTTAATATGCTAATACACATGCGAATGTACTTTCTTATATTTAAATTCTATTCTATAGTCTGACATATACTTAATTCAATTTACTTGTATATAAAAACTAGTACTAGCCGATAACTATCAGCTCTATAAATACATTTCTGTCGGCGTAATTTGTGACGGTATTTTGAAAAAATGATAGAAATGTAAAAGATAAAAAGGTAATATTACTCACAAGTCTATACATAGGTATATGTGAGTGTGCCCGTGCACATTATTTGACCAAAAATAATGAATGTGGCTGAAGTATTGTATACAAATTTTTATGAGGTGTAAAAGAAACATGAAAATTATCTTTTAACTTTTATTTATCAAAGTTGAAAAGAGAGAAGGATATATAAACATGAAAGGATATGCCATGTATTTGGAAGAATAAAAACATAAAATTCATAACAAATCACCGGAAGAATATATCATTACATTGCGCTATTTACACCGTCGAAGCTTAACTAAGTTTGCTCAGTATTATTTGTGAAAATAATTTAAAAAAATATATTCTCTCCCATTATTACATATATATATATATAATGTAATATAAGTCGCAGCGAAATCCTCGTAGCTCATTTAATAACAAACAAATTTCCACTATTGTAAACGATCCTTTTTATTGCTGCAATTGAATCTTCCGGTAAATAATCACACACAAATACAATATACAGAATGTACTGTACAGTATATGCAAAGTAAAAACAAAACATTAACAGAGACAGAGACGCAGGCGAACGCATAAAGGCGTGTAAATTTTTGTTGCGCAATCACGAGAGAAGAAGTGAACACCTACAAGATGCCGACGACACCGCAAGCCCAGCGATCACCAGCGTTGCCGGTTTCCAAGGAAAGTGTGCTGTTGCCTTTGCCAAGATCATCCGCTTGTGAGTGAATAACGAAAGCACGACCCAAAATGTTGTTGGGTCCGCTGAGGGAGATCATTGTGTCGGTAATTTTGATTTGAGCGACACCATCGGCATCGGATTTAATGTTGCCGAGATCACCAACGTGACGGACTGTCTCCTCGGGTGCGCCGTGCTTAACCTGCCGATTTTACGTTAATTATTAGAATTTTTTATGTTTTCGACGAGGTCATGCGTAATGCTCCTTTTTGTTGTTTGAAGAGATAACGGAATGTTATTTTCTAATGCGACGTTATATAGATTATATAGATCGGTAAATGTTTATGACTCTTGGATTGAAATCGGTTTATTTACCAAGTTAATTTGGAGTTTGGAAAATAAAAATACCGTTACAGGTGTTCACCTTTTTAAATAACTGTTTAAAATTATTTAAACAGATGCTCTAAAGAAAAGATAAAACAGTATTTTTTCAAAATTTCAATTAACCTTGAGAAGATCGGCAGATTCTACATTAAGAATTGTTGTTCTGCTTTGAATATGTTGGTATATTGTGAATATTAAACGATTATTCAATATCTAGAGTTAAAAACGGTTCATCTTCAGATTTTCTAATATGTAATAATGCAATAAGTACCAGAAATGAAATATATAATTTTTTGCAAAGATACTTCACCTTTTCGGGATTGAAGTGCGGTCCAGCAGATTTGCAGCCTTGAGTCAAGTCACCTTTTGCGTGAACATGGAAACCGTGAACTCCATCCTTGCTAAGACCAGTGATGTTTCCGGTGATCGTTACGGGTCCATTAGCTACGCTCTGAACGATTTTTAGTGCACCGGTTACGTTCTTTTCTTTGAATGCAGGATCAGGTGTTATAAGCACTGATGCAACCAATTCCTAACGAATTAAAATTCATTGAGCATACGATTATAATCGGGAATTTCCGTTTCAATCCATTTTCATTGCGCGTTGCGTAATCAGAACGGGTATTACCGATCTCTCGGGACTGTTTTTAATTTTAGATTTGCAAACAATATGGCGGTTAAATGATTTATTTCCCGTTTAATTTGTTTTGATCTCATATAGGTTCGTGTTTATTCTTTACAGAATAGCTTCAAACATTTTATACCCATACTTACTTCGGCGTAGGTGCTGGCAACAAGTGCTAAAATCAATAAAACCGCTTTATACATTTCGGCGAGTCTGCAACAAAGAAACAGCGAAGAATACCTTTATACTGTATTGCTTTACAAAAAATATAGATTCATTTGTCTGATGAAGAAAAAGCATCAAGACGATAAATCGTTTATAATCGGGAAAACATTTCCGGTTGCTATATACATATTCTACATTGGAAAGCTTGACGATTGTTTGACCAGATCGATCAAATTCTAATGGAACATTTGCTCTATGTAGGTTTCAGCAGCAATGAATGGGTAAAAAGCAATAAATACGAGAAAATAATGTATACATTGCAGGGTTAAGGAAATAATGACCGGCTTGAGGTATCGATTATTTCCAAAGATGATTTAATGTTATATAATTCCGATAAGCTGAGAAAGAGAGAGAAAAAGCAGAACAAGTTTCATTACGCCCCCTTTCCGACTCAGGTTTACAAGCTTACGTACGTGTAATGTTTGAAACATATTAGCCTCTTTATAGGTGAAGGTAAACTTCATCGGACTTTCACGTATAATTTAATAATGCGAGACTTTTGGTGTTTAAAAAACCCGCAGTTTCTCCGTAATGCCTCATAATTACGAATCGACGCGAAAGTCAAAAACATGTCATTTTTTAAAATCGAACTCTACAACAAGATATTATTAAATTTCATTACTTTGCACTCGATTCAATGTGTATTTCAAGACTATGGATACAAAGAATAATTTGATCAAATGGCAATGAATAATTATTCATGGAAATTCATCGTCGCGACGGACGACCGAAAATCAAACAATATAATGCAAAGCCAAAGGAAAATAAAAATATTCCTGTCATTGAATTGCATTACTTTGTATTCAATTGTTGCAGTGTTTTCAATACCGCAGTCAAAGGAACAACATAATAAGAATCTTATCAGTTCACAATCAATAATTATCTACCTAGAACCTTACCCACGACAGAAGTATGAAAAACAAGATTATCCAAATGAAAGCTAAAGTAAAGCATCGATTTACAAAAATGTCGTACTAAAATACTTATATTATACCTGATATGCTAGTGGAAACAAGACGAGTGCGTAAGCGTAATGTGTCAACCGTGCGGAAAGTGAAAGCGAGTCTCTGGATTGCGATCACGAATCTGACTGTGTGGATGCTGTGTCGAGCTCTTATATTAGCCGAGGCTGGCTTGACCAACTATACACGTCTCCCTCCGCCAAGCCTCTTCTTACCCCCTCGCGTAACCGTTTCGTGTATACGAACAAGCGTTTCTCCTTTACTCCGGACTAACTCCTACAATCATCAACGTTTGTAAACGACCATTCTATCGTCGCCTTCTATCGACTACTTCCTTGAGATATGTTTTAGTCACGGTTATTCGAGATTATATGTATTGACGAAAGCGAAGTTTCAAAAAGTGTACAAACTTGTTTGCAGATTATATTTTTCGCGTATTTTTGAAGAATTTTGAAACGAAAACAGTTTTGTTAATAGTGGAGAGGGATTTGTTATTTTATGATATTTTTATGATCTGTACGTGCAAGTGTAATAAAATTATATAGAGAAACGGAAATAAAATAAAAAAACATGTACTTACGATATTTTATCATTATAAGTAAATGTAGTATTACGATATTTATATATAACAGTAATTTTATTGTCTTTTGAATAATTAATATTATTTACAAAACACACTGTCGCCAATAATTATGATATACTTTGAATGATTAGATGTTTTCTAAATTTGTCATGTACCCGTGTTTCCATTTTTCAAAAGTGAGTCATTAAATGTAAAATGTTGCTTTGAACAATTTTTCAATCACCACATATTTGTAATTAATTTAGTCCCTGAAGAATCACACGATGGTGTTATTTGCTCCACATAATTTTATGCTCGATCGATTTACGGTCAAATATTGACCTCGGAGTCCTTTAACGCATGATCAATATCCTTTAAATTTTTTAGTTCGCGGTTTACTGGCATAAAAAATGTTATTATTGTTTACAAAATCACTGTGTTCTACAAATGTACAGTAGTCCGGAATGTTTGAACCGAAGAAAAGCGCTATTTTTACGGGCTATTAGGTGGCGCGTGATCGTTAAATAGGTCCAACCAAATTGAGTAGCATTCGTGCAAGCTACTCAGCAATATACGCGCACACACGGCTGAGAGTATCGTCGGATGGCGGGGATAATTACGCGACTGATTAACGTGTCCTTTGTGTGGGTGAGTCCTGCTGCATAAAAGAAAACCGGAAATTACATTTGCGAAGCTTCTAGTCAGAAGAACTGAAATGGCAGTTCGACTTGAAAGTGACATTTATACCCGTGCAATTGCGACTTTGTAACCAGGCGTGCTTATGCACGCAGCATACCACAATGATGGCTCTTGCGGTCGATTAAAACAACAATCCTAGACGAACCGTTTACTAACCTGTCGTTTGTTCAACTGTGGAATTATATTTTTTTATTAAGATTCCCAGACACGCGGATTTGCTAATATTTTCGAGTCTCAATCGTATTATTTATATACGTTTGCATCACATTTTGCGGCGAATAGTCGCGACGCTCTAGGAACTGTTACTTTTCATATTCTATTTATGTAAGTAGCTATTTGATCAAATAGGTTGTTCATTGTCGAGTGCTCGATTAATTGCGCTAGATATCGCGCTCTAGAGGGATTTTTTTATTCAGCTTAACTGCAAGTTGGAATTTTTTAAATATTGTTCTTCGTCTTTCCTTATGTAAAAAATTATCGTTTATTTCAACAGACTCATAAAGTCAGCATCCTTGGATGACGCTGACGCAGAAGTAAAATTTTACTTACCTGTTACGAAATATTGTACGGTACTGGTATTTGTCTACGAAATGGTGTAGGTATCTGTTAAGGGATTATTTAATAAAAAGGTGGAGTCCTAGTATCCATAGGCACCTTAATTCTATTTTCAGTGTATTTTTAGTTGTTATCGCTTCTTGGCTGTTGTTTGTTATGTTAATTTGTACGTAGAGTTGTGAAGTGAATTGGCCATGTACAGATTATCTTGAAACTTAAAATGTTTTCGAATGAGTCAAAGGTTTAGCTACGTGTGTTCCATTCTCATTGCATTAGATGAATCAATGCGGCGGTTAATTAAAAATAAACTACGTATATTTATATATTTTAAAGGTAACAAGTTAACGTTAATTCAATCACCTTATCACGCTCCTCGCAAAAACTGTATAAAGAATGTGTTGATTCTTAAGCATAAAGTAAAATATTATAAATTATAATTCTCGTAACAGTTAAACAAAATTACATTAATGGGTCAGCTATCGAAGACGAAGACAAAAAAACACTTAAAATGTATTGGGGCTAAACAGTGTTAGTTCGTAATACGAGTGAAATCATTGGATAAGAATTTTTGAAAAAATATAATTGTTTTTATGTTCATGCTTCGAATGTAAACCTGAACAAGTTTATTCTAAATCATTTTAACAATAATTATTCATGCGATAATCAATCTACGAAATAAAACAACAAATTATTTCAATGTTAGGCAATAGCATGATCGCATCAATTATGTATTTGTCAGCAAATACAAAATCTAGAAAATCATTACCTCTTTCACACTATTTATTTCAAGGTAGGCTTCAATATAATGCATTAAAATTGTAAACAAACGTTATTAAAAAACAATAAAATATTATCAAAAATCTAAAGAGTACCCGAAAAATCAAATTATCTATAAAAGTAACCTTGTATACATGGGCTAATGTACTTATGTGGCAAAATGAACCATTAATCGTATAAACCTATCCATTTATCTATCATTACAAATGTATATAAACAAAAAGACTTCTCATACCCGCAACAGTTGAAGTTCAATAACACCGTTTTTTCCTCCGCGCAACACAAACACTGTCAAACTATAATCAAGCGATTGCACAAGTCCGTCACGCTGAAGAATTTTTGCTCTTTTATCGAGGCTCGAAAAGAAAATCAAGAATATTGTGTTAAACTGAAGAAAGCTCAGGTGCTTCGATGCATCTGCGTGTCAAAATGTTAGTAAAATAAAAAAAGTAACAAACAGCACTCATCAACGATAAGAAACTGAAAGCTCCCGACAGGTAACCATTCGTTATAAAACGGTAGGATAGCTTCGCGCAGGTGACATACCTGAGACTAGAGAGGTCTTCTTACCTTGCGTACCCCTTCTTCCACTTTTTAGCGACGCCTCGACAATACTGTATCAAGGTCATACCGTCACAGGTACGTGTCGAGTCACTCTATGCGTTTCAATCTCTCTGTCTGATCTCGTGTTGCGTACGAAAGTCTTTCGACGTATTCTTTGATCGTGGAGTTGTACGGATTTACAAAATCTTATCTGATGCCTTATAGCTCTGTAGAACACAGAGTGCGAATGATTTTTAATTATGAACGCACGCAGGAGAAAATTCTCTCTCAAATATACTTTCCTGATTTGAAATTGCTGAATGTTCAAGTGTACTAGTTCGTAAACTTCTTTTGTTCGTGGTTATAGATTTACGTTATCGAAGAATATTATACGTGTAACATTTGTAGACTTCGCATATTTTCGAATTAATTAAATTACATAAGTGTTTAAAAATAAAAACGTTGTGGATTACAGAATACAAATAGGCTACGGTAAAAAATGCTGATTATAAAAAACTTTCCAAATATCGTAGCATTGAATTTTAATATGATTAATTGTCAAGGTTACTAAATAGATTTAGAGGTTCTGCCACTAGAATTTTGACGTAATGCATATATGCTGAGATGAGAAATTTGAAAAGATTGAATTCTTACCGATGCGGCGGTGTTCTTGCAAGCGGCTGACCCTAATTTCACTTTGATTTACTCTTTGTGTGGCGATACCGTATATAACATATCTAGACCTGCTAATGCGAACAAATATTTTTTTAACCAATAGCTATTACTTAAGCAAATTTGTGAAACGCATTTGCGAAATTACTTTATGTAACAATAGTTTCTACGAATCATGAAAACATTTATTTACAACCTGGCACGGTGATCCTGCAATTAAGAACTTTGCGTTTACGTTATCTCTGCATATGCCAATAGTCTCATACAAACTGACGAGTACATAATATTCCGGAAATTGAATAAAATGAACGTACGAGAAAAAAATCTACGTACAAGATTAAAAATGTGTGTACATGTGTACGCCTTCAAGAGCAACCGTATCTTTATATATCTGCGACTAAGGTATATATATATAGTACACACATATACGAGGAAATTTAATCGTTGCTTTTTACAAGGGAAACTCGTGAAGGAAAATGCAGTCTCGTATACACATACAAGTGGCAATTCATGTTAAAGGTCACGTGCTATGCGTAATAACACAGAAATATTGCAATTTGCAGAGAAAATCATTAGGTACTTTTGATATCTAATTAATAAATAAGACACTTTTTATACGCCCAAGGATTTCTCATTGTCTTCTACGAATGCAAAAATATGCAATTTCGTTTCTTTTCAAGGTCGTTTATTGTATAATAATGTTGCAACTACGTTGTAATTGTTTGTTTTCAAAACCACTCTTTACTATAATATATTTAAAGCGATAATCACAGTTATTTCAATGAACGAGATAACGAGCATGCGCTACCAACAATAAATTACCAGATGCAATGCAATAAATATTACATTACCGATTGAAATATTATTCTTTTAATTCCAATATCCCCGTCACAATCGATAATAAATGCGTCATTTGTAGCTACTTTTATCGCTCTTTCATAGATATTTTATTAACATGCTTGGCTTCGGCAAATAATTCGAGTACATACGAAGGAAAATTACGTTTACTCTTTGTCATCCGAAAATCTTTGAATATTCATGAAGATTATATCATCGCTAAAAGTTACATACAACTAATCTTAACTAAAACTCTTGCTGTATAAACAAACGGATTTTTTTCACTCTTGAATGTAAGTATAATTTGTTAGGTCATTCCTTCGTTATCCAGGCCAATAAGCGCAATATTACGCTAATCCGTCGGTTTGTATTCAAATTAACATCCCAGCGTATAAATATACTATTTATATACTTTCGTTACGATGTAGCGATATTACACTTTATCTTATATATATATATATATAAATGGAAATATAAAAGGAAAACTATTTTGTCATTATCGCTAAGCGCATGTATCTACGACAAACGGAAACTACATCGGCTATCGCATAGTTTCACGTAAATACCGCATTAAATCCGTCATCATTGGATGTTATACAAACTCGTTTAAAACGCGGACACGAGACGCGCGAGCGCGTCTATTTTCCAAACTCACGACGCATCCATCGAAACTGGTTCTCGTGGATCTTTCGCTTGCCTCGGCTTAATCACAAATGCAAAAAAAAAAATAAAAAAAAAATTACGACGGCAGTTGTGCGCTTCGTAACTCGTTCGCGAAGCCAAGCATAAAACGTGGTGTAACCGCGAGAGCACCGCTATATACATTAGCGTACGAATGTTTTGCGGGGTCGCGAGTTGAGAGAGAAAAATAAGTCGCGCGCAGGTTGTTGCACTTTTGGAGCCGCACCTCACCGGCGCTTGTTTACACTCCGGACTCTCGTGTATATGTGCGAGGGATAAACGTAAGGCACGTTAATGACTTGTTGTACGCGTGTACGAGGCGTTATCTCTCGACGATAGCGACCGCGTTAGCTTGTGCGAGGATAATTAGCAAAAAGCGTAATTTGTCCATAAGATTGAATGATGGCTCGTTAGGCACAGATGGCTCAACGGAAATCAAAATGATTCAAGAGACGAGATGATATAAGTATGCGTAATGAGACGGCAACCTATTGTACACGTATGCGTCTTGAGATGTTTCATATGGTACAACAATTGTATTGTTATGATATGAAGCTGCATCGACATTGCTTCTTATTGGAAGAGTATGTGAAATGCTTTTATGCAATGAAGAATCATTGATAGTAATGTTTGTGACAACCTCGAACTTACGGTTAAATGCATATTTTTACTCGTTACGTTTAAACTTTATATAATTCTTTTAAATTTTCAATTCTAATTGGACTTTTGGGTGGGAAGAGATCCGATGTTTAGATCACTCATTAGTTTGTTACAAAGAACTTTCTATGAGTACGATTTCGTATTGTTTGAAGCTTACTTTTTGCTTGAAAAAGTATAAAAAATATATTGGAAGGAAAATAGAGCCCGTAGATAGTTAAATTACTAAAACATTCCGTACTCTAAACTACCGCACTTGAAATGGGGTTACCAATTCACGTATAAGAACAATATTGAATATAATAATAATACTAGGACCATTTCTTAACATACATTAAAAAAAAGTAAAACAAAAAACGTACACGCTCAATGAATTTTTTACAAATTACGCATTGATTCTTACTGAACAGATGGAGGCTAGATAAAAAACGTGTCGAAGCCATGCAATGACTCTGATTAAAGATAATGAGCAGTTTGTCGAGGAAAGACTATGATGCGTGCACATCAGCGATATAGAAACGTAAGAATATAACCGACGACAGCTTTCTTATTGCAGTTGCGAGTCTTATAATGGTTACCTGCACCCGTTGACTTTTTGCAACCGGAGTAAGAAGCTGTGCTCTCCCCATATAGGCTTACGAAGCGATCTCTTCCTGTCCGCGGTACTACCGTCCACCGTACACACCGTCACACCCTACTCGCGGCTTTCACTCGTCGCGTGGATGAAGTCTATCAAGAAGAGAAAAAAGTGAAAAGGGTATATACGTAGACGTGGCGTCAAAAAGGGGGAAAAAAGTGGTCTAAGTGCAAGTGCAGTCGTCGACTCTCGCGAGATAGCTATCTCTCTCCCACTTCTCGATCGCTTTCAAGGTCCTATATATAACGTATACGCATCAGTTCGACTTACGACTTCTTCATCCGCTATATAGCACATTAGGTCCTTTCGAGTGTCCGCGCGCATACACGACAGCTCGCGTATATATATTTATGCGCGCAAAGACGCATAACTCCTCGCAGTTACCTGGCGAATCTCCTCGAGAGCCGAGGCACACGCTGCTCCGAGGTATTACGTAATCGAGTCCGTCAGAGTCTCGTTCCTTATTCGAAGAGGCACACATATTCGACCCAAGACTCATTCTATTGCTCGGCGCATTTATAGTTCGACTCGCGTACTTTTCTCACACTCTTGTCGTGCGGTTCAGCTCGCGGTTATGCCTTTCGACTTGTAGCCAGGCTCTTGCATCACAAGTACACTTTGAAGTTATTTTTCCGATTAGTGAACATTTTCATTTTGGAAAAGTAAAGCCGGAAAAAGAAGCCAACGATGAAGTTCGTGTTAGGATTTGTTCTTATTTGTGGAGCTTTCGCTGGACCCCTGGAGGAAAAGGTTTTGAGGGATAGGACGCTTTTTATCCGGAGTTTACCGGGTTATCCTGGAGGAAGGAGTAATGTTTACGAGGTTTACATGGAACCTTATCTATTTGTGAGCACGTTCTTTCTAGTTATTCGATTAATTTTTTTATTATTATTTATTTTTATAATTCGGCATGAAAAGTATAATGACAATTTCTGACATGGATGATTTGTCTACCCTTTTCTTGCTTGAATTACGTAGTTACATAAAATATATTTTTTATTTGTTTTATTGTTTATGCACAAATGAGTGTTTTTCTGTATTTTAGAATAGAAATGTGTTTAACGGGTACTTTTTACTGATCTTCATTTTAATTGTTAGTGAAAATGTTAACAATATAATAATATGAATTGTAAATATTTTTATTGCACGTACCTCCTTTTAAGCTGTTAAAAGCTCGATTACATATATTATGATGATTTTATAACTTGGTCAAATCTGGCTAATTTGTAGAATTTTCATGTATTGTTTTTTAATCATTTGTTCAAATGCATTAGCGTACATATTAGTCATGTCAATATTGTACACAGTTGTTAAATATTGATTCTTCTTTTCAACAAATATTAAGATGTTGACGCGAATTTCTTCTTGACATATTTATTTTTATTATTATTTACAGCCTTAATCGTCAACTGGAACTATTTTTTAATTTTGTTATGCAATTTTAAAAAATAACTTAAATACTCATTCAACCCCGATATCGAAAATAATGATTACACTAAATATCTCGCGTTCACAGATATACAGTGTGTTTGAGTTCCGAAAATATAATATTCAAATAATTCGTAGCTGAATCATTGTATTACATATGCGCTTTTTTCGGCGCTCCTGTAAAGTAATGCAATAAATCATTTACGCAAAGCTACTGCGTTACGTATGCATTTTTTTTACAATACATCATTTGAAAAGTTTATTTTACAAAAATTCATATCTGACAATAACATTCAAATCCTTTCAAAGTTGCAACAGATCATAAAAAATACCCTATGGAATATTTCACGACACGCAACAACATTGCGTACTCTATCATTAAATCTGAAAACAGTTCCCCAGGAGCAAAGAACTTGAAATAAAAACAATGTCATCATAACAAAACATCCTTCAAAATTATATGTTATGTACGTAAAAGAATCCTAATCGGATCATAATATCAGTACAAGTCGTAATTTCCAGGCACTCGGTATAAAAGCAACGGTAGAACTGAAAGCCTTGGACGATAATGGAAACACTGTAGAAGGTCCTAGAGGTATCCTCACTCTGGAGCAAGTCCGTAACGGCGTCCGAATTTACGGAACTATCACCGGATTAACCAAAGGTCTTCATGGTTTCCATGTCCACGAGAAGGGCGATTTGACAAAGGGTTGCTCGTCTGCCGGACCGCATTTCAATCCCTATTTGGTATATGCAAATTCAGTAACAAACACTTATTTCTATACTTATTTACACTTATTTATTCATTTACGAGATCGGCAATAAAAAGGAAGAAATCTAGATCTAACGCGAAGATAATGTGTTATCGCGATTGAATTAGTCAACGATAACAATCTTTTCTTATTGGTAGGTTAATCACGGAGCACCGAATGACCCCCTTCGACACGTGGGTGACCTGGGTAACATCGAGGCCGGCGAGGACGGCGTCGCCCAGATCGACGGAGTCGATCACTACCTCACATTGACAGGTGTTCGCGGAGCTATCGGTCGAGCCATTGTCGTCCACGAGAAACAAGACGACCTCGGACGTGGTGGCAACGAGGAAAGCGCCAAAACTGGATCAGCAGGTGCAAGACTCGCTTGTGGAGTTGTTGGTTTCATCTGAATATGAGACTTTAGTGTCTTTCTCTTTGACTAACGCATACCTTTGTATTTATAACTATTATTTTTTTATTTTTACACTCGAGATCAGTAACGTTGAATTCCGTACGTGCACAGTCGCGTCAATTTCATCATACGCACTCGACTGGTTTGCATATACAGATCGATTACATTACTTGCGTTTTCATTATATGCCAAATCTACTATTTATCTATGGAGCGTCTTTTTCTACTTAATTTTTCATAGAGTGAGTATAGTTTTATAAAACTATACGTACTTAAGTGTACGCATATAAGCATATGAAATTTGGAATAAAATTGTAAAATAATGATTTTTCCGAAGTATATACCCTTGATACATAACGTTTACAAGCGATAAAATGACTATTCAATAATTCCTCATTAAGCAATAAATCAACAGCTCATGATTGATAATAAACTGGTTTAATTATTATTTGTCTTATAATATTCGATTGAGCGTGTTCGATAGAGGTAATGCGGTTGTTTAAGAATAATTCAACCAGAAGTCGGACATTCCCAGAGAAAGCAAGTCTCATTTAAAATCCCACGCGAACTCGCTTGTGTATACTAATTTACGTATAATAATAATAATCGATATACTATATGTATATACATATGTGCGTATGTACCCGGGACAAAGTTATATATACTCATGTAAGTGGCTTCGCCATATTTTCGGCTAGTTATAGGCGGTTTCTTCCATCAGTTCCACTTACCTTGAGGAATGATCAACAATCGGTAGGTAACAAATCAATATTAAGACGCGTTTTTTAACTCGTTCCAGTGTGTCTTCGTATTACGAGTGCTCCACGCTTGTGCTTTGTGTTTGAGGTATTGAACAACGATCCCACGTTGTAACTTAACTTGACATTTTAATACGAGCAATAGGTGTAAAGGAAAATGAGAAAAATCTAATATTTTTCATGATTTGATTCATTTATAAGATCGTTTCGGTAATTACTGAGGTAGAGCCATATTTAAATTTCAATCGCAAACCCAATAAAGCGGTATCGCGATAGAAAAACACTTTCAGAAAAATGTATATTTTTTCTCCGACGCGGTACTAGCTATCGCTAAGAAAAGTTTAAAATCAAAGTAATTCATGCCGTTTTGTGGGAAGTAGTCCTGAATGTTGATCATTGTAAGCTATATCTGTTGGAAATTTCGAGTGAATTCTTCAGATATCAGCTGCGGCTAATGATCTTTTAAGTATCTTTTCTGACAATCAAAAGTGGAACGAACATGGTACATTGGTTTATCGTGATTTATTATGTTTCTTAAGATTTGAACATTTTTGTTTCATATAATATTACCGCTTTATTGGCTCAGTCCATAAAATTTGATTACGAGGCCCTGTTAAATAGTTTGAGTATAACTTGTCTAAAATGGTTTTTAATACTCATTCCAACCACTGAACCATGATTTACAATGATTGAGTGAATAAATATTAATTACAATAGAACATTGTCAGTCGTAGGCAGCGTATCAATCAAGGTGTGGAACACTTAAGGAATATTTTGTCTTCACTAGCCATATGTTCGTGTGATTAATTCGCGTGCGTGATGCACGCAAGCCTCCCTCCTCAGCCAGTAACTCCAGCATTCCTATTTTTTTAGCTTTATTTTTGAATTTGATCCCTTCCCTCGCAGCCGAAAATCATAATTTCTTCCCCGCGTCAAGACGAAGTCAACCAGCGTGCAGGGTCGTCGTCGCCGGAACATCCACTGGCAACGGGAGTTTCGTCGCGCTCTGTCAGGCAGTCCTCGCAAAGCTCTTCGAGCGCCATTCGGAGTTTGAGCACCAGTTCCGGCGATGATCTTCGTCTGCCGCGAGGGACGTCCGGTCGATGCTGCAGCTCGTTGCGCTGCTCCGCTGCTGCGTTGTCATACGGCATATGCGGCCCGGCGTACCGACGCTCTGAGGACATTGAACCACTGACGTTTACTATAACGATCGTCGTCGTCTCGGGTGCATATGTACACGATAAAGCTTGCGCATGTGTGTACGTGCATTTATCCGGAGAGAGGGCAGAGGGGATCTAGAACATCGTCGTGTATACATTTGTGTGTATGTGTGTGTGTGGCTATAGGCAGAGCACGAGCCGCGAGGGAGGATCGATCGTACGTCCAAGGAAATCGAGTTCGCAAAAGATAAAAATATGAACGAGCTTTTGATTACCGTTGCTTTCTTTTATGAAGGCTGTGGTTTGGTTTTGATAATTTCGAGATCGATTGAGGTGAATTTATGACTGTCTAGGGAATTTCTAATAATACGTCGCAGTTGGGAGCGATTTTTTCTGGAGATAAGCGTAAAGAAGATGAAAATTATTTATTATGATTACGAAAATGGTGCCCGACCCGATATGTCCTACAGAGTCCTTTGCTAGATACTTAGATGGCGATCGCGTCGTTCAGCAAATGAAATATTACCTTTCTTACTAATTTACCGTATTTATACTATACGGAATATTGATAAAAACTTGAAGCGTCGATTTTTATTTATAAAATTCAAATGATTTACCTTCGTCTAGCGATAAGAAGACACCTCGAGCGTGTTGTTGGAATGCCTTTATGTCAGATTCGTTCTCGTTTGAAGAACGTACGTTTGATTAATTATGACGGTTAATTTTTTATCGGTCTCGTATTAATACCCGCTAAAATAGTTTTCGTCTTATCATTACTTGTGCAAGTCTCGCGCAAAGCTAAAGTAAGAATTTGGCTGGTCGTTCGACATTGATATAATCATCGAGACTCCGTGTAAATACAAAGGTACGAGGCTTCGTGTAACGTTGCGAGGAAAAAAAAGTTAAAAAAGTACAGAATTTCACCTGCATATACACGAATGATGTTTTTCATTTCGAATACAGGGCGCATAGACATAGCCTCAATAGTCGTGTAGATTTATCTCTGAAAGCAATCGAGAATTCGTGGAAGGACGCGTTTCAACGCGAAAATCGATACAATGTACATATAAATATATGGGCTGGCACGTGAACCAAATAGCAAAATCTCGTTAGATTGCCTGGGTTTACAACGTACACATCAGTATACGTGTAGTAGTTCATGTAGTGATAATTTTTTCCATTTCGACTACTACGTTCCCACCTTGTTGATCCTCGGCATCGCCGTCAAGGTTATCCAAAATTTCTGCAAATTCTCCGTCAACGTCCCAGTTCAGTCTTCTGCATCGTCCGAAGGAACCGAAGCATCTCGTAATGGCTCGTCTCGTCCGTCTCCACATAATAAGTAGCAAACATCTTGCTTTCGAATTTCTTAATTATAGAGCGTTGAATATTATTTATTATTATTTTATTCCAAGTGATGTATGTCTACATAATGAGCAGGAAATTTTTTTTATGTTTCGCCGAAAAAATGAAAGAGTAAAGAGGTTACGTCGATTGTCGATTGTGATGAATTTAGTCATTTATTGTATCTGTATATATATATGCGGATTCGCGCATACGCGATCTAAGTCTCGGCTTCGACGGAATTCGAAATTCGAAAAGAATCTGGCTCGAGACGTGTAAATATTTTTCGCGGGGAGCGATTTTTATATGGACGATCGGCCGGGAATCGCGCGATAAGGAATCATCGGTTATTATTTATAGCCTCGATCGGTGAAAAATTGCCAGTTGTACATTACTCGAGCGCGGCATCTGTCGTGGCCATCGCAGCAAAAAAAAGCCATAATTACGACGCGTATATAGATGCGCGATTGACTTGCGAAATAAAGCGAATAAAGGACGACTCTATTATACCTATTACGTACGCTGATGTAGGTACTAACGCTGTTGCGCAATTCGAATAATTAAACTTACTATATGTGAAATGTGAAAGTTGAGCTTCATTTTTTTTAGATGGCTTTCGTTCGACGTCCTCCGATGAAGACAACTTCTTCTTTCGATAAAACTTTATTTTACTAGTTCATACATTGTTAGAGTATCGTTGTTTCTAGGGCGGTAATTTGTTTGAAATTGAAAACATTACTACATCGAACGAATTGTGGCGATATCTCGCGCAGATTTAGGGAAACGATGAATTAAATTTGATCGGTAAAACAGTTTTCCCGCCAATTTACGTATACTGCACTTTACATGTATACACAGATATGTATATCCGTATATGAGTAGTTGAATCGCATTTCGCATTATTACTTATCGCCAAAGTGGTTCATTTTTATTTATTTACCTAATCATGGTTGAAAATAAAGAAATCGAGGCGATGGAAGTAGATTCTGAGGCATCCACAAGTGAGAAATCTCAGGTTGTACAGAAAAACAAACATTCAAATGTACCTTGGTAAGATTGTAGATTCAATTTGGAGGTTATATTTTTCTTTGTTTAAATATAGTAACTGTGTGCATTTTTCATTCATTACTCATAATTTGGTCAACAGGATAGAAAAATATCGACCTCAAGTGTTCACTGACATCGTTGGAAATGAAGATACAGTTGAAAGATTATCCATATTCGCACAGCATGGAAACGCTCCAAATGTTATTATTGCTGGCCCACCTGGAGTGGGTAAGACAACTACGATCCTGTGTTTTGCCAGGATTCTTCTGGGATCATCGTTCAAAGATGCAGTCTTGGAGCTCAATGCTTCCAACGAAAGAGGAATAGAGGTTGTCAGAAACAAGATAAAAATGTTTGCTCAAAAGAAGGTAAATTTGTGCTAAAAACAATTGTTTCTAGTGTTGTAAGAAACTTGGATTTACTTTAAATATTTTTTCTTTTACCAGGTTAATCTACCACCTGGAAAACATAAAATTATTATTTTAGATGAAGCAGATAGTATGACAGATGGTGCTCAGCAGGCTTTGCGTAGAACAATGGAGATTTACAGTAGTACAACAAGGTTTGCACTGGCTTGCAACAACAGTGAAAAAATTATTGAACCTATACAGTCTAGGTGTGCCATGATTCGATATGGAAAACTGACAGATGCTCAAGTTCTTGCGAAAGTTATAGAAGTCTGTCAAAAAGAAAAAGTAATAATTAATATGCATTTTTTGATACTCTTATTAGTTTAGAATCTCTAATACCTTGGATAATAAATTGAATTATTTAGGTTTCTTATACAGATGATGGTTTGGAAGCAATCGTATTTACAGCTCAAGGTGATATGCGTCAGGCCCTTAATAATTTGCAATCAACTGTTAATGGCTTTAATCATGTAAATAAAAATAATGTCTTCAAAGTATGTGATGAACCACATCCATTATTAGTTCAAAATATGCTTCAATTCTGTACGCTAGGTGAAATTTGTAAGGCCTACGAAGTAAGTTTTTTTAGCATAGCAATTATGTAATCTTGTATTATTATTTTTGAACCATTGAAGTTTTGGATATTTCAAATATATATATTTTTAGATATTAAAGCACTTGTGGCATATGGGATATTCACCTGAAGATTTAATAAGTACTATATTCAGAGTTGCAAAGAATCTAAGCATTGACGAGTACCTAAAACTCGAATTTATTAAGGTATACATATTTAATTGTGCACAATACCTGTTATGGTTAATAATTTTTCATGAATTTATTATCAAAATTAATTTTAGGAGATCGGTCTCACACACATGGGAATCGTTAACGGAGTAAGTAGTCTTTTGCAATTAAATAGTCTTGTGGCCAGATTATGTCGTGTATCCTTGACTCATCAAAAAGCTGGTTAAGAATTAGTACGACACATTTATGATCGAAAATTATTTTATTGAGATCCATGTTTAATACATAATTTTTCATCATTTTATACTTAAAATAAAAATGATATGTAATAAGAGCTATGCGATATGATAGCATTGTGTTATTTTTGTAAAATACATACTATTTATAATTTTTTATAAAAAGTTCAATTTTATTACAGCAATTCCTTACTCTACTATAATTGAATATATCTTATCTGTATAGAATAATATTATATAAAACTGAAATTTATATTTGAATTTCATCTAGTTTTACAATCATATGCAAAAGTTTAAGTTTGTACACAATAATTTTTCGAATATATATGTTTATAAATATACTTTAACTTTAAAAATGGTTAATTTATAAATATAGATACTTTGCATTTATTTTACATGTGAGAAATATCTTAGAAAGCTGGTTAAATACAATTAGTATTTACATACGATTAATATTGCAAAAATATTGTTTATAGCTTTTGCACTTAATATAATAATTTTGTAATTTATAGTTAGATGTGATGTTACTTTACCATGCCGGACTAGTACACTTTTTCAGTGCATTAGATAGTGACTTGAATTACTTTTAAAGCACGTCAATAGAAAATTTTAACGGAATTTTTCGTTTAATAAATCTATCATACTTGCTTATATTTATCAATATACACAGATAAATTATCAGTACTTACAATTAAAATTTGTTCTTTTTTATAGTTTTTTTTTTATTCAATTGCTTTGCTTAAAAATATAATTCTAAAATAATCTCCCAATTATTACACTGAATGTCCCAGAATAGTCTACATTCTCATGTTCAATTGCAATTTATATCAATACCATTAGATTGTAACTATTTTTACATTGCATATATCGTCCATGTTGAAAAAAATCGACATATACTCGCTTAAATTCAGTTCGGCCATTACGAGACTATCGGTCAGTCTACTAATGCACGTTAAAAAGTGCTAAAGCGGAGAAGAAGAATGATGAAATGTGTCAGCCTGATCTATCTATGTACACTCGACGCAACAAAAGACTGTTTTTAATAGTACAACAAAATTGTCTGTACAATATTGATTGTACACGTAGGGTCGCAGGTAGAGAAAGATAATGGAAACGGTGGATGCAAAGCAGCATAAAATAGAGACTTATACGTTCTAGACAATAGAAAAAGTTCCAACGGCAGCAGTCTAAACCGCCGTGGACTTTAACCGTCAGCACCACTTCTCCATAGAGAGTTGGGTGAGGTGAGGTCTTGGCTTAGGCGATGGCCACCTCAGAGCACTTTGACATGATTCAGCTCTCGAGGGTGTCCTCGGTGGTGGCTGTGGTGCCTCTTGTTGTTGAGACTCGCAAACCGGAGGATCACCCCTATAGTTGCGCTTCGTCGGCTTCTTCGACGGTGTATACGTGTCCTGAATGAGATGATGATGATATTGGTGATGATGATGGTTGCTGCTCGACGTAGTGGGTGGTGCACTCTCGACTGATTGAAGACTCGCCGCTCGATGAAGGGACAGGCGTAAAGGCTTTTTCGGAGGGGCTGGTCGGCTCTTATTACTGCTACTACCATATTCTTGAGTGCTGTATGCTGTCGTTGACGCCTCCGAATGCTCCGATGCTCGGGATTGAGTGTCCTGGAAGATTAATGGTCTTGGTTATAGACAAAACATGTTTTACGGATCGCGGACAAATATTAATTTTAGTGTGAAATCCGAAAATTGTTGGAATTTTAATAATAGACGTGATTAGTTAACGAATCGAACGGTATTCAAATTCTCTATATGTTATTAACTCGCTTATAAATGATTAATCGAAGTTTATAGCGAAACTTTTTATCTACGCGTCTTTGACAGAAATTCTTAAATTTATTGAGAAAAATCTGAAAGAATATAAATTCTCACAAAAAATTAACATCAACACATTAAGATTTAAAATCTATTAAATAAATAGAGGAAATGACTTTGTGAAAAGTCTATTGTGTAGATAAAATTGTATTGTGTTTTAAGAGATCAGGACGAAAAGATTACAAAGCGATGAAAAATTTGTCACGAAGAAACTTCCGTTCTTTAGCGTCAGACATTAACAAAGAAGGCTTCTAAATCTCAAAGGACGCATCTACACCACAGGCAATATGTGAGATCTAATCAAAGCGCACACAGCGTGCGAGGCTCCCTCCCCATCTCATTATACCTGCATCCTGTAGTACGTTGGCTCTGAGTCAAATTCGAGCATCTGCAGCTTCTGCTGGTGCTTACTGCGGCTGCTTTTCTGATGTTGCTGATGCTGCTGTGGCTGCATCTGCCGTCGGGGAGATGACGAGTTCATCATCGACGAATTATGGAGTTGGTAGTGCTGCTGCTGTTGCATTAGATCTAGACTAGCTGTAGATTTGGCCAGATGTTGATGTTGGAGTTTGCCACTGCTGTGTCTTCCGCTTCGTGAGGTTCTCGATGGGGATAGTGCTTCGGTCGAAGAGTAATCGCTGTGACGACCGGACATAGCTTTTACATTTGGAAGACTTTGTCGCGTGTCCGGCGAACCTTTTAGTGTTAAACCTGGACCCATACTGGAGATCAGAGCTGTCACTTGTGGACCCTTTTGAAAGACCTGCATAGAAATCGACGTCATTTATTTATTAATTTTCTTCTCTCTCTCTCTCTCTCTCTCACTCACGCTATTCTCCTTCTCGCTATGAATGCGTTTGACAGATTTAATCCGGAACGCGAGGAGAGGAAGAGAACTGGATAATAAAAGAATGAAGAAAAAAATTATGCTTGCCGCGCACGCGGTCGAGATCAAAGAAAAACGAAATTCATCCAGATAAAAGCTGTTCGGTAGCACGCCCGTAAGCGTAGGAGCTTTAATGCGCGGATATATTCCGACCCAAGTTTTATGCGCTATTTCATAAAAAATTCCGTTTGACAACGCAACGAAAAATAGAGGAATATTTATTTTGTCAATGTTATTACATCAGATAAAACGTACAAACGTTTTCAATTCTTCTCAATCGAATGAATTGTAATCTCTTAAATTAATATAGAAGTACACGCACTTCGAAAGAAAAAATAATATTTAAAATATTAAACGTTTACGATCATTGAACCATAAAATAACCCACCTGGTGCGTTATACTTCTCTAGATCAAAGTATATACGTCAAAAGCTATATATCTGTTGATACACATATTATACTCGTAATAATGCAGTGCATAACACTAAAGCCTTTACAAAGTGTTCATAAAAGTCCGTCCAACACCTCCATGAGAAAGTATATATACATGTTTTACATATATACATATATACTGGCTATACATAGAAAAGTCCGATACCTGTAGGTGATCCTTTCTGGCGGGTGGGGATTCGATGGCGGCGTTGATAGCGTTACTGTCGACGGGAATTTCCGTCCTCGGGGCCAAAAGATCACGCACCTGTTCCTCGAGGTAACTGATACGGTGAGTCAATCGGAGATTGTCTGATCGTAAAGTACGAAGTGCTGCGAGAGATTCGTTCTTGCGGAGGACGACGATCTGAGCTGCGTCTGGAGCTACAGCCAGGAGACGAGCTAAATCGCTTCGCCCCGCACCCACCACTAACTTTCCGTTGACCTCGAGGATTCTGTGAGAAAAATTTTATTTTTAACTTTTGTCAATTATTTATCGACTATACCTTACATTATTATTGCGCACATCTTAAGAATTCGTACTTGACAATCAATGTAAATATAAATTAAATGCAAATATGTAAATGCAATTTGCTTCTGGTACTTTGACATTAAAATCGATGAAGGCATTTTTAAAATACCTATGTTGTACACCGTATCTATAGATTTTTATCTCCATTTCAGACTAAACATTTGTAAAAATAACTTTCAATCGAAAATATCCAAACGTTTTACTGAATAAATGTTTTTTCGTTTTGTTGTATTGTATCGTATGCACAAGCACTGGAATATTCGAAAAGAACGAAAAAAACATAGAGCTTATCTCTCGCAATCTAAAATGAATGTCATAGAATTTTTTGTAGACTTGAAAAAAAATAATATTCAGAACTATAGCTCGAGCTCGCATTCAGATATATATACTTGCAATTGTTCTGATAATGTATGGTAGTAATATTTAAAATTCATCGCGTCGATAACCGCAGTCGTAATTTAATAAACACAAAGTTGTGCTCGAAGTTCAGTCAAGAACGTCAAATTTTCAATGGCTCTTGATTCGTGTACTTCGTTGAGCAATATTGCACTCTGGAAACTCGATGCTCATGTATACGCTGCTAGTAAAAGAAACAGAGTACTACTACGAATGTAACTTTGTTGACCTATATTTATTGGCATTAATTGGAGTGTTTTCAAACGAAGTGCCTTCACTCAATTTGTCGATACAAGGTAAAAGGCTGTTGTTGCTTTCGTTATTTTCTTTTTTCTTGTACGTGTTCTTAGTTCTTTTCGAAGTTCTAAAATAAACGCATTTAACTGAAACTGCATACCCCGATTAATTAAAGCTGTGTGTTCCACTTGCGCATTAATTATGCAGCATAAGCTATAGCGAGATTCTCTCCCTTATTAAGATGGTGATGATTCAAAGAAAAAAGTTCAAACGATTCTTCGCGATGGAAAATACGAGAAACTTGGATTTAGGCCTAATTCTGATCTATTGTGCGCAATTAACAAGTAGTTTATTTCATTATTGAACTAATTATTCTGACCACATTTTCTAATTCAATGGGAAACGTGATAATACGAAATAAATGTTCTATTATTACTATTAATTAATAGAAACGTCGTTTAATATAAATATTTTTTTATACTCTCTTCTCATTTCAGGTAATGGCATTAGTATAATCTCATAATAAATTAAGAATGTTACTCGTAGATTATTCACAAGGATTCTAAGCGTATTATTTAACCAAATTATTGAATAAATCTGTAATCCATTTGTAATTACCAATTCAATATCAGCTATCAATAAAATAATAATTACATTTTTCTTGTAAGCTACCAACTTTCAACGAAGAAATATATAAAGTTTAGTTATGTATGTTCTAGACAATAGTTATTATGATTATATATTTTCTATTTATTTTTCATATAATTGGTTTTCTTGCGGTATTTTAGCTCTATGTGTAGGAGAATTGATTTTTTTCTGTGAGCATGGGAAGAGTCTCATAATACATCATCTAATAGACTTCTTTCGACGCTGATGAAATCTCTTGAAATTGTGGTTTTCACGAATGTTCTGTACACAATCGCATATCCACAAACCCATCCATAAATCAGTTCCCCCGCTGCCCCACAATTTCGTTCAGCTACAAATGGCTTTGGAATTCGAAACTATTGCTAATCGCTAACTTCATAATCACGTGGAAATCCGTGATGATAGATCCAATACCCCGAGTTCACGATTGATCAACGCGAAGCTTCCGATCGAATACGGTCAGCTCTTATGATTCTTGCTTCTATACGTATACACACACAAGCCTAACTCGAATGAGCAGGAAGAAGTACGCTTAAATATATATATATATATATATATATATATATATTGTACAGCTAAGGGTCATGCGAGGCTGAATAAGTTGCAGGTGCAATTAGCGGAGGCAACCGGCGAAGTTCCGCTCGAGGCGGGTACTGCTTCACGCTACGACGACCCTTGGGAACGGAATACCAAGATTGTCCATTGTTCCTGCGCCAACTCGCCCACTCATCGACGGCGATGCTCTCGCGGTGAACCTTTTCACGAATTCGCGAGGCTGCAGTGTTATTCTAGGCGTAATGATTTTTCCAATAAATATCGATACATTCTTAAAGTAGCTTTTATTGCTGTCTGAACTGATGGTTAGTTAAATATTTGTTCAGTAATTAGTTTAAATGTGTTTTTTACCAACACGCACACTGGAATAGCGAACACTGGTATTCGTGTTCGAAACAATAATGCAATGCTTTTGAAGTCAGTGTATTGATTTGGCTGCGAATACTATTAAAACAGCATGAATGTTCGTATACAATTCTCAAGTGCAATCGAACTTGATAATCAGTGCAGAAGCACATTACACCTTATTTATTTTACTTATATGCATGGAAATTAAAGTATGTTTCTATAAATATCATTGTACGTGAAATATAGTGCACAGAAATTATAAATTTCATGTCTCGTGAAATTCTGTATACTTTGTATTCAATTTCTTTGTAATTTACTTTAACGTTTTTATTATTCGTAAATGTACTAATAATTGAAATTATTTCATTTTTGTATTACAGTATTGTAGCTGGCGATACGGTATAAATTAATGTTTAGACATTAATTTTTATTGATAAAACTACTTGCTTTAAAGCATTTCTCGAAGTTTCTAAGTTCAGATATAGTAAACAAAACAAAAATGTCTCAAGGGAAAATAGTTACACGTATAGCTTAGAAGGTAACTAGGAGGTAACTAGTTCAGTTAAAGTCATTTCCACTGTGTTGCGAAGAAATTTAAAACTGAAACGCGATATTCCGACTAATGATTCTAACAAAGTTTCTTCTAGTAATTAAAAACTTAAATTCCAGACAAGCTATATACGTACCACATATCCTTATATTTTGTATATACCAAATGTATAATATATGTGTGTAATGTGTATTGTGTATAAAGATATTTACTATATTATTTTTACTCTTTAAGCATCTATAAATGAATCATGACTAAAACATTAAACGAGAATATTCATGCTTGAGGAATTAATACTTGTTATATCCATAACAAAAATCCATTTGTTTTATTCGAATATAAGTGCAGTGTGTTATGTATATATGAAAATGAAATTCCGTAGTTTATCGATCGTAAAATGTTGCTCTGAATTTAAAGAGGTAGGAGTAAAACGTAGCAAACGATACTGACCTATCTCCTTTACAAAGGCCGGAATCTTCAATAGCCCAGTCGACGTAGAGCCCTGCGGCATCTTCTCGAGGACCAGCGCCGAAACGAGGACTCTTCGGGTCTGCGCTAACTTCCACAGCGTGTATTGTTATTTGAGTAGATCCGGTGATGCAACTGCGAATACGATATCGTCGTTAAATAATGAAGGTAACGATTTCAGAGCAATAACTGGCTGGGATAGCTTCGAAATTGCACGCGCTAAATTTCAATCGACTTTATTAGTCTATATTGGTGTATACGAGGAGATTACAGTGGCTTCGCTCTAAGATTTTTTAATATACTTCAAAGCCACTTGGTTCAAATTCTTAAATAAAACACCGTTCAAAGTTTTCTCATAAATAGGTACCTGAAAATTGTATCGTTTTTCTGTTTCTCTTGGGTTTCCGCGAGTTCTATTGCCGCTTGAAGTGCTCGACTCTCTTCTCGTAGTGTCAAAAGTTCCAGTTCTTCGCGTCCCAGTCTATATTCTAGTTCTGCTTGCTGGATCCTTACGTCAATATTGCTAAAAAATGCATTTTAAATTATTCAATCAAGTTTATTATTTTATTAAATGAGTAGCAAAAATCCAAATTGAAAAAAAAAAAAAAATTCCCATACCGGGAATCGAACCCGAGCCTCCTGGGTGAAAGCCAGGTATCCTAGCCACTAGACCATATGGGAGTTGAAGTGTAATCGTTTAAAGACGTACTTCAGCCGTTATTTCGCGAATGAATTACTCAATTCTAATACTACTAATAAATTATTAATAAAAAAATAAGAATAACTTTTACGCGATTTAAAAAATTACTGAATATTAATACCATTCAGAATACTAATTATATCAATAATCATGTTTTGAGCCTATTATCTTAAAGAGTATATATTTATAATACGAGTATATATTTACATACATTACCGATGAGTCTATCATATATGTAAAGTATATGCACACTTCTAGATAATATATTATCTGTCCACGAGGCTGTACATCGTAATTGTACCTTGTAAGTGTATCGAACAGTTTAGAATAGTTTCGTAACGTATATTTAAATGATAAAAACGGATAGCAATGTCAACGCAGAATCGCAAAAAAAATCTATTTATTCACTTGTGTATATATATATATGTAAAAGATAAATTTGAGCCTATAAGTTAATTATAGCAAAATGTAAGCGTTCTCACTCAGTTATATCAAGCCGCTCGAGGGCTAGCTTTAAGTTTTTTATGGCGAGTCTCTTGTTGTCGGCGTCTCGTCTGAGCCTTTGAAGACGTTCCTCGGTAGCCTTTCTGTCCGCCTCCGTGAGAGGCGGCGTTCCATTGCGCAATGCCAACCGGTTGCTCAGAGTATTGCACAGCTGACCCTTGAGCCTGCCAATGGGAAAGACAGTTAATTGGGAATACGAGGATCGTTTTGAAAATCTATTGTTTCCATTGATTTTTATTATGTTTCTTTTTTCTCTTTTAAGTCCCTTTTACCTTTTGACGTCGCCACTCGTTATGCATACTTTCCTGTGCATACTTTCGATCGACTGACTGCGCTGTACGAATGTTAATTTAACCTGTTGCTCGTTGCCGACGTGCTCGGTCTTTGGAAAATTGAAGCGTTTAGAGCGAAGTTCGCGCTGACGGTCTTTGAATTTCGCAACGTTTACTGGTATGTATATAATGTTCGAGAGGATATTATACAGGCAACGGTTTCGCGTTTGTGCCCGTTACGGAGCATCGATTCAGCGCGCGCTCGCGAGCCAAGCGCGGTTATATTGAAAGAAAATTGCCTCGTTTTTTCTGTTCATACCTCGTTAAATGCACCTCGTTAATTGCTTTGTATATTGAATAATCGAGCGACATCGACGCCTAGATGTCAAGACGACAAGATTTATAAGACAGTAATTATCATGTCTGCGTAGATGGGAAATGCAATTTTTTATGGCTATAATGAAATATGTATATACTATAATAATAATAATAATAATAATAACCACTTGATACTTACGTTTGGATAATGTTTTCCTTGTCTCGTAAAGCGACACGCAGAGAATCTAACTCCTTGTAGTAGTCTCTGTTCCTATGACCTGCCGGTGAGGTCATGCCACCGGAAACGCTACCGCCCTTTTTTCGCCTCGGTGTCGAAGACAACGATACTTCTATACTAGCCATCTGCCAACAAAGAGAGAAAGAAAAAAAAATTAGAAATTTCTTTTAATACGCACATTCATTCTCTTCAAACGAGGTCTATAATCTGCGAGAGCCGAATTGTATTAAACATGATAAATTGCCAGGTAACGTGCACTTGACGTCACTGCGTCTGTTGCATAGCGCGAAGCCTACAGATTTTTTGAGCCATGAATAAAAAATCGTACGGTAAATCTCCGACTGCGAACTAACTACCCCCCGTAGTAAACGCCAAATGCCAAGGTTGAAAATAAAGTGTTTCTCTCTCGCTCTCGCCTTACACGCCGTAAAAAGGCCTTATTTATTAGTTTTGAGTAAGTCGAGAGAGACAACAACTCGCCCACGAAAGAACACGATTAAAAGTCAGACTGAAATGAGTACGTATGCTCGGTCGCACTCGCACAGCGCTTGAAAACGAACAAAACGAGGCTTTGGCTTTGACCTTGCGCATGCACACACTTTGCAAGCAACCCTTTCCCTAGCGCGTGTCCTCGAGGAGGTCGGCCGTGACTCTCGCACTCTCGCTCTCTCATTCTCTTTTCGGACCACCAAGTGCGCGGCGAACAATTGACTCTCGATTAAACGCACATTGCCTCTATAGATATATACCTACCACATATACATAAGATGTATATGCATGCTGAGTGAATGCGTCTATGTGTATATGTATATGTAGAGGAACTTTCTTTTTAACGACTTTTTTGCACTATGGACTTATATCTTCTTCTCTTTGACTTTTTTTATCGAGATAGACTTTCTGTGATAGAGCGGGGAAGAGTATGCGTCTGTGCGTGATTTTCGAGAGGATCGTATGAAATGGAAGCTCTCAGTGGGATATGTCGCTTTGAAAGGATTGTAAGGAGAGTGTATATTAAAATAAAATGCAATAAATTTTTCTCAGCTTGAAATTCTTATAGTGAATGGCAAGATTTTTTCATAAACAAAACTTATAGATTCTATTAAAATTCAATCTTTTAAATGCAAAAATATTCAAACGCCTCAAAGAATACTATCATGATAAGTCATTATTAATTTATTATTTTCGCGTCTACGTGGTAGTGTTTATAAATAACTTCTTTTAAGTAATATATACTTGGCAAGCTATATTAAGTTATTTTTTTTCACAATTGTATTAATGGGTATTTGGTTCAAGACTTGTATAAGTACGCGAATCAATGCGTGGATGCGTAATTAGCATTTATTAGAGCGTAATGTTCCATCGCACTTCTTCTCATTGCGATCCAAGAATCAAAGATCTTCCATAAAATAAGAAGCAAAACTTGGCATGTTTATTCGCCGCCTTAAAGGTCAAACTATACTATACAAACATTTTAAATTAATTTATTGTTTCTCATCAAAATTTACTTGAAGTGCTAAAAACTGATCAAGGGGAACCATGCTATAATATAATCCACTTACGATAAATAACGATAACACAACTGCTACTCAGTCAAAACATATTAAATTCCAATAAAAAGGTACAAAAGTTCTAATATTATATACATCAGTGTGCCAGCTACGAAAAAGTATAGGTTTCGTGGCAAATACGTTAATTTTCCAACTCTGCCGTATAACCTTCGTGTACCTTTTGCAAATCGATCGGCACGGAGCGAAACGTTGTCCGTGAATCCCTGCAGCGTCGCGCTAATTCCCTTGGCAGGTCGTTAAATTTGTCAGGCACGCACACACTCACACATATATATATATATATATAATATACTAATCCCGCTAATTGCAAAACAAACGTCCAACCAACCTCACACAAAGAGCGACTCCCAAGAACATAAGGAGAAAATCCAGAGAGCACTGATTCCCAAGGATATCCGCAACTCTGATTTAGTATCATCTTTGCGCGTCGGGCATTCATTTTGCGTAACGCCAACCGCAAGATAATCGCGTCGCGAGCTGCGCGGCCTTATACATATGTATATACGTATATATTTCTCTTTCCGAGTTATCTGTGGCCTCCTCCCGCGACTCGTTCATTCGACACATCCGCAATGCCCATGGGATTATCGTCTACGAGATTTATGTTAGTCGGAGACTCATCAGGAGTGAAAGGAAGGGGGAACATAAGTGTATATATGTATATATCTATAGGCAATAGCGAGGCAATTCCATTATTGCGCGTGAATGTGTGTCTACGTACCTAGAGCGTCACGTGATCGGTTAGCCGCTGCGAGATAGAGCTTGAAGTGTATAGGCACTCATGTGCGGCTACGAGAACGAACAAAAAATAAAGAAGAAGGTAATCGGGGATTCCCCATTTTCTTGGAGAGATAACCAAGCGGTCTGGCGACGGCACGTTTTCAGACCTTTTAACGATAATACCTACTCGTTCGCCTGCCGATGGTATACATATATATGTATACTGCTATGTGATGTAGAGGCGGTTGAAAGATAATGCGATGTGACGACGAGTTATTGCTTCAACTTGATGCTCTCAGAAATTGTTTTTCTGAAATTCCGCGATACTTTATACTTTTTGCTCCATCGCACAGAGGAAGTTTTATAATATCAAAATTCACAATTTCACTGTAAAAATACGTTTGGAAAATTCGTTCTGAATGTTTCTTGAGAATCTCAAATTTGATATTTTAAAATAATGTTCGTGCATGGATATAATATATAAGTATATATATTTTTACTTTGGAGACTATTAGTCTGATTTTCACTTGGCAAGGTTTGGATTCTTCATTTTTATAGCATAATATCGGAAACATATTAATGTGTTCTTTCGCCAATGCTGTTTTCTTTTTCAATGAATTGTCAAATTTCGGAAACTTGTTTTTTACTGTTCATATTTTTACATAGATTAATATTTATTGTACGATTTAAAATAAATCAAGTGCCTCGGAATTGGTACGCTTTCATTAATTTATGCAATTAATGAATTCGTCATAAAAAGCCTATGTTTATTTTTATTACATTGTCTATACTTATAATTATTATATATACTATACTTGCAAATTAAAATTCAATTACTTGTAACTAAATACAGAAAATGAGTTAAAACTATATGCATACATATATTATGCATACTCCTTTTGTTTGAAATTCCATTGAAAATTCAACTACGCGATTCAAATTTCAATTACAGAAGGATGAATTTTCAGTAACGTGCACGGAATAAAGTTCCACGACATTGAGCTAAAAGTCCAATGAGACATTTTTAAAACTTTATTACACATTACTAATTGGTAAACAATTAAACGATACTCTTTATTTACATTTACTCTTTATTAAAAAACCATTAGGAAGAACATAAAGAATACAGAAGGACAATTAACAATAGTTTAAAAAAATTATTTTTCTCCTTTCATTATACAAGTATACTCGATTTATTTTTCAAAGAAAGCCATTGATACTCAGCCTAATCTAAAAGAGAACGACAAGCGTGCATATTTTAAGACTTTAAAAAGCGAGCTTCTTGTGCCAAGCTAAGGTGTGCGTAGGACATTTATTTTCTCCCTTTCTGCTGACCCAGGGAGCGTGGACGGTTACGCGCAAATTCTGTTTTGTTGGCACTGCCGCCTTCCTTCCGGCCCCTTTTGCTTACCTTTTTTTGTTCCCTTAGCACCTTTCTCACGGCTGAATTTTCACGATGACGCGCTACTTTACGGCTTTGCCTGTAATGACCCTGTCCCCTGCAGATGCGTATATATACGAATTAAAGCCCGAGATGCGTCTCGGCTGATGAAAAATTTTCTTCTATTCGTGAACATTGCCAACTGAGGCGTGAGAGATTCGATTAGCGTGAAATACTAGCAGACATATTGATTTTTATAAATCGTCAGAGTAGAAACGAATTATCGATATATTTTGTAGAGATCGCGCGTTAAAGCAAAGCTGGCTTCTGTAAAATTACGATTTAACATAAAGCGCGAATTTCATCGTTAGTTACGCGTAATATAAAATTCATTGAATTATATAATAGATCCTAAGAAAACGTAAGCAAAGCAATAACGCGTACAATCTGTGTCAGCCAAATTCTCTATTATATTCGTACATCGAGGATTAGAGAGAAAATGGTTTTAGAGTTTACGTGCCAGTAGATTATACGGCAAAACTAGTTCTACCAACTTCAAACTCATAAACTATGATTATATAAATATGTATGCGTTCCTATGCAGTCGTGCAAATACGTAAGCACGTCGCATTTCGGCAAAATTTCAAAAAGTTCAGTACCTTCTTTCAAAAAGCAAATGTTCTATTAAAACGCGGAGCTTTGAAAAACCATGTCTTCCCCAGGGTTTGATGGAAAATCAGCTGAGCGAGAAATTCCCTTGCCTGCGACTCGAGAGAGTGTGCAAAACCGTTAGTACCATACGACCTTTCCAAAGCGCGCAACTCAAATACGCTTCGCAGAAGTGTGCTTGTACAGCGACGTTATACACGAAGACGTAACGTACTATAAAGAGACGATTAAGCGACGGAAGTAACGAGCAAAAATGAGTGGTATAACGAAATATTATATTTCCTCGTGCTCAAGTGTTGCATGTGCGTACATATACATATATATATATATATATAAACACGCGTCTAAGTTCTTTTTCGCGCATAATGTTGCAGCACGCGTAGTTTTACGACGTCGTAGGTCGTATCATAGCAAAATTCTCGGCTCTGAGTCACATCTAGAAGGTTTAGAGACAACTGCGATACGAAGGATAAATAATGCAAAGTAAGCAAATAGAAAAAGAAAAGAAAAGACAAAAATAATGCGCATACGAAGAAAAGTACAAAGGGGAATAACGCGCAAGATTCTTTACAAGGAAGTAGAAGAAGCTTGGGTGAACGAACGACGTGTCTGCGTAAGAGAGTCTTACCTCAGCGAAGGAAATAATTAGAGTTACGAGGCAGGCATTGTATATATGAGCGCAAGATCGGTACTTCTTTCACAGTTGCTTAGACTCATCTTAGCGGTAAATCGCGCGGCAACATACCAGATGCTCTATGCGCGATAAGCCATTTTTCTTCTTCCTCTCTCTCAAATGATTAATTGCCGATGTATCATCCGCTAATCAGAACCAAATCGTAATCGCCATTCGCATAAGCCGCGCGTACGGAATTCTTGGAAAGTCATCTACGATATTGTATATCTATAGATAGATAGATATATGCGTGTGCGTATGTGTGTTTCAGATTCAATATTGTTGCGTAAATAATGTTTACTCGACGTGCCACGTGTGCATACGTCTGCCGCATCTACGTTAAACGCAGAGAGTCGTCTCGTTGCATTTCTCTTCCGCAAAAATGCGGTAATTGAAAAGGTGCGAGCGTTAGAATCTCGAATGTGGCGCGGCTTCACTTGAACTGCAATTCTTTTATACTTGTTACTATGTTCATTTTAATTGCAATATACATGTATTACAGTCTTGAGAAAGAGAACGAAAAAATGTGAGGATTAAGAGACGCTTAATAAGTTGGTCTTGAAAATGGCACTACATATAAATTTAGAAATATTCGATTGTACCGCAAAGTTTATTAAACATAATTTTTTATTAGATTTATTATTATTTATTTACGCGTTTATACAGTCAGAACTCATAAATAGTAAATAATAAATATTAAATTTTATTTATATAAACATTTGAAAAATATAAACGATAATGTAGTAGACGCAGAGCGCGCTAATGAGACTTTCGTATAGCAAGAACTTGAATAAGAAAAAGAATACTTTTCATGAAATTATTTATAGTAATTGCAAGATTAGTTAATTCCGTAAGTAAAACTCAAACTGTGAACATCAATGCTAATAAAAAGTATTATTAAGTTGAGTGCAGAACTAATCGCGTAGCATCATTTAATACATATATATACGCGACTGCCGTTTAAAAACGTTGAAATGTCAGCATCGGGGACTGCCGATAAAAAACAAAGGCAGGACTTCGCAAACGGATCTAATAAAAAGCTAGTGGGCGTGAAGTGAAAGCCCTCATTTAATCGAGCCACTTCGCGAGCCGAGTCGAGTCGAGTCTCGAGTCTCCTCGAGGGAATTTTCCCGCGCCGTCAGATGCGCACTGCGGCTGCAGGAGCGCGTTAAAACGTCGCCGGTCTCGCTCTCCAGCAACGCTGCAGTATTACGTTATATACATACATACGCGCACGCCAGTGCTCCGACACTGCAATCTCTTGGTCTCTCAGTATGTGAATCGTGTCAACATATATATATATATATATATATATATGCAGATGTTGCGTCGTACGTAGACATATATTCCGGGGGTCCGCTAGAATGCTCATATGTATATACATACACACGCATACACATATCCATATATAGTACACATACACAGCCGCGGAGTACATTTGCATGAAAATGTCCAGCGTCTACCCGGATTCCGAATCTTTCTCATCAAGGACACGCGCGTGTGTGTACGTGACACCTTAACAAGTTGCAGAGTTTCAAACTCGATCCGTAGAATCGCGCCGCGAAATTAACGCGCTGCTTTGAAAATTGTTTATTAGCATCGCATGTACTTGTTAAAATACCGAGTTGCATTGTCTTCCAACTATTCGTAGAATGTATGCTTTAAAATTTTTACACTGATCAACTCCTTCTATTTTCGGATGAATAAAGAAATTTCCTACTTAAACTCTAACTCGAGGGTTGTAAGAGTAGAATTACTCACTCTCAAATTTGGACTGAATTTTCGCTCGACTGACCTGAAAATATCATCTAAATGTGTATTATTTTTTAAACCATTTAAGTTAAACGAGTTAAGATCCTCAAAAGCTTCGGATTCTTTTTTTATATAAAATTTTGGAACTAAATACCAAACACATTCTCAAAATGATATTGAAGAAGTGATTTAGTACCAAGAATCATTTTATATATCAGCAATTTTAATACTCTCATATTCAATCTTATATAGAACACTTTTCAATCTAAAAAATTAAGGGCGTATCAATACATGTATATAGAATCGTATCTATTTGATATTGCGCATGCTCTTTTATATTCATTGATATATACAGGAGAAAGCTAGAGAGAGAGAGGACTCTAGAGTATAATGCAGAGCAGCGCACAGGTCAAAGAAAAAAGTCGTTCAAATGAAAGCTTGATTAAACACTGTCGGAGTCAACGAGATGCGAAATTTCATTGGTCTCGAGTACGCCGAGTAGGAAATAAAATTTTATCCGAAATCGATACGCGCACGCGGGGGTATAACATTCTGCACGCATCGTAGACTTCCAACGTCACCGGAGATTCTCTCTCTCGTCGAGGATCTCGACTAACGATAACGTGCCAGCGCCACACCTCTTGACTTCTTTTTCATCCTTTCTCTCTCTCTCTCTCTCTCTCTTGGATGGAAGGCGAGAGCTTTGTTTCGGTAAAAACGCTACACCACCTCCACTGCAGTTTAAGCGCGGTTGCGCGCTCGATGAAGCCGGAAATTTATGACTCGTGAAGTGTTGTCGTATTTTTCTCTACTCTCCGTGTATATATAGCTATATATTGTACACAGACGATTTTTAATGGAACGACCCTGGGGAAATAGATTTTATTTCGAGAGATTGTTATTTCGATAGAATTTTTTTGTATAACCTGAGTCCGCGCGTGTGTGCGCGCGCCTCGGATTGGATTCGGCTAAGTATATATGCGTGCGCTTTGTTTTCAAACCATTTAAAAACAGTGTATGTGTACTCGCTGTTCGTAAATGCAAAACCATCTCATCCAGTTTTCCTATACGAACATTCCAAACCAAAAGCCAGTGTGTATACTAGTATTGTATGTGCACTTATAGCTATAGGCTTACGCCAAGTGTTCTCTCTTGTGAGTGGCTGAGACGGAACCAATGTTGTAAACCGGGTCTATGAACTATCGTAGCCCGGCGGTGTTAGTACCACTTATAGACACAGCATCGTATAATTGAGGCTCGAATGACAACGGCTCGTCGCTCGGCTGTGTACTTCTATACAGCTGATGTAGGCGCGTTGACGTTGCGCTGTTTGCTTTCTTGGAAAATTCTTTCAAAGCACAAGGAACTGATGCTTGTTTCTCCAAGTTCTCTTCCATATAGCATATACACTTTCTATCGAAGATCATAAAAATTTTCATTCTCCTCGAAAGGGTCATCATTGACCTATTTAGCTTATTATATTCTGCAGGTATATACTGTTCAACGTACCTACATACATATATGTAGCATATATGCAAAGATAATCACATCTCCCCGTCGAATCTTTATCTGAGATAAAAACGATATCTGCGCGTATAGCGAGTTTAATCAAATAGCTTTTATAATACACTGCGAATTATAATACATATATATATATATATATATATATACATACATATATGTGTTTGTAGTCGCAGTAACTACATAGATCGGGTGTAAAAAATGGGCCAAGACGAAGGAATTTCTCTGGATGATTTTCAGCGCTAATCTTCGTCGAAGGGGGATAATAGCCTAATGGATCGATGTCCGAAACACGATCCCCTTGTGCCTTCGTCTTCTACATTCTCCCTCTTTCCTCGGGGCCTCCGTAGAGGCCAGTGACTCTTTGCAACGCTGCTCTGCAATCTTCTCCGGCAGATCTCCCTTTTACTCCAACGATACAGACGCTAGCGCATTCTCCTCTGAATGTGTATATATATGTATATATATATATATATATATATATACATATATATATTGTTTATACACGACATAGGTGAAACCCAATCTGGTCAATAACATTATGAAACTCCATTGCGATTCTTTATCTTCGCGAACTGTTGTTATTGTTTCTTTTTCTAATTTATTTATTATGATATAATTGCACGGAGGCACCTTTTTCCCTATATATACATACGATATGTCTTTATTCTAGAATAATATATATATATATATATATATATATATATGTATACGGGGATAGCTTTAAAATCATAGAATTTCCACTCCATCGAAGAAGAAATTTATTAGGGAGCAAAACGTGTCGTAGGAAATGTATAGAGGAACCAAGATGAGAAAGAGAGAAAAGTTCAGGCCGACGTATGGCGAAAGTGCAGAAAAGGCCTTCGCCCGGCTTGTTTTGCAAAGCGGCGTCTCTTCATTATTCATCCGGTTTCCTCCTACACACAGCAAGCGCTTTTTATTTCATCGCTTCGAGACAATGGGTAAGAAACCTGCGCCCCTTACGGCTTACTCGACTCACTACGCAATGCGATTTTCTATACACCGTGCGATCCGCGATGTAATTTCCACTGTGTGCGCATATACATATACATGCATAACCATCTTATAATATACCTCTCGATTTCAAGCGAAAATATATACGAAACACGAAATATTCGATACATATGCGCATACGTGCAATCTTCTCAAAAAACCTATAATTTTAGCTTATATTGTGTATATATATGTGTACATAATATATATATGTGTGTACACACAGCCGAAAAAAATCTCGGACTCGATGCTACGCCACTGGATGCAAAGTTTCGCGAGAGCGCGGGTCAGTTTTAATGGGACAGTAACAGCAGCAGAGCGGCAGCACACTAATTGTATGTATGCACGTGTGTGTAAAAGAGAGAGAGAGAGAGAGAGAGAGAGAGAGAGAGAGAGAAAGTGATTTTGGCTGGACCATGTGAGTATATATACCTATAGAGGCGAGAGTATAGGGTAGACGCACGCAAGTTTCGCGCATCTGCATATAAATCACCGGTCGACTGGCTCTTGCTCTGCAGTGCCAATAACCGCGAGACCGCCTTTTCTTATGCGAGAACGCGGCGACCGTTGAATTTTACGAGGCGTATATATGTATAAGGACGAGGGAGTTTTTGAGCTGGACTCTTCGAAAGACTGTATAATAGGCTTGAAAGCGCGCTCTGGTTCGCGAACTTCCAAGGGATAATATTTTGCGAAGTCGATGCGAAGAGTTTTTGGAGACAACGCTATCGAGCTGTGCATTAAACTCTCTGAATCTTTTGTCTTGTAAAAAGTTCTAAATGAGAGACTTTTTTCTATGGGAAATTCGAAGAATTTTGGCTCTTGAGATACTCTAGGATTTGAAATTTATACTTTTCGTATATACTTATACTGTTTTCTGAGCTAAGGTGAGATAATATTTATTAATATTTTCTTTTGTAAATATACGTGATATGCAATACTCAAAACCGGTTACTAAGAAAGACGATCAAATTTAGTAAAGACAATTTGATAGAAACGAAAGCAAGTAAGAAGATTTGGTGGATTTATAAGAAAAAAGGCGCTATATTTTTAAATGTTTGACTTAGGACATATTGTATTAATCTAATTATCATAATGGAATATAAAAATGTTTTTAAAATATAGTTTTTAAACCAAAAACCATACTTTTATAGACACAAGAAGAAAAAGATCTATCGTATAAGACTCATTAATCAATCAAATTAAGCCTTTTTCCATTTAGAGACATATAATAGTAAACAATGGTCGGTAGATTAAAACTAAACGGAAATACGCATTACAGAATCGTGCGAGCGTCTACAAGACACTTACCTTCGCTTCCAACGTTTCCAGATGGGCCATTCTCGGTTCCGTGAGCTGCTGTTGCGGCGATGATTCGCTACTAGTGTGTAACGCCGTCTGGAAATTACAATCGTAAAAGTAAGCCTTACTGCGTTGTTTATTACACATTTGCATGTATATTTTGCTCTGTTTATACGAAAATAATTACATATTTATTTCGTTACTGTTTATGTCTCACTTAACACGACAATTAATTTAACGACCTGTTCGCGTTAGTTAATTTCCTCGATTTCACGATCACAATATATGTTTAATCGTATTATTTTAATATAGTAAAGCCGAAATTATTGACGAGAAAAATATACCAAAATTATTCACACGCTTCATATGCTACAATTGCATAATGGTATCGACAACCCAGGAGCTTTGCGATTATAATTTCATTACATGTATTCGCAATTAAGTTAAATAACAATAATAAACGATAAATAATGATACACGTATGAGCGTAGCGGGCAGTATTTCCTAAAATTATATTTGCGAAATGATCATTGATAAGGCTTTGCATTACAAATCTAATTAACGTTAAATCGCACGAATAAAGTTTGCGTCGATCAACAGGACTCTATACAACTATACACTGGTCGTAATATGCATTTGGGAAATCATATGCGTTCGTCTTCGTAAATGAGCTATTTAAACAAAAAAATAAAGCAAGACCAAATCACATAAAATCCATGAGCATTTTGTAAGTAAATTTTTCATATCAGTAAGAGTGTCCTTGAGAGAACACTTCCACACTTACACAAACATGTAGAGACTGGTCAAGAACAAGAGAGGAAAGGAGTGAGTTAAGGATCCCAATAAAAGAAAAACTGGGAAAAAAAAGTCACGACTGGTATACACACACGTATCTCGAATACTCAGCTAAAGAGATAGAGAAAAGGTTGGAGAGGGTAGTTGTCGCAAAGAAGAGACCGCAAGGCATAGAAAGTGTATACGAGCCATTCTCTGACAGATTAACCGAACAACAAAATTTTCTTTATTGAACATTTTTTAATTATAGTATGGCACTGTATCTAACTTCATGAATTCTATTCGATTTTTTTCATCAAGGTTTTCAAAGTTGGCATTTTAAGTCAATTTTCAAAAAATTCTAACTTCAAAGAGAAGCATTTGTCACTAAAAACACAAAAGGCATTTTTGCTGTAAAAAAAGTTAAATGTTACAAATAAGATCCTGTTTATTATAGATGTGTCTATTAACGTCAAAACTTGGGAATGAAGTTGCATTTCTAATAGACACAGAAGACGTAAATAACTTTCAACGATGAACTTTGGAATTATTGTTATGAGATAGCGAAAGTGATTTATAAGTTTATTTCTAGGTCACAATAGAGCTTGATTCCCAACTTCTAATCTTCACGAGCACTTATGTATTCATCGAAGGCATCTTCATGAATTTTTTCATCATAAAACTCATGATCAATCATCTCAAAACTAAATTTCAAGACTTTCGTGACTTAGAAGATTATTATGATCTACAAGGATTTAAAAGGATTGTATTTGTAAAATTTAACTTTTTTGCAACAAAAGTGCCTTTTGCGTTTTTAGTGACAAATGCTTCCCTTTCAAGTTATAATTTTTTGAAAATTGGCTTAACGTGCCATCTTTGAAATACCGTAACTTTGAAAACGTTGATGAAAAAAATCGAAAAAAATTCATTAAGGTCGATACAGTGCCAAACTATAGTTTAAACAAGAAAATTTGTTTGTTCGATCGATTTGTCAGAGAATGAGTCATATACAATATATACGTACGTGAATGTGTATATATATATATACACCCAGACATCACTGTAACAAGAGAGATAATGCGAGGCTATTGCAGTCCGAGACTCTTTCTCTGTTTCCTCTCTTACGTGCGGCCGCTACAGCTTACACGGCATCCGCGGGGCTAAGGAAATATTTTGTTTCGCTAGAGTCACGATGCGCTCAGCATCCCAAGCGACGAGACACCTACGGTTTGTCTTTCTCTCTCGCTCTCTCGCTCTCTCGCTCTTCTCTGTGTATTCACGAATGTCTACCCAGAGTTTCTGCGTAAATACAGTATCCTTCCCGTTTGCGCACTCGCATTACGTTGCCTCCGCTCTATACGAGTAGCCTCGCAGTGTCGTTGCGCTCGTTCTTCCGAACATTTTCCTAATCTCCCTCTTATCTCCATCCGTTTTCATGCAATCAGTGCAGATACACTGATGGACCTTCGCGTGCTTTTAGCTTTCTTTTCACTATGACTTTTCATTGAAATTTTTAAATAGATGGAGTCAAATGATTACTGACGTCAAGTAATTACTATATTTTTTTAGTAATCAGCATGGAAATCGGAGTTGTGAAGGAAATTGTGGATTTAAATAATTCTGCGATAATAATAAATTGCGTTATTCGTTTGCTGTATATATGAAATAGAGATACAATTTTGCAAAACAAACACCTAATTATTAATAACAAAAAAATACTTATTAACTTGCAAAATATGATTATTTTTTTATTAAGCGATAAATTAAGCACAAATGATTCAACAGGCTGTCTGAAGTATTATTTAAAAATTGTTCCTACCGTTTATCAAAATTTATGCTATGTTTGAAGTAAAATTCGATCTGTAAAGTAGTAAAATTTGATGTTTATCAAAATTTACTGTACCAGTATAGTGAAATTAAAAATACCAATTTTGACTGTACCATACATCAAAATGTAATATAAATCGAGTTTGTCTATCAACCCATAAAGTCGATATAGTAATTTTTAATAGAAATTCAAGAAATATTTCATAATAATATTTCTCCTCTTATATGTAAGCCCTATGAGAGAAGCAACCTACGAGTATACGTTCAGGTGTTGCAACCAGCGATTAATTGAAAACGTATAAAATCAATCGTTCGTATTACGTGTTTAATATACGTATAGCTGATTTACGAGGAGCATCTGAACGTCTTCATTGTAAATTTCAATGTATCTAGTATACATTGTAAAACAAGCTATAGATATACGTATATATATATATATATATATATCTGTATCTAACAGATATATATGCACAGGCGTTAAAAACACGGTTCCGTGTACATCCCATTTACAGCGTCGGAGCCAACTTCAAGAGTTTTGTAGGCGTTACTCAACGCCAATGCGAAATACTATCTTTTTGTCTGGCTGGCTCAAGAGAAGGCGATGCTGCTGCTAACGGACCATCTTCGTGCAAGCTTCTCTCTCGACTCGCGCGATCTGCCTCGCATGAATCACGAAAGCGAAACGAGAATCATGTGAGAAAATGCTCTCTTATTTATATATACATATATACACACGTACACGTGTATATACGGTATAGCAACCCCGGAAGATGAACCGATGTATGCACGTATACATCTAATGAAATAAACATTCTGATTGAACGTAATTAAGTGCCTCGAGCGAGTGTCCCGTGCGCATGCACGTACTCGTTTATTTTGACTTGCTCTAGTTAATCGTCGTAAGACGAAGGGCTAAACACAAAGTATACCTAATATAATCTCAAATTGTATAAACACAAGCAGTAGAAATTATACACGCTCTTCGACGTCTCTGAGAATCGAAAAACGTTTAAATTGTATAGATCTTATCTAGAGCGGTTTCAAACGGCTCCGTTATAAAGCCTTCGGTGCGTCTCGACGGGCAATCTACGGGTTGTCTGACTTATGCTATCCACTTAATAGATACAGATAGCTAATGCTTTCTTGCTCTATGTGTGGTACGCACGTATATGGATACTCTTTAACGCTCTTTCTTCTTTGATTTTTCTAACTCGTATTCTTCCCCGAAGGTGTATCTGTATGTGTATACATATATATGATACCTGTCGATATATCTCTGCCACAGGGTAACTCCAAAAATTTCGTCTCCTTTGTATTTTAGAATTTTTTAAGGACAATATGACAACTGTATATGGATTTTATTAGATTATTTTGAATATTCATCTTATGGCCCAAGTGAACCCTCTATTTCTAAACTTACGATACGTTACACTGTCAGTAATTAATCTTATTAACTGTATAGTTACTTACTTAAATCATATAAATTATTCTGAGGAGCTTTAGATAGTCGAACATTTTTCCAAACTTCTGATGCGCACAATATATATTTTAATAATTTTTAATTCAATTTACTACTATGATTACTTCGCAATCTTGTTATGCCCTAATTTTCAAATTTTGTGGATTTCACTGCCGTGTGACTCACAGTAAAACCCTAAAAAAATTAGGAAAAAATTCTAAAAAAATGTCGTACATACTTGTGGGAAAGTTCTTATAGGTATATGAAGAATAAAAAAAATAGAAATGACGATTTTACAGAAAATCGACCGTATACATAATAATTCTTAGTTCAAAATGTTTCAACCTCTTGATCGCAGTAGGAATCGTCAAGTTCATTGCGGGACCTTCGTGCCGATCCCTTTAAAATTTGCGCTCGATAAAAGACAAATCAGTTTCGGGAAATCTCCATAAGAGATATGTATCCGATACGGTAGATCTACAGTGACTGTATATATAATTGTATAAGTACACAGTTTACGGTTCTTTGAGGAAAGACAAAGGCTGCGCGGCAAAGTCTTCTCTCCTAAAGTCGTTGTCGGGAACCCGACTAATTGCCCGCTGGTCGTTAATCGTGTCGCGAGCACACGAGGTGGGCAGGATATTTATTGCGCAGTGTTGCAGCCTCCTTGTAGCTTATACCTGTACACATATGTATATGTGGGAGAATCTCGCACGCGAAAAAGAGAGAGAGAGAGAGAGGATAGGAGTAGATATGTAAGCAAAAATCATAAGCGAGTTTATAGGTAAGCGCGTGCAAGTGTGTGGGCAAAAACGCAATTTTCCCGAGTAGGCGGATTTTTATTTATGAAAATTTCGAACTTTAACGGCCGATCGTATTTTCTCGTATGAGAGATTGATTATTCAGGGAAGAGGCGCACAACGCTGGTCTATTAGTTTTTGTATATATATATATATATGCTATTAGAGCGTGTGTAATTGCCTGCACGGATCCTTTTTTTTTAAAGGAGGGGAGTAGAGATTGATGACGTCGTATTCGCTAATGATTTTTTACATCTCTCCATGTATAGCGCGATGTGATTATCGTCCCTAACGAATGAATTTATCGAGTTGAATATATAGGCGAATGTGATTAACTCGATCGTTGAGAAAAGTTAATGCATTCGAATCAGTTGACTGTACAGTCCAGTAAATCTACATCGATTCTTTCGATATGTAATTGCACAAACAGAGAATTCAATTATATCGCTTTGATCCCGCGAATAAGGGCTTCGGAGCTCACGTATGCTCACATGCATATAACTAATTAATCCCTATTCCTTTCTGTACGCCTCTGTTAACATCAGAATGAGCTTAATGTTTCCATACACTGTAATAGCTGATAAACAAAGCAATTGCAAAACCCGTTAATAAACAGAGTAGTTTTATACATAACTTATATGTATATTGTATGTAGTGAAACAGAAGGCGCTCAAAGAGCAGCTCGTAATTCTTTAATAGAAATGCAATTTAGTACATGCATAATGAACGTATAATAAATAAAACTACCAACAGGTCGGAAAAAGAACAAAGTACAACCAACGCATGTGTATAGCCCATGTCACCCTATGCAAATAGATCTGTTTTCTTCCCTGTTTAATACTCGCACGCACACACAACTTATAGTCATTTCCGAGAAGAACGAACCAGAGATATCGAGAGGGACGGAGATGTAGCTCGTTATATATCCCTTATACTATATATATTTTATATGTATAGGTAAGTATGTGTGTTCGTTGAATATATCTATATTGCTCTCGCATAAAGTTATGTAGTTCCCCGGGATCAGTATACCTAGAGGTCAAGGGCAAGGCTCTTTCTTTTCAGTATATATACCTTGGTATATACGTATTATATACCCTATATGTATATACAAATGCGCGTGTATGTATACTGCACGTGTATTTGTTGAGTATATCTGATGAGCTTGTGTACACTGTACGTTGGAATTTACGTTCGGCGTTATCTCGAATGATAGGCAGAATTGTTAACGCGTTGGTGGGAATTTGTAAAAAAAAGTAACATCGACCTTTTCCTATGTGTGCAAGCCGTTACCGCCGCACTAGTGCTGATTGGGGAAAATGTAGCGTCGATATACGTACAAACTCGGTAATTGGAAAGATCCGATCGATATTCGAGAAATAAATTTTGCGGCTGATGCGGAAAAGGAGTCCTTAGAGACTTCTCACGTTGTACTCCTGCTATATTTTCGTTTCGCCTTCGTCCTCTGTAAATATATATACATATATACGAGAAAGATCGAAAATTTCATCGATCTATTACGAGTAAACACGCAAACACGGATGTTTATAAAGGAGTGACAGGTATACGTGGGAATTTCCAGAATTATTCCTCATGCAGCAAAATAGTATACGGGATTGATTCTACCTTTTGAAGTGGAATTTATCACCGACCTAAACTGCGTTGCTTATAATAACGTTTCATAAAATATGTTGTATATAGATCATTCTCTGACAAATTGTCAGGATGTTATAGTCTCCATATCATATTTTGCCAACATGGCGGGGAATGCAAAGAAGCCTCTCGATTTAGCAGGAACAGAAGTTTATAAATGCCACAGTGATGCAAAAGTAAACGTGTTAGTGTGTCTCATTTGCCAAGAAGTGTATCATATTCATGATTTTATAAGAAGTAAATATGGTGTACGGATAAGTGAAACACTAGTGTTATGTAAGGAACGTAAGGAAGTAAACTTAAGTAGCCTCAATTAACAGTGAAAAACATGGATTATCATATGATGTGAGAGTAATAATTGCACAGATCAAAAATATGGCAAAACAAATAATAGATGAACAAATAATAGATGAACAAATAGTGAATTATGAAACTACGAAACAAACCTTGGAAACAATAGACCAGCAGAAGAATAAAATCAAAGAACTGAAAGAGGAAAATATAGTGGGCATAATGATTCGGTATTGATGAAAGCAAATTATGAATTCATAAAAACAGAAAACTAATTATTGAAAGATATGAACTATGAATTAAAAGACAAAAGTAAAGAAATACAAGGAAAAAATGTAATGTCAAATCAAATGTTGAAAGAAAAAGAAAGCATATTACACAGTTACAGTGGAAGAGCTTTCGCAGAAGTAACTATACTAAACATCCTAGAATAATGATAATAAACGAAGGAAGATAAAACTTTAAAAGAAATTACAAAAAAAGTAAATTACTGCTTAATAAAAAAACAAGCCAATCGAAATAAACAAAATAATAAAAAGAGAGAAATCAGATGAAATAACAATAACGTGCAATAATATACAAAGTGTAGATAAAGTTATGGAAGCGTTAAAACTAAACCGAAGTTAACTAAAGGGAGATTCATCAATAACTCTAAATCAATACTACACAAGGGATCATCGGTAGTATCTATAAATTCTATGAATAAAACAAAAATAACACAAGAATCGAAATTAAAATAGATAGCAATATCATTCAACTTAATGATGTAATTCATAAAGAATATGAATTTAAAGATACTACATTTTTGGACCTTTTAGTTATAAGTTAGTGTGTAAATATGTAAGTATCAGTTTATGTACAGGTAAATATTGTTACTTCTATAGGATTTACTTTGTAAATTTTTTCTGCTCAATAAATAAATATATTGTTACGGATATGGGTAAAATAAGTCGTGCCGTGAACACGTGAAGACTGGAGTGGTGTAACTGATTTTATTGATATATATGAGGAGGCCGTGCTTCCGCCTCGAACTCTCGGTGCTAACTCACTTTTTGTAGTGCATTCACTCTTTTTCCACGTGATGCAGCATGTGGCCGCATCGCTTGCAGAACTCGCGGGTCGGGTGTCGCTTCGACACTCCGACTAATTCCGTCTGTGACAATATAAATAAATATATACAAATTTTTGCCAATTTTGGCATTTTTAGCTTTATTTTCAACCTTCAATCATGAGAATCTCAAATGACAAGCTACTATTTATGAACTTCGCGTTTGTCTCACTCAGAAGGCACTCAAAAAGCTGGAAAATAAGGTCCTGTCGGTTTGTCCTAGCTGAAAATCTCTCTATATCTAGATATCCACGTTAAATCTATTCCCACTCCAGGATGAGAAGAAAAAAAGACAAAGAAAAGAATTTACGGTACAACTAATTGAAAGGCGCGCGCGTGAAAGCCACAATGTCGAATTAGCGAAGGTACCGCGGAATGAAACTTTCCCCCCGGAGATCCAATAAAGGACGAAAAGGAAGTCGAATTCTCTCGTTTGATTTACGATCTACTTTCAAAGATCGCTTTATTCGTCAAGATGAGTTCTCTCCTCTCTCGCAAGGGGCGTCAATCACTCGCTCGTCCGCAAGCTGGAATAGCAGCTCGTTCGCTCCTCCTTTCTCATTTTTATTCTACTCCGCGTGAGATCTTCTTAATTGCCTCAGTGCTTACGCTCTTTCTTCCTGATACGCGGACGATCTGCTCTTTTGCTAACTTTGCGATTCTTCTACGCGCTTATACAACCCTTTCTCCCACTCCCCCTCCCCCTCCACTTTTCCTCTTCTGTGACTCTTTCCGTGAAAAAAGTCGTTCTTTTAATTACTTTCTTCTCTGCTCTTGACAATCGTATTCTTGTCATCTGGTTAACCTAGTTTCCTATAAATATACGTGTGCTTCGAGGATCTGTGTGAGAATTTTCGAGACTCTCCTTGTCGCATTGTCGATTTAGTGGGACGTTTTTCACTTTCACTCTGTGCAAGTGTGCACTGAGAGAATGAATCGTTTCGACGGTAGACACTGGCGTAATTGTTACTGAATATTTCTTGAAATTCGGTCGAGTATTTTACTGAGTGTATTGTTTTTCTTTGCACAAAGAGATGTGCAGTGCAGCATAGTTCTCTTTTACTATTGTCCACGTCTCGTAAGTTTTCATTATTGACAAAATTAATGCATTAATTCTTCTTATTTTAAGAATGAATGATTTCAAATATTCTCCTTGCTTAACATTATAGTTAAATTTAGGATTAGGCGTGGTCCGTTGTTTAACTATTCTAGCGGTTTATTTCTTAACTGTTAAGAAAAGTTTCGTCTGTTAAAAACATTAGCGAATAATGCTAACGAACTGAGCATTGATTATCGTACCTACATAGCTAGAATGAAAAATAAGCTCATCACTCTGCATCGTTCCTCGATATTCCGCTAATACCTTTTTAATCGCATCCTACGAAATCGTATCTAGATCAACTGTTTTCTTCGTATGAAGTAAGAACAAGAGAACAACATTTATTGTCAACATTACTCTCGATTGAAGATCAACGTTGCAACGATGTATATGCAATAAAAAAATTCGTCATCGCTTATCGTCGTATCGCTCTTGGTTTTATCGTTTGTCTCGATCATCGACAAAGTGCATTAAAGTAAGTGACACGTCGCGCGAACAGCAAAATATCATCCCCTAGCGGCACTTTCTCTAATCGACCTATTCTCATAAAATGATTGGCGTTATATTAGTGTTACATATATGGTCGATGACTGCCCCCAAGCTTCTTTTCCCCTCCTCTATCCCAAATAAACACTAGTCCTTCGATCGAGGAAAAATAAAGTCTTTTTATCGTAGACACAAACATAAACAAACACACACACATACATAATTTTGTATAGCAATACTAAAGGTTGCAAGAATAAATCGATCTAATACGATCAACTCGCCTTTTTCCTGTTAAAGAAGATAAATGAGCCCCGACATCATCATCATCATCATCATCATCATCATCATCATTATCGTTCATACTAGCTAGTTTTCTTAAAACGTCAAGACCCGAGGAATTCGTATATTGGCGGTTGCGCGCCAGTTAGTTATATAGCTCGAGCATAACATTTTCCGAAGCCGTAAACACGACTGAATTCGTATTGTGTACCATCGCCGCTTAAGTCGCGATCAGACGTGTTATTGCGAAGGATTTCAAATTTTTTCATTCAGTCTAGAAAGTTTTATTATTGCGTTGGCAGATATATGCGATCGATAATATATCTCGACGAAAGCGTTTTACGAGGTACTCTTTACCGGCGCAAAATACGCGAGAGTAGAAGATTGTCGGGTGTACAACGAGTTTTTCTTCGCATAATCAACGTTGATACCGAACGAAATGAATTCGTCTTATTAAATATTTGCTAAATAATTAGCGTCTCTCGGATTTCTTTCCGCGTGTTTACATCATATACTCACGACGCATATATAGTGGAGAGAAAATACACGCTCAAGCACGTGCTATTATGCTGAGTATCAATTCTTCGATGCACCAGTTTATCTGCACAAATCTTCAGCATTAAATTTTAACAGTCTAAGCGAATTATCCGGTAAAGTCACTTTATCGTTCTCTTTCCAAATGGGGGGGGGGGGGGGGGGGAGAGAGAGAGAGAGAGAGAGAGAGAGAGAGAGAGAGAAAAATCATTCATTTGGTCTTATTTTGAATTCACGGTACAGCATATATATGACCTTCCCCGCAGAGTTTCTCAAATTGGTCTTAGTCACGAGAAGGATGTGTTTTATGCTTTATAGGAGCCCACGATTTTAACAGTACTTTTATCTCCATTGCAGCGCTTACCTGGTATTCGTGCGTATAATTGCATTCCCCGAGTTGAATTTTCAAGGATAAATGTAAAACTTATTTTGAATATCACTCGCGCAGTCGACTTACAGCGTCTAAGAGTTTACATAGAGCCTAACCGAGATCCTTTATGGAAACTTCCAGATTAAGAAAGACGAATACACCTTCGGATATATTTCACGGGCGAGTAAATTCTTCTATCTTCTATTCCCGTGCGGAGTCAGCAGTTCGAATAAGCGAAGGAGGAAAAAGAATGCAGCTTCTGAGGTATAGATTTTATCGTTCGCACTAGCCAAAGGCTGTCGACTGCTAAGATGATGGTTGTCGTCGCCGAGAGGCGTCGAAAATAATGACGAAAAAAGAATGAGAAATGTATATATGGCTCAGACGTAGCCCGAGGCAAAGTTCTAACGCGCAGCATCCGAACTTGGGGGCTATATAATACACACGCACCAGTTCAGCGGAACCAAGAGTTATTATTGGCTATATCGCTCTTTTCTTGCTCTCGACAAAAGTGGTCGCGTGAGAAATAACGCGCTTCTCACGCGACGCGACTGTATGCGGAAAGTGCGTGTGATTAAATGTTAATAAAATATTGATTGTTTTCGCATTCCTATGTGGGTACGATGTGAATGGGATTGTTTTCTATGAATGTCAAGATGAGCTCGGTTATACGCTATAATTTTTACTCTCGTGTGCTTCTATTGTGCGTATAGTTCGTGTAAAAAAACTGGAAATGCATCTTATTTCATAGAAATTTATGTAAGTTATTCCTACAACTGTCGAACCTCCATTTAACTTTCCAAGACAAGATTCTAAAAAAATTAAAAATTGTTCTTGTATTTTCAAAGCCTAATTGCGTATGACCTTGTCTTTGGCCTTGATTTCTTTATCTATTCATCGCGCCAGAGTAAGTACAATACAAATCGGGAATTTAGTATTATTCTAATAACTAAGCAGATGAATAAAAATTCACTTCCTTGATTTCGCGTTATGAAACTATTGAAATAACTAAATATCGATATACTGTATCGATTAGTAGATTTAAATCTCATGACTTCTGCCATATACTGGATTGCATTCTTCTTGCGATGTGATTTCACTATGTGAAGGATTATAAAGTCTTCCGCTCTTTACGGGTTTTTTTCGTTCTAAGAAAAGGAAATTCCAAATCTAAATATATTAACTCTTTTAAATAGAACATTACAGTTTGAAAATTTTATAAAATATCTATATGTACAGGAACATCCACTGTATATGTATACTAAAAACTTTTGAAGCCAGGGAACAATGCTCCGTGCGTTTAACGCAATACGAAAGCAATTCAAACATACGCGAATAAGTTTTGCGAGACGAATCGTCGACGGAAGTCGTATATTGAATAACGGAATGTAAAGGCAAGAACTGCATCGAAACTCTGCGCAAATATCATATTCACGATATCGACGATTCAAAAGTGCAATACAACTTCTTGCTCAAAGCGATATTTCATTATAATAATATAGCAAATCGGGCGCAGGCATAATTCCCGCATACCGAAACAATAAACTCACTGCTGTATTGCTTCAATTGATAATTTTCCAGGCGCATCTTAATATACACACAATGCACGTATACAGAGAAAGAGAGAGCGAATAATCGCGCTGTAATTAAAATCCACGTAGCTCGCGGCAGATGCGTTAATCATAGAAGGGGTGGAAGGGAGGGGGGAGAGAGATAATGCGCGGGTGTTATGAGTCTGCGAAAGACGTACGCGTGGGTAAACGCCCAACTCGTGCACGCGCGAATCTACACGCGGAAGTATATCTGAGACACGTCTTCTTCGTCTTTGATAGGTACGTATATATAGTATAGGTATTATAGTTTTTTTTCCTGAGCATTTATCGGAATCACCGTTAATCCAACCGTGACGAATAAAACGGAGATATAACCTTTGATGTTGCGTTATTATTCGACTTCGTCTATAGATATATCTATTGTATATATTCTTCAGCTTGATGGTTCATTATTCTCTTTTGGATGAACATAGATGATCAGTCTTAAACACCGAGGGACTGGTTTTAAAATTGCTGTAGTGTACCAAGTGTCTGTGCGACACTTTTCACGTTACCTTATATACGTAATAACATAGCGTTATACTTACTTCTATATATTTATGCTTTAAAATTGCACGTGTCGATTCTAGAAGTTTACAACGCGATTGAAATCATCCCCCGAGTGCAATCTCGAAAATCACGATTTTCTCCTCGTGATATCACATGAAGCTTCCTCGATTGCTTTAATTACACGTATACGAGTTACCCGTCAATGAGTACATGTATCTGATGCGGGCGAAATCATCTGCCCTGATCTAAGGGCAATCAAGACTTGGAATTTTTTCTCTTCCCTCTCGATGTTCCTTTATATCGTGCATAACGTCATCGAGTCGTTATATACGCGCGAGTCTCGAGACAAATCATAGATGAGACTTTATGCGCACATATCGCGCTTAATTTCATGCTGTCTCAACTCCGCGAGCCATCGCGCAATTGACGACGAAGAAAAAGAAAGGAAGCCAATGCTCAGCCGTACGTATAGGGAAGAAAATTTATGGCCTGCACTTATTGAAGATGACGTCTATGACTTTATTTTGCTTTCGAAATTAGTGAGTAAGAATGCTTGCGCGCGTTCATGCGCACTATACCGTGACGAATATCTACTTCTCTTTCGAGATACAACGATTTGCAACGAATTGACAACGATTTTAATTCCATTAATGTTTATATATATTTATATATAATACTTAAACTTACCAATGAAAGGCTACGTTGCTGTATGCTCCGATCGAAATTCTCGTTCTCGTCACCACCGCAATCAGTCGTGTAATACAACTGCACACTTTTCTTCGACTCTCTTGCGGTGATACCTGTATCGAGCGAATGTGAACTTTAGTATATAAGCGTGATTAAGCGTAAATGTGCAGAGCAGGATTTTTTGCATTAACTTTTTGCTAAGTTGCCGAAATAGTTTGAGCTACTGAAGTAACAAAGTTGCAAAATTAAACGAGCAGACTAATAGATTATAAAAATTATTTCCTCAATTGCACCCGATCGATAATACTCTCTAGTACATATAAACGTATGTTATGCTCAGTTCAAGCGTGAACGTCGAAAAGTCGATTATTATTATTTTAATAGCACAGTGAGTGAGCAATCGAAAGTATATAGAAAGAGAGAAAAAAAGAGACGATGCTACTGGCTATTTTAGCGTGTATATAGAAGATAACCATACCTGAGTGCCTTCCCATTCCGGTCGAACGGATGCTGATCGACAAACTCCTTCATCGTCGGAGCAACTGCATCTCTGCTACTGTCTTTTACGGAGTCACTTTATGCGCTATCTACCTCAATATATCTGCAAGAATGAAAATAAGTTATAGTGAATATGCTCAAGTTCTCATATACTAATGTACTATTAGACTTGAAGTTCTCGCACATTCTTAAAAAATTAGCGAAAAGAACAATGAAACGAAAGACTCGTGTGTCATAATAAAAGTTTTTCTCTGCGTTAGATATACCTTTATATATAGGCAGTTAGAAAGTATATCTATATACAGATACTGAATTTTCAAGCACGGTTGGCTCTAAAGCGCTTAGTGAATATTAATTTAATCACTCTTGGGGCAGTTGAGAGAATCCAGTGCTATTATACTCGTTGGAAACTGCGTATTCCAAGATTTAATGCTTCTAATGCAATAACTTCTATGATTAGCAAATATATATATATATGTATATATATGTATATGTATATAGTGTATATTTTGCGTAAATTATATTTTTCTTATTTATATATATATATATACGACCCTATAAAAAAGTAATGCTATACATAAACAACATTCGAGGTGTATTTCGTTAGCTTATTGTTTTCTCGAAGAATAACGATAGCCGCAGACTTCTAAGGAGCGTTCATATTTATAGTTCAGGTTATGTATGCGGAAATGGTTGTTCAATATATCGCGATGAAGTTTTCATTAACTGTACTCATCGTGAAAACCGAAAGAATTATTATCTGCGCGTTAATCGAACGAATGCATGCGCAATTGTAAAAAAAAAATTCACGAGTGACGAATACTCGCGCATACCTCTGCGCCTCCGGTATAATTCTATTGTTAGAGCGTCGACGTCTAATGTAGCCGACGTTTATTCATTGCGCCGAGAGACGAAGAAGTGCGCTATCCATTTGAATAACGGCTTGTTTAGCTCAGTACTCGCTCTATGTTCGCGAGCGAATGATTTACGCGCTTTGATTCGCGTCGTAACGTAAATCTCCCTGAGGCTCTCCGGCAAACAGCCCTTCGGCCGAACAGGTCTATTAGACCTTTGCGTTTATGCTCCATTTGCGCTGTGAAAAAGCAAAGGTGTGTATGGCTATATGCGCTGGGCTTTATCTTTCTTTGCGTTGTGTATGTGGCTCGATTATGTTTTCGCGCGTTTGACGCGATTTTTTACCGCGATGGGAGAATGTTTTGTGCTGACACGTCGATCAGCTGATAGAGAGGGGCGGGATTGTATTACGGACTGGGCGGATTTCATTTTATGTTTGTATGGATAGAATTAATTTCAGTGTCACTGACAGCAATGAATGTACGATTCTGAGAGAGCAACTTATATGTTTTCGTGAATTGAACGGAGTATTTATTTATTTTCAAACGGTACAAGCCTAAACAGTCAAAAGAAAAATTACGAGCAAATTACTGAATACAATTATTTTACATGCGCATCATTCTGGCGTTAGAGAGCTATTTAATAATGTGTAACGTTTTTTCTTATATTTAAAATGACGAAAAGTGAAAAATATATTGGAATAACCTATAGTATTGAAGTAAATTGATCTGTATATAAGAAAAACGTAAAACACTTAAATAATAATAAAGAATTTTTTAATCAAACATAGAGAAATTGAGCCTTAGTCCGAGCTTTTTCATTAACTGTCAATATTATATGCTTAATTGCGAGTGTTTTAAGGAGCAAATGTAAACCCATAATACATGATTGGCTTATTTTTTACAAATAAGTATGTTTACATAGTAGATAATACGATAATCACAAAACGTTATGTGTTTGTTTATGTGAAAATCCTGTTGCACTTAATATAGTTCATTATTGGGAAAAGTCCTTTTTGTGTTTTACTGAGAAATGCTTCCCTTTCAAGTTAGAATCTTTTGAAAATAGACATAAAATGCCAAAATTGGTAAAAATGCCAACTTGGAAATATTGTAACTTAAAAAAACTTCGTAAAAAATTCTAAAAACATACGCGAAGGTATATAAAGTATTGTTTTCTCCTCAATCTGTCAGTGAACATGACCCATATATATATATATACATACATTGTTTTTTATCTTCATCCTTATGGTTACAACGTTACAACTTAAAGAATTAATAGTATGTTACGCCGCGATAAATAAAAAATAATATATTGCACTTAGTATCGAGCACATTCTTTGTAGTACAAGAGACGACACTCAACGAGCTCTCACGCACGTGTACCTCGATGTCAGTACAAAAAGAGCGTCCAATGCTAGAAAAATAACAGCAATTACGGCAGCATTGAACGCGAGCAGGAAACAAGTTTTTGACTCAATCAACGCGCGTTCACGCGCATAAAGCGTATCTCGTTCACTTCTAACTATAGCCGTCTACATCATCAGAAGAATTCGATCCCCGCGGCATCGCTGTATACATATATATACAAAAGTTTCGCTTTATAAAGGTAAGCGCTCTCGCGAGAAAGGATCTCCACTGATGCTAGTAGTATACAGTCAAGTGGCGAGCCTTATAAGACAAAGGCGGAAGTAATGCGTGTGTACGGAACGTATATTAGGCAGGTCGAGGCATACATAGTATGCGTATACGATCGCAATGATAATATATATATTGTTTATGTTCGCGTGTGTGTTCGCGTAAATAAATTTTGACGGCCTCTTTAAGGCGGTGGCCGTATACGCGTATCAGAAAAGGATATTGATTTTTGATTTGTGAATACCTCGTTTGACATAGTTCATCTCGATACTTATCGCAGAATGTAGAACGAATGAAAAAGTTTCATAAAATCAAGGCAAATTTGCGTCAATACCACTCTTTAATTTATTGCACTCTTTAATATATTGTAATCGATGATTTATCATTTCAGTTTTCACGGTGTAATGCGTCCAATACCTATATAAAGACGATGAATAAGGAATTTTTTTAAATGATAAGTCAATAGAAAACAGTCGATATCATGACGCGTATACATAACGCTATTCGTATATGCAATGCTATATGTCGCATACTGCGTTACAAGGAGAACCGCGCCGTAGATGCATACATATATATGTATACCTATATAGGTATGGAGTAAACACGCGAGGGTTTCTGGTGCAGCATCGGGGCCATACGCCACTCGATTTGATAGTGTCCTGTACGTCTATGCATATGCCTATATATAAGTATATACATAGCTACAGTCGCGCCGAGCACTGAGCATAACGGTGAGGCTTTGCAGCTGTTCGTCAGACGCCTCGGTGGCTACCAAACATCATCGCTGCCACTCTCCGAAGCGCCACTGTGGCAGTCGAACATATTGCCTTCTGGCTTCGTTCTCGCTTTCTTTCTTTCTCGTCGAACCACAGAAAGCCGCCTTTCATCCGACACGTATATACTTATGCAGACACATATATGCACATACTGGCACACACCGGATTACAGTAATTTTCGTTCGGGGCTTCGGGAGAGTTCGTAACATGACGAAAATCCACCGACTTTTAGATCTGATTATTCCAATCCGATTATTTGCTAGAGAGAAAGAAAGCAAAAGAGAAATATGTACGACTGAATGAAGGGTGGGTTTACACCTCTTTTATTTTTATTCAGAGTTAACCTCGGTATACCATCTGTTTTTTTTTTCGTTTTTTATATCTGATGACCACTGCTCAATGGGATTTCTTTCATGTGGGTACTTTCATACGAAGCAAACAAATTCAATTAGAGACAGATAAAGAACACGGCTACCATAGCGTACAGACCTTCTGTGCTCATTAATTGTTTTCGGTATGTGGGTTTAGCTACGTATGGCGAGAACAACGTATGCTGGCTACTGGCTAAGTATACGCGCTTAAATACTACGTGAGAAAGTTTATTTTGGGAAGGATAAGCACTGTACACTTTGCTGATGGCAGCTGTTTTTCTGGTCATTTTTTATATCCTATGTCAATTTTATACTCGCTAATGTCTTCTAAAACATGTTTACTTACACGTTTTTTTCGTATAGAGCAATATTAATGATATTTTAATGAAACGTTGTTGGATATAAAAGTACACGATATTTTTTACGCTAATCCTAAATATGTTGTAAATCATACAACGTACTTGAACACTTTCTTCTAAGTCTCTTAATGATATATGTACACAAGGTGCGAGGATACACATCATTTGCACCGCTTAGTTATTCCAAATTTTTTTAATCAAATCCCTTAGGCAGATGACACTTTATCCCCCCAAAAAAGTCGTATTCTCTATACGAAAGCCAGGATCGAGTCACCGAAAGGAGAGAAATAGATAAAGGGAGTATCCCCTCTGTTGCGAGTAGAAAAAAATACCTGCGCATGCACACGTGCACGGACACACAATGTGTATCTTTTTCGATGTAGGGGGATCGAGATGTTGTATCGCGCTCTCTCTCTCTCTCTCTCCCTCTAGCATGAAGTGGCTCTTTCAGAACATTTGACGTTGATCGATAACGAACCCGTCAGAATTTCACTGGATTTTAACAGCTTCTCCTGACATTTGTACATTTTCTCGATACGCACGTCGAATTGAAATTTGATTTTCTCTCTCGTTCATAAACGCGATGGCAAAAGCGGTAAGTAGTCGTGAAATTTGAACGCTTAAAAAAATAATGATAACGTTTCTAAAGTAAATACCATAAAAATCTTTTGAGCGATCGTCTTGAATAGGATATTTTCAAATAGGGATTTAAATTTCAATAATAAAACGAGAACTTTCCAAGGCAACATTCCAACTTACAGATGGAAAGTTTCGATAGAAAACTTAGTCTTACAATTATTTCAAACAACTGCAGCTGTTTCTCAGGCACACGTTTAACGTAAATAAACGACAAACCTATATACCTATATGTTGTAAATCATACGACTTGTACTTGAACATTTTCTTGAGCGAGGCAGCAAAAGCTTCTAGAAAAATCAAACTTCCAAGACTCTCAGGGGTCCTATTGTATCATATTCACACCGATGGTTGTGTGCGTATATAGAGTTACATACTCACGAGACAATTATACTTTGCTGTGTAACTTTACAATTTACTCCCCCCTTCCCCCGAAACTTGTTCCTAACACAAGCTTTCTTGAAATATTCTTTACGAAAACGACACTTCTTCGGAGTTTCATCGCCGTTATAGCCACTACTTCTTTGAGTATTGTGGTTGATGTCGAGAAGTTGATGTTAAGTATCTTATGCATCGTATTGTGCGACGTGTACTATTAGCTTGTGAAGTGCGAAATACACTATATACGTAAGTACTTACGCACCGTTAAGCATTTTTTATCTCCAATGTAACGCATATTGGAGAATTTATATATGAGAAACCGGTTTTTGAAGGGAACTTCGAAGCACGAATTTTGAAACGTGAACGAAATTCTTTACAGCTAAACAATTGTTTCTTCCTTCTTAGATATATTTATTTATTTAGTTAATAATTTATTTTTATTAACAAATAACTCATTAATACAAAGAGTTATATATAATAATCAATATAATTTAATTTCCTGAGAGTGATTTATGCTAAGACAATAATTTAAAAAGTACATAGTGGGCTAGAAATACGGACATTATAATAATCAATAATGAGAAAAGTTATTAGCTATAAAAATAGCTGTACTGTAGCGGTCCAGTTTTATGAGCTTACTAAATAAGTTGAAATAACGAATTTTAAATGAAAATTCTACTAAAAACAAAATAATGAATTGCACGTATGGAATAAGTTTTTTTTATGTACAATATTACACACGTTGTGAAATTTAGTCAATTAATGATTTACGACATGTTATATTTCTAAATTATATCCTAGTTATTACATTTTTAACTGCAAGACTTCTTTTATTTATGTACATAAAGTTTACCTTCTATGATAATTATGAATGTAAATTTTTTCTGGTTCAACAAATTAAAATGAGTTAAAATATAGTAGTAGAAAAAAAAACAACAGTTTCAATATAGATATACATAGGAGAAGACTAACTAATTAAAGCGGGATGCATTAAAACCTGTAAAACGAAAATGTCAGCTTGCATTTAAATTGGTGGAGCTCCGAAGCTCCAACAACGGATTGTAGCAGAACATTTTACGATCGCCTGAACCTATTTACATTAGAGAAGAATCCAAACTTGGAGCGAGTAAGCCGTTTCCCTAACGTGAAACTTATCTAGCGGTATTCCAACACAGAAGACATAAAATCCTGATGATAGTATCAAAATATATCCAAACATCATTCGATAGATAAAAAATCCATTAGAATGATTACTCATTCAAAAATATCAACAAAATAAAAAAAAGCGGAAAAATATAATGATCGGTATATCGGTATCGCATGATCTGGAGATGCTTGGTACTTGAAAAATACTGTCCTGGCAGAGCAAATCTATATAAAAAGTGGACAGCACTTGATCTCGACGTAAAATTTGATTCCTCGCGTGAGAAATTCGCAATTTTCTTCATGTGAACGCGTGGGTGCATGTGCGGTGACGTTGCGAATAATAGACTCCTATATACCTATACATGCACAATGCACATGTATAGCATATATACACGTAAAACGTATGTCCTTACTCAGACGGAGGTTTGAGATCGTGTTGCCTGCCACGCGCAGGATATCCGCACGAGCGCACCACGGGGTGCAGCTTTACGTTCGCTCTCCTTTTCTCGCTTCCTGCGATAAATTTTCACCTTTTTATTTCGTCGGTATATTCCTCTGCACTGCCGTGATGACTTTCTTTGGCTCTCGCCTTTTTTTCCTTGCCTTCCTTTACCTTCTCTTTCTTCCTTCCTGACAATGAGACAGTTTGTCGGTTTAGGAGATGCTGAATGTTATTTGAAGGATCACAACTGCATCGGGTTCATCATTGTTTGTCTTGCGTGATGTGGGTTTTATTTTTTTGTTTACTTTTTTCGTACGCTTGGCAAGTATTATTTGTCAAGGCGATGTGCGCGTGGAAATGTTCCAGATAAATATTTTATACGCGCCGACTTATTTGAATAATACAAGGAGGATTATGCCTTGAAAAGATGTTGCGAAGCTTTTTACCCAATGTTCTAGAGATCTATTGTTATTTCTGTGGTCTGATTTTTCGGCACCACTGGATGTCCAAATTTTCTTTCAACAAGCTGCCAAATAAAAATGGACGATCAATTACTTTTTCTTTTGATTCTGATCATTTGAAAAAATGCATTAAAATGTGTTTTTATAATATACTTCTTTGCATCTAAGATTTGAGTATATCAGAGATTGTTAAATATTCATATCATTATTTATGTAAAGATTATTTACGATTCATCCATATAATATTAGACATCGGAACGTCATAAATAATCGAGAAAATAAATATTGAATTATTCATAATAAACTATTTGTCAATATATTACGCATATTTTTCAAAATCCATTTTACAAATCACGTGAATAAATTGAATGACGGAATATGCTACGGCACATTGTAAAAATATGTACATTCAGTAACACTTCAAAGGGGATGCATAAATGTAGTTATATACACAGAAACGCTAAACAAATTCGCTGTTCCTTTTGTACAAGACAGACAATAGATGAAAAAAAAAAAGAAAATATTTGAAGCACATCTGGCATCGCGACTGTGGTAGCATCGGAACGCGTTCTGTAACAGCCGTCATCGTTCCACATCCAGCCGGGAAAACAAGCCAATCAATTTCAACAACTGCATATACCACGATCCTATATATCTTTCAAATCCCATACATACACACGCGCAGGCACGTGATCCTTACATACGAAAACATATCGTAGACACAGAAAGGGGAGGGTCAGTTATGCTCTCGCTATGAGTCTGCAATGAGCCGTTATATTCGTGCAATTTAATGCGTGACAAATGTTTTTTTTACTTGATGGCCAGCCGAATCAATCGAGTGGAAAAATACCAATCAACCACCTACAGACATGACGAGAGCTGTTATCTAATAATCATCTAGCGCCGTTTACGTTCAGTTTTTTCGAACCATGTCGTCATCAGATATTCATTTTCGAAAGAGTATAGCAAACGTTTATCGTAGCTTATAGTAAATCAATAACACGTTGCTTATCGCGAATTTCGATGTTCGTGCCTAACGGTGTACGGTGAAAATTTCATGTGGAATGGTTGCTAACTTATGTATTATTTGCAAAGAAAGAGAGAGAGAGACTGAATAACAAGTCCAAACGATGGGTATATACATGTTTGCTTAACGAAGTCAAACCAAAAAAAAAAGTCGTTGATTAACACATATACGTATGTACGTAAATATCGCGCGGGACGTCCCCAACGTAAACATATAGCGTAGTACTCTCGCGGTTTATATCACCTTAATAGCCTTCAAGCCGGAAAGTCGAGCGCTCATTGTCGACCGGTAAATGCGCAAGGCATATCCTACTTTGAATAAGTATATGAATGGCGTCGCGTCGCCGAAAAAAATGTATATATATCCCCCGACCCTTCGCAGAGAAAAATACAATATTTCGCAAGGGGAGAGAACCAGTTCAGTATTACTCGTGTATACGCGGTGCCAGCATGTGGCTCGTCGACAAATAAAAGATGTTATAATAAATAAAGAGAGAGAGAGAGAGAGAGATAGGTGGAAGTTGCGGAAAAGCAACGCTAGAAAGCGCATTCGATGCGCAACAAATGTTGCTATATCGTATTATATATATAGTAGTATAGTTGTATACGGAATATATATATATAGATACAATACATTGAGAGCTTGTCTGCCGTGCAGTATATCATAAATTAAAGGGGTAAAGGGGCGACGGATCTCCAACAGTCAGGAGTTTATGTGGAGCGGATATGAGATGATCTATTGTCATTTAATGTCGGCCTCGTGTTCGAGTATTATAACACACTGCGTTTGCGACAGCAACAGCAATACGCAAGCCGGAAAGGCGAGACTGCAATGTAGTTGCGTGTGTGTGTGATGTATACCTATAATATATATACGTAATTTCGCATTTTATCGGGCAAATCAAAATAGTACAAATGATTGATTCCCTGTTTTATAGTTTTTATAAATCGACTTTAAAGTTAGCTGTCGAAAAATGGCATTTGTTAAAGCAGCTGAAGCACTCAGTCCATTCGGATGGGAAATGGGCTGATGAAAAAATTTCAATTTCGCAATGTCATCTCCTGTCGTTCGTTTCTCGTACTACGTATACAACTATATTCAGAAAAAGGCCACTGGGCTTATCGCGTTGGTAAATCTGACAGTCCGAGCTCCGCTTATTATTATTATTGGAGTCGATTGTGTAGGACATCGACGGGGGTTCCCTCTTCTTAAAAGGTGCGCACAGGCGGGGAAGATTTTCATAAATCCGAGAGCTAGTCGTACTGCGAGGGATGATGCTACCCGTCAGTCGGGGACGAAAGTTTTCGGTTTCCAAAGTGATTCATGGGGCGCGATATGCAGAGGGTGTCATTGTACTCGTGAAAAGAGTGATGATTGCTGATTTATAGGCGGGGCCTTTGTTATTCAAAGTGGTTCTTCTCGGTGGGTGTCGTTCGTTCGAAAGAGTCGATTGTATCTTCTGGAAAATATTTTGAGTTTTGAATTTTTTAAACGTACCTCTAGCATCTACTGCGACTTCGAAAGTCATCGATCAGAGTCCCGGTACCGTAACGGAGTTGTTTCATCGGATATATATTATTATGGACGTTTCTCGATAATAAGGATGAGACATGGGATAGGAAATAACGTGTACCGCGAAGACACAGATTTGACTTTTTTAAATCTTTTTCTTTTTCCAGTGCTGAAGGTCTAGAATCTCGTGTAAGAACAAACAGCAGCAGAAGTGCAGTTGTATTCGGAATCGAGAGAGATAAATAGATAGAGAGAGAGAGAGAGAGAGAGAGAGAGAGAAACAATGCGAAAAAAGTTTGATGATACCGGGAAGAAGCCCCGGCTGTATATATACACGTAGAGTCGATATAGCCCCGTTAGCACAAATTGCATTAGATTGATGAAGTCGCGAGGAAATCGAAAGTCCAACTACGTCACTGTATATAGATACTGCACGGGAGATAATGATCCCAACTGCGAGAGTAGTGTACAGGATAAAAACAGAAGAATCGAAGACGTTCCATTACGGGACTCCGGTAAGAAATTGCTCGTTGTTATCGGCGTTACGACTATATATATATATATATATATATATATATATATTTAGATATATACCTACATGCCATTGGCTTGAGTTACTATAGCTTATTCTACTCCGAATACGCGTGCGTGTCTTCTTTTCATTCAACGTGTTCCCACGAAAGTCACCGGTGCAATAAGGGCTTAGTCTATGATGCTCCTTGAAAATTGCCCAAGCGACGACGATCGGAACCGGAAGCTATCAAGAGAGTTTGAAAAGGTCTTTAATAGTCCTTCCGCGATTCTCTTCCCAAACTTTCTCTCTAATGAGTTCTATTAGTATATATAGGTCCGACGTCGGCAATTTTGGCTTTCGAGAAGTCACGCTTCGCTCTTCCCTCGGCACTTATTCGTAGAATCGATTTTAAGCGTGAAAATAGAAGTGTTAAACTATAGAAATTAAACGGTTTCGTCGCGAGAATTCTCGGAAATGTTGACAGTCTGATATTGTCATGACCGTCTATGACGGTTAAGTAAAATAAAGGATAAGTCGCGAAAAACATTGCCTAGATATCGCTCTTTCTTTATCTGTCTCTCACTCTCTCTCTCTCTCTCTCTCTCTCTCTCTCGGAGAACCGAAAAATCTCCTTAACAACCAACGTTTATATACGTGTTTCAACGTCGTTTATTTTACACTCGAGCGATAAATCCGGTAACGACTGAGCTCCTAACAGCCTTGTTAAATTTACCGAGCGCTAGCCGCCGCGTCTGCTGGAGATTTTACGAACGTCTCTTATATGTGTCCGGCTTTTCTAAAGGATCGAAAGAGTTGTTTCCGGGAAATTCCAACGGTTTCTTCCTCTTTCTTTCGAGAATTTTTGAAATTAACAAAAAGCAACGTGGCGGCTTTGCGCAAGCACCTGTCGACAGGTGCAGAGTGGAACCTATATAGATTCTATCGGTCCTCGCCGCCCTTATTGTGTACTTTTGAGGGCGTCCTTGTGCTATTAAAACTATTTGACTTCGAGGTGAGCGCCTCGAGTATAATGATAAAATTAATGAATTTCCGGTCGTTTGAGAATTAGATTGTAGTATACACATTGGTTACAATTGCTTCATGCATATGAATATGCTCATTTTATTTTCGCTAACAAATTTAATGCTAAAAAAGACTAACGACACAGTCTTAATAAGTCTGATATATGTATAATATACGTTCTAAGTCAATAAAAGTGGAATACGGGGAATTCCCACTTTTTAACGATCGTTATTACCATGTATGCAAGCTTAAACCTGTGTAAGCTGAGTATGCAAAGCTGCCTACGTCTTAATCACAACGTTCTCGTTGTTAAATCAAATTAAGACGTTAATCTACACTTTGATGTAATATTTATCGTAATATGAGCAAAGGAAGAGTGATTATATAGCGCGGTGAGTCAATAAAACTCTTTAGACAAAAATTTGTCATATTTTCTCATATGTTTATTTATATATTTATATATTAATCGATCGCACACAGTATTGAATTTTCCTGAATAGTCGACATAAGTGTTTACAAATCGAATAAGCGAAGCAATATATTTACATCTCTCCTAACTGTCCCTCCCATTGCGATTCGTCACGCGTGACACTATTCGACGAAGTGCCGCAGTCAGATCATAAATTTTTCCTACGCGAGTCTTCCAGGGCGTGTCGCTCCTCTTCGTACAACGATTTACGGTTCATAAAGTTGGCGACGTTGTCGATGTGCTGCTCTAACAGGATCATCCTTGCCTTTCTCGCCTCCTCCCGATCTGCCTCTTCGTCCTTACGCTCCTTCTCGAACGCGACGCGGAGTCTAGTCAACTCCTCCAACCTGGCTCGCTCCCGTTCCTTCATGAGACGCTCCAACTCCTCGCGGTACTCCAGTCGCCGGCGCCTCCTTACCTCGGCCGTGAGTCGCTCCATCGTCTCAGACTCCATGAGCTTCCTCATCACGGCCTCGGCGAACTCCCGCTCCCTTTCGAGGAATCGTCTGCGACACTCTTCCTCGAAGAGAATTTGCTCCTGAAGGCCTTCGACAAAGTCGCGCATCTTTTGTCGGCGTTTAAGTTCGGCTTCGCGTGCCTCCAATTCAGCGTCGACCTTCACCTCTTCGAGCATCAGGTCGGTCAAGAGTCGGCGACGTTCGATCCTCTCAGCCTGATGTTCCAGGAACATCTTCGCTACGCTCTCTATAGCCGCTTGCCTTCTGCTCTGAGCGTCCGACCTGAGCTTCTTCAACTTGTCGGCCCTCGATTCGAGCTCCTTGACGTAGTTCTCATTGCGGAGCTCCTCCAATGCCTCTAGCTCCTCCATCTTGCTCTTCTCGATCAGTTGAATTTCGCGTTGCACTAGGTTCTGCATCAGCTCCCGTTCAGCCTGCTCTTCTCTCCTTCTGATCTTCTCGATCTGGTCTTGTTCATCGCGTATTCGGTCTAGCTCCACCAGCAGCTTGCGTTCCCGGCGTTCCTCCATCTCCATCAGGTCGCGCTCCTCGCGTTTCTCCTCGATCTGACGGTTCAGCGTCTCCTTCAGCTCTTCAGTTTTTTTTTTCAACTCTATCTCGCGGAGTTGCTCGCGAGTCTCGTGCTCGGCGTTGGATCGACACCTCGAGATCTCGTCTTCGATTCTTGCCTGGACCGATGCAGCCAGACGATCAGCCTCCTGCTCGGCCAACTGCGCGTGTAGCGTTTTGAGGACATACGCCTTCTTGATCTCGTCCTCCAAGCGGCCGAGCTCCTCGTTGCGAATAGAACGACGTTGCTGGCCGCCGTTTAAGATCGAGCCATTCATGGGACTACAGGTAGTCGTCCTTTTTGCCGAGTCCATCCTATAGAATTGTAGAGTTGGAAAAATACTTAGCTGCTGCTCTGATATTGCTCTCCGCGTGTCTTTCGACGATGTACGTTCTGCACGAAAGCTACATGCGTTCTGTACGTACCGGGTCGAGTGCGATGGCTCATGTATGGGCTATATATTTATATATATTTAAGGCAAGGTAACAGTTATTTGCAGTTATTTGCTACATATTTTATTTTTCTAAGCTGACGCCACTAAAACAATTCTAAAAATCTGTAATATCTTCAACAATCCAGCCATATAAAAAAGTTAGTATTTACTTATCAGTTAAAGTTTTTATCAAAAGATTAATAGGAAAATAATAATAAATACTAGCTTTTTTCGTGCAGGTTTTAAAAGGTAAAGCATTTTTTAGAAGTACTTTCTTTAGAACATATGTCGATACTGATGTTGAAACCGATGTTGGTTGGAAAACGGTTAGAAAAAAGTTTGATGCTGTTTCGCAGCATTAGATCCAAATAGTAAATATTAAACTGTTCTGTGAAAAAATCACTGAAACCTTGCCTTAATTTTATCTCATCGTTTCTTTAACGTACGTCTGTAATATTTAATGAACTGAGTATGAATTTCAAGTAATCGATTATTATAAGTCGTTTGGTTGTATACGCTTTACGCGCGTGGCCGTTAAAAACGGGAAAAACGAATAGAACCTATAATAATATTCAGTCGCGGCCTGATTGAACTTAATTACGCGTGACGTCGGCGATACTCTCGTTAATCGTGATTTATCGTGCACAAAACGAGGTTTAATATACTGCAGATTATTTAATAAATAGCTGATGTGCGTGCCAACCAATACTTTTTTTCATTTAAAAACATCGATCCACGAGCCAATCAATCTGTAAATCTACTCGAAGAACCACTGATAGTACGAAAAGAGAATATATACAAAATATATAAAAGAAGCAATTTACCTGAGTAATTTACCTTTAATCTATCTCTTTCTGATCTTTTTTCGAAAATATCCTGCCAATGGATCTTCAGTAAGAATCAACAATGACACTTAGACAAGTCAGTATCGTCCGATTAACGGCGTTCGACTGTCATGCCTCGGTCACAACTCTTTCCTCTTTCCGTCGATGAACTAGCGTTTGTAAACAAACCAAAGTGCACACACCGTGTATATGTATATATATATTTGTATATACGTACGCGAAGAAACTCTGTACGAATGAAGCTTGATATTATCACTATTTAGATGTTCACTGGCCAAATCGTTCGGCGTATATTCATTTAAACGCACACACGCTCGAATTGAAAAACAGAAACGCACCTATACGAATGCACCTATATCGGATACGTGGCACACTCCGAAAAAAGAGAAAAAATATAACGGAGCTATAGACTAACCGGGCGAAGCATGCGGATAATATACTTAATGGACTCGCTTGAACTCTCGCAAGCCAACGGCTGGAGAGCAACTAACTGGCGTGTGTTGTACATCGGCAGCGTCGACTCCGCGACTCCACCGGTCCCAGTGTGTGCAACGGGCAAAGAGAGAGGGAGACTTTGACGCTGGCCCTTTTGAAAGCCGTGCGAGGATAGGCCTTACGAAGGCCAATCGGAGACCGGAGCTGAGCTTGTTCGACTGCTGCGATTCAAGAGAAATGCTAGAGGGGAACCTGGAGCCGCTTGGACGCGATGACTCTGTAAGGAGCTCTATACTGTATACAGTTCTTTTTGATTTCGAACAATCGTATCTATTGATTGCCTCTTCATAAATACCGTAAGCTCAACTTTTATGATTCATATATGACATGCCTATTCATTTAAAATGTACTTATAGAAACATGTATTAATACGTTTCTGCAAAAATCATAATTTACTATCTTCAATTAGTACGTTATTGTGAATTATCCTATTTAATAAATATCAATTTAGGATATTCTACTGTCAATTAATTCTACTGATATTACACTTATTATTAAAAAAGTTTAACACATATAAAAGCCGATATTGCTCCGCACGCCTACGTTCACGCTCACCAAGGCGCCTGCCTCCTCCCCACTTCTATTCTTGGGACTTCAAGTAATAGGGACTGCTTCATTGTATTTTTACCATCCTGCAAAGTTTTATTTTATAGCCTTTCATAATAGTCAAGCGATATAAATAATACGATACAACAATTAAGTCAATATGTCTATTAAGGTTTTTAGTACAACCTTCTCTCTTATTGTAGAAATATCTATCGCTTGTACCCATTCTTATTGATTAATCGCTGCAAAAACGCTGCAATTTATACGTTTAGTTGACTTCAAACTCAATACAATCTTAGTAACTTTCTGTTAATAAACAGATTTTTTAAATATTTTTTAATGCTTTTATTTTCATTAGTTATAGGTATCAGTCAACGTAGCTCATTCAATATACATCCGGTGCAAAAACGAATTATAAAGAGTGTTTTGAAACGGAACATCATAATATAATGATATTAGAGATTCTTTTATATGCATACATTCTACTTACACTATTACATTGATGAAATAAAATTGCTTCAGAAAATTCTAACGATGTCGTCAATATAATTGAATAGAAAAAAAACCTTGTAAATAAGCAGGTATGTACAAACGCATAATGATATCATTTCACGTGGATCACAATGATTACGTATGTCAGCGATAATAGAACTGCAATGAGCTAAGGAATTCATGTTTTGGTTCAAGTAAAAAAGTGTTTCATTTCCATTTCCAGTCACGAAACGAACGTATCCCGCGATTTTTCCGAACTGCTAAGAGAGAAATTCGTTTCGCTACACTTGAATAGTACGTGACAAGCAAAATGTTCAGCCCTACACGCATACTTTGCAGTACTTTTCAACTAGATTTTTACATTCCTTTAGGGACCTTCCTTCTCGTGTGTGTCGTTTTTCTCGTTATCGCGCACGTGTGCACATTCTCCAGTTTATTTAATTATTGAGGTATTTGTTCTTTGCACCTAATATTATGGTATACGATATAGAATTATAGAATTATATGTATTATAATTTCTATAATTCAAAACAAATTACTGGATTGAAACATTAAATTTTCTTATAAAATTATTGTATATGTAGAACATTATTATTATATTATTATGTATAGAATTATTTTTCTATAAGCATATTATTATTTTTCTTCATTTAGTTAACTTGCGTATGGATAAAAATGTAATTATAATGAAAAGTAAATAAAATGAAAACGTGGATGTTTCTGATACGTCTTACATTGGAAATGATTTATTCGTTGCTCTCATTTTGAGAAGTTTTAATTCAATATGAAAAGAATGGTAAAATGTTGGAAAATACAAGTTTTTTTTCTGTGTAATATTTTCAAGTGAAATTACAAGTTAACGTGATTATCGTGCAAATAAATATTTATGTATTAATTAGACGAGTTATCTTCCGAAGTTGAAGTTTTTATAAACGATCAAAATAACAAATGCTGAGACTCTAATTCATTCTATCTACCTGAAAAAATGCATACAATTTTAGTTACAACTTATACAATCGAGAATTATACGCGAATATACTTCTAAACCGATATTTCTTTCAAACCGATGGTTTTTTTTATTACGAGGACATCTTGTTTGTACTTTGGATCTCTCATGGAAAGATAAAAAGAGTTTAACGCTTGAAAGAACTTTGCATCTCCATACCGACGACTATGAAAACTTATTGAAAACGTTTACATACGAATAAATTTTCAATTAAAATGTAACATTACATTTAATAATGACAATAATATTTATATTAAATCGATGCGTATATTTTATAATGCGTCTGTGCATTAGATGGCACAACCCTCAGCAGCCCTCAGTGGAGGAAAATTCGGGGTTTACGAATAGTAGAAATTCACGCGCGAGAAGATTTCGTCTTCTAGATCTAGATTGTTAGAGTCTGTTGACGATAGAGCTTAAGAGTGAGAGAGAAAGAGAACTCCAGCATCGACACCATACACCAGCACCAAAGGGTCAACATCTCACCGTCAACCATAGACATAGAACAGAACATAGAGATCCTTTACTATTGGAGCTGTGGTATATCCTCCTAGGAAAAGCTTGATAATTCAGCAAGAATTCTTACGTGATTATTATTAAGTTTTAAATTGTTTCATGAATGTAATAATAATTGTTCTTAGAAATACCTTTAACTATATGATCAGAAAACACGGGACAGCAAGGAATTGAAAAAAAATATTCGTAAAGTACTTTCCTCGTCAATACATTTGTATGTAACTGCGATTGAAATATTTGAAAGGAATTATTTAAGGAATATTTTAAGCTATTGCTTGATTATAGCTTCTGAATCAGATACCTTGTACATATCTGGATTTTAAAGCTAATTTTCATTGTAGATTCGAAAACGCATTATCATCATACGGAGTCATCCAACGCTCGAAAGCATACAATATGTTCGAAATTATACAATATGTTCTTTTATTCGACATAAAAACTATTGCGTTTCTTTATTTAAATCTAATACGTGGGACATTACTGTAGCTTCTTAGTTATCAATAGATGAAAGCCAAATATTGAATTTAAAAGATGAGATTCGAATTGAATATCAATGAAATGATTTCAGAATAAAACTGAAATGCCAATTAAAGGATCTTGTTAACAGGAAACTGAAACACGAGAAATGATATTTATGTTTTAAATTTTGCTTGCCTTCCTTTTACGCACTCCCAACATTTTTATTGCGTATGTTCATCAATGAATAGTTTAAAAGTTATCTCGGTAATTAAGAAGAAAACATTTTTTTTCTTGTACGAGATCTATAACATAAATATCATCAATGAATTGAATAACAGTAATCATTACCTTATTCATAAAGTAACTAATAAGAAATTCAGATACAATGATTATTTCATTTATTTACAATGACGTATTTTAATGCAGAACTAGACTCATTACAAATGTGATCGATACGACAATAAGTACCTGAATGCACAGTTTCTACTGTTTGACGTTATATAACTTGTGTGCTAAGGAAATCAGCCATTTATTACAATAATTTAGTGTTTTTATTGGTGTTGCATAAATATCTATTAAAATCTTGAGCGACATTATGTAAACATTAGGGAATCGTTGACATTGTATAGCCAATCTAATGGCAACGATTAGTTGCATTAGTACTGTAATGTGATATTTACTGACTTGGTTCGAATTTGTCTATATAACCCCAATCTTCTTTAATAATATCTGCAAGCTTTTCCGCAATCATAATTACAGGAATATTTGTATGTCCAGTCATAATCATAGGTATAATTGAAGCATCTGCTACTCGTAATCCTTTAATACCTTTGACCTAAAAAATATGTTTATAAATATTAAAGCGTGAATGAAAAATAACCAAATAAATGTTAGACATGCGTAAACAAGGTTGATTTGTATACAACAGATTCATGACTTGTTATAATCTAAACAATTCATAAATAATATACGTATTGTTGTACTTATGATCTTAAACTTACTTGTAATTTTGGGTTGACGACACCTGTCGGATCGTCTTCTGGCGCCATTTTACATGTACCAGAGTGATGATAGATTGTAAAAGTAAAAGTTCTTGCAGCACATTCCCAATATTCATCAGAATCGTACTTATGTTTTTCACACCCGGGTATAATAGCATCATAAAGACGTGAACTAAATCTTTGCATAGCCTTTGTTCGGCTCACCTCGATTGCAGCTCTTATTCCTTTTACCATTACCCTAACATCTTCTGGATCTTGTAAATATCCGGCATAAATTTTAGGTTTGTCATTTGGATCATTGCTACGTAGTAAAATTTTCCCTTTACTTTTGGGTCGCATAAGCATTGGGTAAATTGACCACGAGTATTGCTCTGTTAAATTTGAGAACATGGCGTTCCAGTATTTAGCCGATATACCAATATTCTGATGAACAATATTATCGGAAGTAAGAGAGGCTCCTATAAACAAAAGTTCTATATTTGGAAATGTGTTCAATTCAGTTGGCTTATCTACGTCCATAAAAGCTATTGCTTCACATCCACCTGGGATGGTAAGAGGGCCTTGTTTGCTTAATAAATAATCAGTTATATAAGGCAGAGTCGGGTTCATCAAATCTTGTGATTTAATTGCGACAGGTTGATCAATCAAAAACATAAGACCACCATAGGCAATATGATCCATGAGATTCTCTCCAACTGGAGCATCTTGAATGACATTTATTCTCATTTGTTTCAAATGATCAGCTGATCCTATTCCAGAGAGCATCAAAAGTTGCGCCGAACCAATAGTACCAGCAGATAAGATTACTTCTTTTCTACAAAGTACTTGAATTTTTTTACCCATTTTCATAAACTCTACTCCATAAGCTCTTTTGGTTTTAGGATCAATTAGTACCTTATTGACACGGCTTAGTTTTGTTGCAAAGAGATTTTTCCTTTTATTAGCAGGATAGAGATAAGCTCTGTTTGTACTCAGCCTTATACCATTTTTAATAGTAGTCTGTAGGTAAGAGAATCCAACGGTTTGATTGTAAGCATTGTAGTCCACTATAGGATAACCCATTTGTTTTCCTGCTTTAAGAAAGCCTTCTGCCAGAGGCGTGTGGTAGTTTGGATAATCAATATAAACAGGTCCTGTAGTACTGTGCATTTCTTCATCTATCTGCATGCTTTTTATCTCAATACGTTCCAGTTTCTTAAAATACGGTAGTACGTTACTATAAGACCATCCTTCATTACCCATTGCAGCCCAGTTATCGTAGTCTAACGGATGACCTCTCGTTGCAATCATGTAATTTAAAACACTGCTTCCGCCCATGACCTTTCCTCTGGGCCAATTGCACTTTCGATCCTTCATACCTAGACAATATGAATCAGATGATTCTGTCTGATACTTCCAATTCAAATCATCACTTTGTTGTAAATAATGCGTCAGAACTGGTACGTCCATAAGTAAATTTTCTTGACGACCAGCTTCAATAAGAAGAACTGTGACATCTTCTATCTCACTCAATCTTGCAGCAAGAGTAGCTCCCGCAGTACCAGCACCAACAACGATGAAATCATACTCCTCATTATTAGTCGGTGTAGTGTCCCTTAGTTCACTACCAAGATTTTCATCACCCTCTCGCATAAACGATAACGCACCAACGGATAATCGGTAAAAGGCATCTAAAAATGGTACTTTGTTCTGCGTAGACCCGTATAGGTTATTGTATTTTAAGTTACCATTTGTTGCACAAATCGCACTCAACGTTGTGATACAAACGAACTGCACCAATAACTGATTCATACTGATATACGGTTGGAAAGATAGATGTACTTTTATGCATTCGAGTTAGAAACACGATTTACACTAATTTCATAGTGGGATATAAACGCGCTGTTAATTAGAAGTGAAGGCAAACAACAAACTTTTTTCTTCTTCAGCAATCAACGTTTATGTTTTTAATGATGTGATTGTTCAATGTTATTATTAGCGATAATATTAGTTCTCATGCATTATATATATATATATATATATGCTTTCGAGAATCAATCAAGCTTGTAAGAGCTTCAACACAAGACTGATACACGTACTCATGCAGATTTAGACTTTTCAACTGTTGTTAATTCGCGCAAGCGTATTCGCGAATTGCGTGTTGAATTTTTTAAGTAGTCTAGACCAATGCGCTCAAGCAGTTATACTCTTGGCAATCGAAACTTTGTAAGGAGGACAAATACTATTGCGATTCAACTTGTGTATTTATTGAAAGATTTCATGCTTAACATGACAAAAAAACGTGTTTATGATGAAAAGGCTAATAAAAAAACTGGCAAAAGGAAGTATCTAGTTAATTATTCAATTTTCATTGACAATAAAAATTGTCGTTTTCATTTTTATGAATATATCAAGTTGCATGGTTTTTCAGAAAATGTTTATTCATTATAAATACATTTTTTTGTAATAAACAACCAAAGGCTTTTGTTTCATTTCATTATCATAATTGCATTAAATAATCTAAAACTGTACATCCCGGTCTAAAAATAGATTTGAACGATTCCAGGAAATTTTCATACCATGACATATCATATAATATTATAATATATGCGTATCAGAGTATTAATATATAGCAAGTGTTGAAAGTGTTGTTTCGGATATATATATATATATATATATACATATACATTTTTCATTTCATGAAAATCATTTATAGAACTCATGCTATATGACAGTATTACAATTACACATGCTTTGTGGTTGTTATTATTCGCATCACTCAAGTATGCTATTTATTGAAAATTTACATAACCAATTAGCATCGAAAAACGCGTTTTTGAGCATTCTTTGGCGATGAACTCAAGCAAATTAAATATTCCTAATGAAATTGAGATAGAAATTCTTACAAAAAATGCAATTTTTCAACTATCTGTATTTGGAAACCAGATAAACTTTAAGATGCAAGGTTCATTTTAACCATAGCAGATGGTATTTTCCACGACCAATAATAACAGATTTGAAGATTTATTGAAAAGATTAAATTTTTAAAAATTACTGAGCATGTAAGAGAGAATATTTTAAATGCTACTCCACTGCTAGCCATTTCAATTAGAATAGACTAGCGATACCTTGATCGCCCTGCCCCTGCTGTCCATCGCCCACCCTCGCAAAAATGGTGCAAAGCCCCCAGTGCAGGTGAAATTCCGGCTACCTCAACGCCCTCAACGAAGCGACAGGTACACTGAGGACAAGAAAATTTCCTCAATTCGGACCCTCCACCTGTCGACAGCGAGATCCGGATGTCTCCTGTCGATGCAGTCCAGTACTGCCCCTGGAGTGATCCTGTTGACGGGTATCCATATGGTAACCCGGTGCAGCTTTTTTTAGCACTGACATTCCTTCCAGTGTTAGTTTTGCACCTTCCCATGGTCTTAGCTGAGGTACAATACCTTCCAGCCAATTTCGCGAGAAGGAATTTTCCGTTACTATCACGATGGCCCCCTTGACGAACGGACCGCGGAAAGAAGGAGGAGGTCTGTCATCGATTTAAAAAATCTCGGATTCGACCGACTGGCTGACGAGAGCCAACTGATGTTGGTTGATCGTCGTAAGCAGGTACGCCACGCGTGTCATGGTGAGATCGTTTGGGAGAGGTTGAGCCGCTTTGCGGACGTTTTGTTTATGGGGGAATTTTCATGCGACCCCTTGCGCCGTTTAACATTATGGGCTCCTGAAACCCACCGGCTTGAGGGGTCAGGATCCGAATTCCCCTGATACCTTGCAACTCCGAGGCCTCAGTTTCCATCTTCTCCTGTCCCGTTGTTATTTGCTCTTTATGGCCCCTGAGACCTTTGGACGCAAAAACAACGTAGACATGCGTTCCGAAACAGTCTCTTGGAAGTTCTTTGAAGAGCCCCACCGCGAGATAGCGGTTCTTTCAGGAACGGCGTCTCTCTGGTTTTCTAAAAAGCCCCTGTTCTCGTGGGTTCAAAAATGTAACAGTTTATCACTTTTTGTGATAAACTGTTACATTTTTGAACCCACGAGAAGTGAGGAAGTAAATCGTTCGCCACTGCAGAGCCTCATACGGCGGTAAGGCTAAACAGGAGAGGAGGGCGCCCGATATCCGCAAGGCATCGTTAGTGACACCATTTTACCCTGAGTGTCAAGAGAGCTAGGTAGGGACGATAGCTCATACCATCTAGTTTCAGGATGATGACTCGTGTGATATGATCTGAAGGGTAATGTTTTAAGTGCACGGAATGCGTATGTGTGTGTTTTCGTGTATCCAACCGGCAGAACCACCTCTTTACGATTGGAGGGTTGTTTCTAGCCTCTAACCGATCCGTCAGACTGTTCGCATCCCCTTCCCATCTGAATCGAGGAGAGGGCGCCACAGCTCAGCAGCATCTCAGGAAGAGTGAGACCGGGAGACCTCTATTTAAAGAGATTCCGCGACTCAGGTCTCCCTCTCAATGAGTACTCAGAAATGGGTTGTTTATCCCGTTTCACTGGCAATCACTCCCCATCCTTTCCCCGATTTGCAGTGTCGCACCACCTAGTCCGAAGACGATACAGCCCCAGAACCGTCAGACGAGCTCCCACACCGGCCCATTTTGCGATTGGGCACTATAGCAAGGAGACCACCCCTCGTGGGAGATCATTGTGCGTAACATAGATCACAAATCGACAAGTATCTTTATAACAAAACAATTAATGTAACAAAACTACCGTATATAACTATGTAAAATCTATATAATAAATTATAATTATTTATTGCATAATTTTTTACTTATCTTTAATGGTTTTGTATAACATTTTTTTATTTTTACGTATTGTATGTTTAATGGCTAATATTTGTTATAGTGACATGTACAGATATGTCATCATCCTCTTACACTGCCTGCTTGCGCTTTTACTGCTACTCCTATTACGCGTTGTTCGGATGATTTTACAATTAAAAAAAATGACTATATCGAATCGAAAAAAAATTTGTAAAATTAACCAATAATTCTATTGCATTTCTATTGTATGTTACACATGTTTAAATGGAATTTTTCGAATACCATTCGAAAATAATCGAATTCCATAACTAAATCAATTCATGGATAATTCTAAAATTTCATGGAATTCCGCCAATGTTAAAAAACTTATCTACATTAAAAGAAAGGTTGATCTCACCGCGACTACTATACCGAGATGACGGATTTTCATAATGATTACGCATATACGTTATCTTTAAATCAATAAACCATTTCCATGTTTTTCATGGAAATTGTGTCAATATACCAACAAAAGTGGATAGTAATTTGTCAATACTTCCGCGAGCCGTCGATGATATTCAAATAGCCAAATGCTATGATATAATTTTTAGATAAAATAAAGACCAAATAAAGTATTTCTAATTGCAAAGTTTTTGACTAATCAACCATTAAGCCAATTACATAATATTTCACTTTCTCACAATTGGTTACAAAATAATAATGTTCCTGCACCTAATATTAATTTCGATAATAATGTAAATATAATTAATAATATTGATGAACCAATTAATGCAATAAGTGAAGATACTTTATTATTACACGAGTTTAGAACGATTAAATTTCCTACAAGAGGAAATTAACGTCCACTCGTTTTGTTAGTAGATAAAAATGTAATTTATCTAATATATATTTTTAACTTATACAAAGTGATCTAATAACATACCCAGGATTTTACAATTACCGTATTTAAGAATTCTTTAAACTTTAAAAATAAAAAAGGGATGTATTTGATTAACACCATGTAACTTAAGAAATTGCTTATTATTTTCTGAAGTATACTTTTAGGCGTTTTTTCAAGACCATGCTATTCACTACAGTCAAAATTAAAAAATCAAAAACTTTCAGAAATAAATCCAAATTTTGCTTATATAACATTATCAAATACAATGGAGCATTATGTAAATAGATCTGATCTAATGAAGAAATGACATCTGGCTAATTTCGCTTTAAAATGCCAATATTTTAAAACAAATTCTAATCATTGAAATTGAGCATGTCGACTTTCATAATACAGAACAAATTGAATTAGCATTCGCAAACAGTAAATGTTGAAAATTGAAAAGTAATAACAGTTACATTTATGGAAGAAAATTTTTTAAAATTATAGTTATCGAAATTGCAATGCTATTAAAGATAAAATAAAGTTTTATAGAGAATAATTTATGTTATTTAGTAATTGGAGAAATGAAAATTATATCATTAATGACGATATATCATACCTCGGTAGCTTATACACTTTATTTATACAGGAAAATGACGCATTTTAAGATGTGTAAAGGGATTTAAAATGAATATTAAATTCGAAGAACCCGATATTGGTAAAAACGCTAGAAATCCGTGATTTGAATTCATGAAAATATACACTATTAATTTAAATTATACGCCCAGTGAACGATAAACTGTAAGGATTAATAAAGTAGTACATACAAAATGTTAAGAAAACTCCCAATAACCCTCGTCGAAGGCATTAAAATACATAATTCGCAAGGTAGTACATTCGAAAATATTGTTATTCACTTATAAAAAGAGCATATGAACAATATAGTAACAGATTAATTTATGTTCAATTTCGTAGAATAATTCCAGTAAGTGGTTTGTTCATTGAAGGACATTACAATTAATTCCGACATTAAACAGAATATTTCTTAAATCGAAGTTCAGAGATTAAGAAAAGACAAGCTAATGCCATTTATTCTTAAATTCCTACAAGATCTCAAAACAATAGATAATGTTACAAAAACTTTTCAAAATGTCAGATTTCTAAATAAACACGTGCCGCATATATAGATAAAAAACAATTCCAGTTCACGAGCCATAAATGATGTTTGCAGCCTAAAGTAACCCAAGTCTTTAATTTTCGCATTTTTAGTCCATTGCCACAGGTTGTTGAGCCACGTACTCATGCAATTTTTGTCAAAATGTGTGTCATTGAAAAATTAACTATAGATTTTGAAATAAAATAACGATTCAACAAATGTGTCTTAATTTTTCTTCGCGAACACTTAACCTGCTTGATTTTGCCTCTGAAAAAAGTGTTCGAAAAATGCCCTTTTAGGTCCTGGTTAATGATTTAAGAACACTTGCAATTGAAATTGAATTTTTAAATAGAAGTTTATATGTAAGAATATTTGATCCGTAAATATTATCAAACAATGAATAATGTGAAACTGTATTTTCTCATGAGTTCCTATACGTCATGTATACGGTATTTACTGCTATATGCAAGCTTGTGATCATGGTTATTCAGGCTTAATAACTAGTCAATATATGATAGTAATACCCTGTAGTGTTAGAGAGAGCTGATTTAGTGCCAGTCTAATTAGACTGTGGTAAATATCTCAAGAGCGGTCGTTAGCACAGTATTCAGGTGATGAATTCATCGAAATAATAAACTCATTAAAATATGTTATAACTAAACTAATCGTGTTATAACTAAGCAAATTATTAAAAAATGATTTCCTCGTAACTACTATAACGATCAGGAACGCTTTTCTACATTCATTTGCTATCGAATCTCTCGTGTATATTTTAACAATATAAATGGTGCATATAGTTAACAAGCATGAAAGTTTTTAGCCATCAGGGTTTCGGCACTCGTCAATGCTGAAAGCATTTATTTAATATATGATTATGTTGTATTATCGTGATATTCTGCTTAAGGATTTTTTGGCAGTTAATCAGAATGTATTCTTCACTATTATTTCTCCTGTTTGATCTTGCAGTTATCTGTGTGAATTACATGTGATTGTACTCTATCACTCCAAAAACATCGGCTAAAGCATAGAATAATATTCATATTACTCGCTTTCCAGTTTTGATCTTATGGGTTGCGGAACAAATATAATGTACGAGCTATGCCTCAAGTAAAACTATTATATGAATTATTCATATAATAATAGTAATAATTTTCCTTGAGAATATAATAAAAAAGTGCTATCATCCGTAATTCGAGTAATTAAAAACATATTTCCACAATTTTAGTAGTATTGAAAACATTACCGCACAATATTTTTGAATTTAAAAAATAATACATGCCTTTTTCCGGAGAAACATGTCACTCGTATTTTAATATCGATAGATACGTCAGCTGATCTTAGAGTAGAATAAAGTGACAGTACGACCTCCAGTGAACCGTGCTGTGCTTGCAAATGCTTTGAAACGCCAGATGTTTGGCAACTACTTGTACGTACGTGAATGCATCGTATCCATATAGTCTTTATAGCGTCTGCGTCGAATAGCTTTTATGAATACGTCAAAGTTTTAAAGATAAAATAAATATTAATGCGAATTATTAATTATAAATGTTTGAAGGTAGACTATTATAATAATTTAAAAAGCTTTTATGAGGATTGTTCTTGTACAGAGTAGTGTTTGGAAATGCATGTAATTATGAAATGACAATTCATTTATTCATTAAGTACAGAAACAGTTGTATTTTATGTTGCGAAAGGTCAATTTAGATGAATAGTAATTTAAATACTTATATAATAAGTATTTTAATAGAAGGAATAATGATTACATGCAAAAGTTATTAAATTTTAAATCTTTTTGACATTAAATATTAATTTATAAATGTATTTCGATAAAAAATGTTTGTTAATTATATTTTAAATGCTTGAAAATCTCTTTCGTATAAATGAAAGTAATATTATTTTCATTGTCACAAAATCTTGGCTATTCTATTTCGTGGATATTTTATAAATAGAATGAAGTAAAATAATAAATGCGTTTGTTCAAGTATATACACTGACGTCCTCATCAGTAGAAAGAATACGCAAGCTTCAGCTCGGCAACTTGCGCGCGGGCGCAAGTTTTGATAGGTGGCTCCGTGCAGCGAGTCGCGGTAGCAACTTCCAGCCACAAGCGCAAGAGAGAGAGAGAGAGAGAGAGAGATAAAGCGCGCGCAAGCTTTCCAGCCCCTGCGTCAACCCCCTGGCAGCGGCGAAGAGGCAACCCTTGTCGTTAGCTCTCAGTGTCAGCGCTTCCGCCGTTGCGTTCACGTGCCGCCCCTCGATTCAAAACGCGAGAGCATAAGCCACGCTACTCGTTGCTTCTCTTTCGTTCGCTATCAGCAAGATCTCGAATCCGCTCCTCCCCTTCCCACTTTCCCCCTTTCCCCCTCCATTTGAACTCGCCACTGTGTTTGCAAGCTCAAAATGATAATGGACCTTGTGTACCATGGCACGGGCTGAACGATTCCAAAACGAACTACTTGTTACACACTCAGTTACGGCATCCATCAAGACACCGTTTCCTCTCTCGCTCCTTTTACGTTTTGGCAAAATTTTTGGCAGAGTTCCTTTGCGATCAGGTGAATCGTGAATTCGCGAAGTGCGCGATAGCACTCTGTAGCGCGCGCATACGTCAGTGGCTGAGAATCCTGAAAATTTGACGAGCCGCGCAACCTACACTCTATACAGATATATGTACAGACGTACTCTCAGATTCTTCGATGGGAGATGTCCATCGAAATTTCATAGCTCCCATATTTGAAATAACGCGAGTGAAGTGATAGTTAGCCGGGAAGTTGAGTCTCTGGGATGTTGATACGCATTTATGTAACGGGTTGCGAAGCGATCTTTCCTTCCTTTATTCTTTATTCCTCGTCTCGCATTAGATAATAATAATATTGTGCGGTATCGCTTGTGAGTTATACATTTAGTGGCAGGATTTTTTCTAGAGAGCTGGAACGACTGCACTGGAAGCTTTTCGAAGTGAGTAAACTGGCCTTTTATTTATTTGTGTAACGTCGGATTTCTGGTTGATGGCGCTGGCTTAGTTGGACTTTTGATAGAACGAGTTTATAAGTTGATTGACGGCTTGTGGTAGAATTTGCACGAGAGGGTATTTTTATGATTTTTCTTCGAAATAATTGATTAAATAACAGTGCTCACGTTACCTGGAACTAATTTAAATAAACAAGCTCATTGCATGCGAATGTATAAGATAAGTCAAATACACTATTTTTCAAATAATTACTGATTAGCCATGGGATATTTTTGAATTAGAGCAATTTTCAACAAACAAATAAAGCAATGAAAACATTTATTTACATACATTGATTGATTTTAAATGGATCCATCTTGATTGATGCAAAACACTACCGAAGTTAAAAAAATATTGCTCAATAACAAAAGATAATCGACGCATAATCTAGTAATTAAAATTAAGTACCTAGACGATAGCTAAAAAATTATTAGAGAATCCACGAATGTCAATATATTTTAATCTACCAATTGCGCTTCTCTTTAATTAGAATTGAATTTGATTAGTCAATGAATATAGATTATATATATTGAATTAACAACATAATTCATCATCAATACTATAGAACGTAAACAAAAGTTATTATGTAGACAATTAAAATTTATAATAAACAGCATTCGTGCTAAATACAAGTATGTTTTATAATGAATTTGCAATAACTGATAGTGAACTGTGTCTTCTTAAATTAAAAATACATTAACTGAATAACAAATAAAAACATTCCCAGAAACAAATATTAAATAAATATTAATATTAATCAGGATGATAATGCACGGATTAACGAACATAACTTAAAAGGTTCAGACGGATGCTTATACATATTTTCGCAATCGTCACTTGTCATTTCCATTTATATTTTCAACAATATTCCTATTAGCAATTTTTTACCCATGATCACGTAACCACGCGAGTGAATTCAATGGAAATGAATTGAACAATTTTGAAACTCCTGTCGCTGATTTTGTTATTTAGGGTGGAAAGTTGGGAATGTCTAAGGCGACTATGCGTGTCGTCCGCAAGAACCTCATAGTTTTCAGTAACTACTCTCTGTAGCTACTACTACTGTAGCTTAAGCTTGCAAGCGAATCTTTAGTTGATAGTAGTTCCCATACTACAACTCTATTTACCAACCTTGATTTTATACTGCAGTCACAATCCACCGTCCCGTATATAGGTTTCAGACACATATGTTATGCAAATAACCCCCTACAGATTCAGGATGAGCTAAAAGCTTTTGCGAATTTTACGTTTATATGTTCGCCTCAGTTTATTCGAGACATTTTTTCCCACCGTTACTCCTCAAGTAAATCCTCCAGGGGCCGAGGAGACCACTTTTCGATTCGATCATCGTTCAAAGGTCTAGAGAGTTAGCGCCAAGGGGGGCCTCTAGGGCTTCCTGTACACTTTCATCCATCCTAATCTGACCTTGATCGTACATCCTAGTGGAACTTTTGACGTTTGAAGGATTGTGCATCGTCTCGGCTATTATGACTAGAAGAACCCAATCGGAGTTCTCTACGTCGCTCATCGTTTCTGAGTAGGATGAGAAGCTATAGATCCTCACTTAAGCTTCTTCCCGTACCTGATCTAGTTAGTTCTCTTTCGATTTCTCTTTAGCTTTTCTACCGTGCTCTTTTCACTGATTCGAATCACGAATTGGTTGCGATCCCACGTTGAAAACCTGTCATTCTATGCTTGTAGAGATTAGAGACTGTAACAGTCGTGCATTGGAGGTTGAGTCACCACCTACCCCTTTCCCGATTTTCGATTACCACTTCCATTTCCTGCTTGCGGATACCAGCCGTTTCCTTCTTCAATCTCTTCTTAAAGAAACCGACGTGCAGCTTTCACGTCTCTCTTATCTAGCAGGACTCTCATAACCGTTTTAGCTACAATCACTTCAGAATTTATAATAATTTTGTCATATACTTGTATGCTTTTCGAGTTAATTAAATATTTCCTCAGGTTTAAGTTTAAGATCTGTGGTCTAGCTAGTTATCTTCTGAGCTCGGACAATCAGAACTATCACTTTTTTAAATAGCGCGAAAAATTTTGTTAACTTTGTCAATAATCAACATTCTTTAAATAAAATGTCATGCCGCAATATCCATTACATGTTCTTTTGTAAATAGTAAATATTTGCTTGCATCTTGGAAGTATTTAACTGTTTCACCAATCGAGCAATAACACTTCTTTAAGTTAGTATTTGATAAATATAAATCTGTAAATATTGAAAAATATATTATTTTTAATTTAGAGAGCATCTATTATTATAAATACATTTATATTTGATGGTATTGAATTAAAATTATTAAAGAAGGGACTTAAAATATATTCTGAAGTTTGTATTAATTTGCAAACTTCCAAAAATTGTGTATACAAGAATATTTTATCCACTATATCAATTTTCAGCGTTATAATAATTATTATTATGATTATGTTTAACATATTTTACTATCCAATTTCGCGCACAACAACGGTATGCGCACATAGAAGTTTTTAAAATAAAAAGTGATGTGAAACATGAAAGAAAGAATTTATGTAGTACTATACAATTTTTATCATAGAAGAATCAATACAGTTTACGATTTTCTTTAAAAAAGAAAATTCGTATTTTACGATTTTAAGTTTGATTTCACGCGCTAGATTAAATCGCATATTTTCGAAAAACAGTACAAGCTGTAAAATTAATAATACGTAATGAATCGTTGGGTGTTCATAAAAAAGAAAGAAATAGGAGAAAAAAACGAGCGTATAAATGGTTGTGCAGAAGCCAATGAGTTCGAAACATTGAAACTGGCTTTATTCATAAGAAATATTTCCGAGAGTTACAGCTCGTAGGTGCTTATAAGCCCTGTAGAGCTTCGCACGTTGCCGATTACCACACGCGTATATAATACATCTCTTCTTTCTTTTATTTTTTTTCTAGGGCATAGGCGCATTCACATTTTACGTCGAATTACTGCAAAAGAACGTATTGTTTGTACCGTTTGTTTTGTCAGGCTTCCTCGACCCACTTTTTTCTTCGATTGCCCAAGCGAAATGCGATACTCGCGCGGCGGCAACGACATCGCCAGCTTGGCTTTTGCGGGGAAAAGCAACCGACACCTTCTGTATACCGTTTCATCGTACTATTTTTCTCTTCGAGATTCACTCGCCTCAAAAAATTCTCCATTTCATCAATCTCTTCTCGTCGTCGAGCCGCCTCTTTTCTTTTGTTTCCTTCGATACTCAAACACTCCGTTGCATCGGTATTGTCATTACTACACATATAATGTAAATTATACAATGAAATTATACGATAAAATCCATAACGTATTATTACATACTCTTTATTTTTTCAGCGCAACAAAACTTTTCACATGGAATAAACATTATCTATTCATACTCGGATAAACTATGTACGAAGCATGTAATAACAATCTCGACTATAGTTTGTGCCGTGTTCATCCTTGAGAATTAATGGCTTCGCAAATGATTAATATAACCGAGCAAAAGTTTCATAAGCGCACATTATAAAACTTAAAAAGTATTCTAAGTTAAAGTAGTATGATTTTTCGAAAAGTGCCGATGAGCCGCACGCACTGTCGCAGATATAAGCGTCGCGTTGAAAACTCAGCCTGCGTTACCTGCGCCTATTAGAAATAATTTACTGTCGATTTGGTCGTCGTGCGTTAGCTTACTTTTTTTACTTAGCTAAGCATATTCGGTAGAGAGAATAATATATAAATATATCAATCCAAGATACGAAAATTATAGGACTTGTATACGTCACAGCAATCATCGAACGCTGCGCACTTGGTTAATCAAGCCGCCGTTGCTATTCGGATGACCCAGTGACACCGGAAATCAAAGAGAGCCTCCTGTTGGGCGTTCGTTTTCTCTCTCTTTTGTCGCTAATCCTACGTACGTCTGTCTGTAATTTCGAAGGATTTTCTCTCGCTCGAGGATTATTAGTCGGGGATTATTATACATATGGTCTATACGCTGCTCTGCGATTGAGCTTTTTTATCAAAAGTTATTATTTAGTTACAGATTTACTATCGAATCTAGAGAAATTATTTACCTTATTTTTAAGTGTAAGAATGGACTTTATGAAATGTGCGTTGTTATTCCTGAAATATGCGGGACGTTACACTTTATGAAGGTACGAGATACGTGTGCAGACGACTCAAGGTAAAAACATACGAGGATATTACTTATACATGTATAATATATAGAAGATCTATTAATAAAACGTTTTGTACGTTGAGCTGTATAAAAGACACAAGGATATCAACTAGCGTCTACGAGATCGTAAAAGGCAAAATTTGAAATGAAAATACGTAACATTTGTACATCGATTTTCCTGAATGATTGACCCAGTGCATTTAATATGTACAATTCTTCTATATATAACTTTTTTTTTAATTTCACGGTGTGCATATTGCATCAGAAAATATGTAATGAGTTCGCACTACTTAAACGTATATATAGAATAGAGATTGTGTGCTTTTACTGAAAGCTTTCAACTATACCTCAATCTCAAAAACGAATTCGAATACAATATAATAATAGAAATTTTCAACTAAAAACGAAGTTTAAAACAGTTTACAGTATTTATACTTAGAAAGATTTGTCGGTTTGTTTCTCTTAAATATTTAGGTGTAAAGTAAATCTTTTAAGCAGTTGCATCTCAGTTTTAAAGAGCTTTGTGCGCTATATTTCTGTACTGCTTTTATGAGGATTGGTTTTATGATTTTTGTTCTGTATTGCGTTTTACGTCGGTTTTGATACACGGTTATAACATGAAAACTATAGGTCATAACTAAATGAAATTCTATGTGTAGGTTTACGTGTTCCTTTTGTCATTGTTGTACTTACAATTTTTAAGATTCCACTAAATCCGTATACAAATATTTTCACTCCGATAACCATTTTCTCTCCGATTCGTACAATTATTCTCAACAACGCGTCTGTACAAAAGCTCAAGTTACTACAAGCAAACTTGTAGCTCAATATAAACAACGTTTGATCCCAATTGTTAACGATTTCTTGCACTTGCTAATTGCAAACATAAAAATTTTTCCGTTAAAAACGGTTGCGTCAACCGGAGAAATAAAAGCGTTGCAAAGCTCCAGCAAGTTTATCGTGCGCGAATAACAATGAAAATTGACTTGAATTCAATAATCACCAGGATGTATATAAAATCTCAAATAGAATAACGTAGTTGCTCACCAGGGCGAAACACGAAAGAAAAAGCACTGCGGCAGAAAAAGTGACGGGAAAAAATTACCACTGTGCTACACTGCCCATAGGGAGAAAGCACACGTATACATACACGTGTGTGTCTATATAGCGTCAGAGCAACGCTTCTCGCTTTCTGCGCCGTAAATCGAATGAAAAAAAAACCCCGAGCGAATCTACAGGAAAGAGCGAAAGAAAGAGCGAAAGAAAGAGCGAGAGAGGGAGAGAGAGAGAGAGCGAGAGTAACGAGCCAAGAAAAAGATAGAGAGCGAGTGAGAGACATCGCTCGCTTGGTCGCGCGCATGCCGCACCAGATATCGAGAGCAAGGACGAGTCGCCGAGGCAAAGTGCCATCGTATATAGTTACGTTAGCGAGCACTGGACGTATATGAGCCGATAGACGCGATGACACGACGAGTCTCTGTTGGAATATCGAGGGTCAGTGCGCGCACCGCGCCTTTATAACAATGAGATGGTTGTGCGTGTATATTATATGCATCCACGTAAAAGGAGTTAACCAGGAGATGATTCGCTGCAGGAACGAAAAATTGACTTTTTTATTATCGATTGCGCTACTGTTTTCGTACATTTAATATTCTATTAATGCGGCATACGTGCATTATTGTGCTTGATTAGGAAGAAGTTCGTATATCTTTACCCGCTTGCATCTAGTTATCTTTTAGGTTGCAAGTCTTTACGAAAAGCACTTACCATTACTGCATTTTGACACATATGGTCGTCGAGAGTACAAAATTACATTTCAACTTTGTAATACAAGTAAATATAAAGGAAATTTCGTAACTGCATAAGAATCTAATTTAATACATAGGTTATATTTTAAACAGGTGAATTTTCCAAATATATATCGATGTATTGAAATTTTAAATTAATCTATGAATACTTGTAAACAGTTACATTAATTTATTATAATATTTGCTATAATTTATATTACATGCAACGACGCGGTATTTGTTGTACATTTATCTACGGGGATATTCAAAATTATATATTCCTTGAAATTCATGTACTTCGATATTTAAATGAAGTTACTAATATACCTAGCATTTCATATGTAAGTATCGAATTTGTGTGCTATGTTCATTCACATTATTGTAAAAATTGTACTTTGTAAATTTTATGTAAATTTTATTACATTTCATGTTGTATGACATTACAGTCTACATAAATGAACTTTGGTTTTTATATAGATATAAAATTAAATGAAATTCCATTTAATGTATATAATATACTAGTTTTTTGAACCACGAATATTCTTGAAAAACGCATACAATTTCATGTTATTTCTAACATTGTAACGCAGTATATATACGATATATATGCAAAGAGCAACCTTCGAAAACTTCGGAAAATTCAAACTGGAAATTTCGGTACATCCGTAAAGTCTTAGTACATGAAAGACGTGGCAAATACCGATAAATTCTAATCCTGTTCAGCTTGTCTTCGTGGCGCGGAAAACTGCGACAATAGTTAGAGAATCCGTCGATATGTCGTGTGCTTATATACATATATATATACATATCGCATTCTTTGAGAGTAACTGTACGATACATTTCGACGCGGTTGGAAAAGTTTTGTAGTACTGCACGCAAAAGGGAGAGAGGTTCGCAATATACATCGAATGGACTCTTCGATTGCTCAATTTCTCGCATTTCTTGCACATAGATACGCTTCGATGGATTCTAGCAATTTTAGTCAAAATCTCGACTCTTTTTCTCATACCATAGAAAACGAAGTGGGTCAAACTGTACAGAGAGAGAAAGAGAGAGAAGTCCTCTCTTTCACTTTCGTGAATTATTACGCGTGCGTGGAGTGTCGAACAAAAATTTCACCTTTTGCAGATGTTTTAAACGGAATTTTTCGTTTGGTGCTTTGTAGCGAGCTTTTAATTCGAATGAAATTTTGCTCATTCAAAGCAAGTGATGGGCGGAATGGAGGAATTAAAAATTTCGAGATTCTCTGAGAGGATGCTCTAGAGCGACTATTAAAAAGGTTTCTGTACTTTAAGCAATATTTGAAGAGGGTTTTGAAAAATTACTCTTTCCACGCAAAACAAAAAGCTCGCCGCAAACTTAGCGCACACATCCAAGTGGAAAGTACGGATCACTCAGGTAGAAGCTGAACATGCAAATCTGAAAAGAAAGCGCAAGAGACTTTACGGCTAAGGATAAAAATAAGCTGTACCGAGTCAAATGTTTGCATACAGTATAAAAGCTCTTTTATAAAGCTCGTCACATTCTCTCTTCTATACGCAATCCAAAAAAAAGAAACGGAAAAGAAAAAATGTTGTCTCAAATTAGTCTCAAACGGCAACACGACCCAATTCACCGTAAATTCACAGATCGAACCCGTAGCCCGTAGCGACAATATCCCCCAGAGTTACTCCGCAAGTTCATCGTGTAATCAAACGTCGAATCCCCCGTCGCGAATTTAATCGCGCACTGGTCGAAGCTATAACGTCGTGTAGATACTGGCCATGAGTTCCTCTCTTTCTCCTTGAATCGATAAACCGCTTAGAATTCCCCGCGTGTCTGACTATGTAAACAGTACACGTTGTATATATATATACGTGTTAAAGTCTCTGCATTGGAAGCAAAGGTTTTCCTTCAGGATGTCACGCACCAAGCTCACTGATGTCGAAATAACCTCTGGATATTCTTTTTCTCTACAGCATTGGCTTCAATAGTCGAATAATCTCAATACTCTTTAAAAAGCCACGAGACGGTGATGAGCTTTGAATAAATCGGCTGTTTGCGTAAGTACTTGCGGCAAACTCTTAAAGTTAACGATAACATTTCACTCGGAACAGGCCAGTACATATACTTGTAAATGACATTACAGAGAGAGAATCCTTTCATGTAAAGCGAGACTACTACTAGTAGTGCAGTAAATGTTTTTGCCGGGGCTTCATACTCTGAAACACTTACGCGTACAGTAAATACTCTGTAATTGTAGGCAAAAAATATTTTCCGCAAAGTTGGGCTTAGAATTAAATCGTCTAGTAAATCGTCTTATAGAGTGTTAGTTATAAAAATAATTAATTAACGTATAGTGTAGTTCAATATGCTCATTCGATATAGACAGACTAGTGCAAGCTCAACGTTAGAGTCGTAAAAATAGACTTACACTGCGCATGTATAGAATACTCAAGTTTAAGGCTCGGCTTATGACTTAGTTCTCCCTCCGGTATTATCTGCTGTGCCCATATGTGCGTTGACATAAAAAAACACTCGACGAGTTGGTTCGACTCTTTTAGGGATGTACCGTATACACTTTTTCCATGGTATTCGTTCTTGACCCTAATTCTCTTCTTTATCTTCCTCCCGTTTGAAAGCGACAAATTTTTCATCCATGATTTGAGATGAGTTTTCGAGGTATTTACCGAATTTCACTAATTAACCACACTGATCTACAAGGACTTGTTCAATCTTACGCCCTTAACCAGGTCAGGAGCTTTTAACAGTATCTATCGTTTTTGACCGTGTTTATCGTAAACACTAAAACGTCCTCCTAGATTCTTTGCGAAAAGCTCGTTTATACCTACATATACTGTATAATGAAAATTTACAAAAGTTCTACTGCCGAATTATTTTTCAAACTATCGGTTAAAACGAAGAGAAAGAAAAAGCCGTTTCAACGCAGTCTCGATTGAGGTCGTTGCTTGTAATAAGCTCGATCTCTTCTCTCCACGGATATGCATAAGGCTTATACCTAATTCAGAAAAAGCTCTGTGTCTTTCTTCTTATTTAGGAATTGAAAGGAGTAATTTGAATTCTAATTCCCACTTCAGTAAAATGCGAAATAAGAAGGAAAGGAATTTGCATGGAAAGTGTGGAATTAAGTCTTCATAACGCTGATGGACGGAAAGTTGTATATGCAGTATCACTCCGCGTAGGTGAGCTTATGCACGTTCACTTTTTTAGTCAGATGTCAAGTTTGCTAGAGATAGTCAAATCAAAGCTTCTCGCGTTTCGTGCATCGATACTTTAATGACTTACGTCTCTTTTCCGATATATCGTATTCGAGTATTGAGAAAACGTCAATTTCTATAAATTGTATTATTGAATTTTACTGAATATGTATTCACTTTTTTTCAAATAATTCATTGAACTATTTAAAATAGTGATCTAGTAATTTTGCTATTCTATTTTAAGCGCTACATTTAACCCAACCGTATTTAAGTAGAAAAGCTCGGACATGGCCAGACATTCCTTACTGGAAAAAATAAAATAAAACGTGAATAAATATAATTTATTGTTGGAATATGATATTGGCAGTTTCATTGTGTTAAATAAAGTCACCAAAATACATGTTTTATGCGTAAAGGATTATTGGTGGTTAGTCTTTAACGTTAGCATGAAATTTCTTTAAAATGCTTTGACGTTTACTGTAAAGCTTCTGAAGCTTCGAGACACCTTTCGAGATTAAATCGCTATCTCCGTTTTATATATGAACTAAAAATTAGCCAAGTGCGCATAAGGTTACTGGGGAACCCGACTAATTTAATATGTAATCAAAATTCTTTGATAACTCTTTGAAGTCGACTGTAAAGTTTTAATTGAAAACATGAAGATTACCTTACCGTCTCACTTTAGCGAATGCATAAGAAAAGATTTATCCCACCTGAAGCCACTTTCAATTGCCTTTCATAAAATTCTACTACATATTTTAGCCATCGGTTACTTAAAACCCTCATAATTCCGCGCTAATCATTATTTCATTCCATATTAGCTCAGTGTGAAACGTGCAGATTGGAGAATAACTATAGTCGGAGTTTGTGTTCTTTCACGGTAATAGGTATTCATGTAAACACATATTATAATTAGATATCCGAATATGATTTAAATTTGTACATGTTTTAATTCACTTAGCAGGATGAGAAAAGACATTGAAAATCGCGAGTGAAATCGTATGAGGATTTAAAAATTTCAGTGGTAACCTGAGTGGATGTACGTTTTTTATTAAAAATTTTTCGTTTGCGCGTAAGTCAGTTATGCTATATTTTGAACGTGAAAATAACCTTGCTCTAGCGAAGCATTCTCATGAAAAGCTAAAATTGTACGAACAAGTATTAAACTGCACAAGAGTAAATTATTGTATTATACTTTCACCACATTCTACTGCGGAGTCTAAAACCGTTAAAAATGCATACGAATAAATGAACTATTAAAATTGATTTTAATTTTTCACTTGAAAATTAAAATGTAATTATTACGAGATTAAATGGACTTTCATGCATAAAAACCCCTTTTCTTGTAAAACCAAAAATAATTATCGTCTCTCTTGTATAATAAAGTATTTCGTATCACAAAATTACTTACTAAATTAGCTAAGAAAGAAAAAAAATGTTTATTAATGCGATGATGAAAAACTAAAGAAATATATCAAAACACGTTTGACAGATTATCATAGGACTTAATCTTTAGGAAAGAAGATAAGATTTAAGGATACTTGTATATAATCGTAAAGGGCGCTGTTAGGCTTTTTTTATGAGATAAGTCGCGATAAGATTATCGGATACAGAGACTGAATTATAGCACACTCAACAAAAATACAATACTTCTAACGTTTCAGTGTTTATTTTTATTATTAGCCGGTCTGTACTGTAGTTTAAACATTTCCAAATAATCTCAAATATTGTAACTAGCAAATCATTTGAAACATTGAGTTGTTTACACCATATAAGATCCGAAATTAAAAATAGAAATACTTTTGAATATCGAAAGACAAGGTTTTCCCGTTGTAGAAGTCTATATGCATGACGTCCCAAATTTAATTTGTTTCACAGCATATTTAAAGAGAGTCAGCGTGAAAATCAATTCATTTCGGAACTTTTGTTTAGCAGCCCTTGAGTTTCATTTTGACTGTCAAAGGTATAATAATTATTTATATCTCTACACTGTAATTAGGACACCTTATTCGTAAACAAAAACATTCTACTATATACTCTATGTAGCATTATTGCATATCTTCAATATTTCATTTATTACTTTTCGACTCAGCAAACTTTCCCTGACACGTACGAAATAAACATATCGTTTCCATTCGGGGAATGTCATCTTATTCTTACTTCCATTATATTATTATTGTTATAAATCTTTATGGCAGACCCCTACCTATTATTCGTTTAACATACTTTTCGAAGCCTTCGGGGGCTATTTGGAAAAATGTGCCAAAAATATAAATGGTAGCTCACAGGCGTGAAAATACGTGTATATAAGGAGATAAAAAGCAGACAGTATTTTCCTCTCTCTATCCCTCTCTCACTCTCTTTCTCTCTCTCCGTCGCACACAGCATAATTTACGATGAAAGAATTATGAGGGCCAAGCATCCTTCAAGGCGCTTTTCGAAAAGATGCCGATCTGCAGAGCACCAGAGGCGACGCTCACGCGTCCATAAAAATCATACGACGGAACGGTATATCTGTTTTTTTTTACGGCTCACCCTGAAAATCTTATCGCGGTGGAGGACAGCGCGCGCAAAAGCGGATGCGGAATTACTCGCACAGGTCGGCCAACGTCGGGTTTTTCTTCTCTTTTCCCCTTCTCACTTTTACGAGCGTCATTTGGATAGTGTGCGACTTTTCCAGTTTTCCCTGCACTTGCTCGCCCTCCCCCCGTCTCCTCTCTCCGCCCACTCTCTATCCATTGTCGTCTCGGCCTTATTTCCACTTGGGAGGCCCGTTATCGAGAGAGAGGGTGGAAAAATTCTATGATGGTCAAGTCGATCAGCATTACGACGCTCTCGGGAGGATAAGAAGTGCTACAACCGATGAGGAAATGGCCGCAACCGTGAAGAAAAGAAGACAAAAACCAAAGGCCAAAGAAGAAAGGTTATATGTATATATACGCACTGTAGTTCGGGATGACAAAAAAAAAACGATACGGTATATAGTGTCCCCATTGTGCTATTCTGTTTTTCGATAAACTTTCGTCGAATCGGAAAAATAAACCAACTGTGCAAATATACAGTGACATTAAATAATCTCGAATGTCGTGTATACAGAATAATTAAATATACCTATACTTATGAAAATGGGAATTTAATATACATTTTATCAACTGTAAAATTTAATCATCGGATACTTAATAGGTACTTTTAGATACGACTTGATTCATTGAAAATACATTTGATTTACAACCGAAATTCACGACTTTTTCATGAATGCTCAGCGAAGAGTTTGCGATAGAGTTTGCATTTTTTCAGACTTAACGCTCGCGGTAATTTCCAGCGAACTGTTCATAAAATATGTTGGAAATTTCGAAATCGATGAAAAAAAACAGTACACAGGATTGGAGCGCATTTTTAGCCTGATGAGAATCGATCGATTGAAAATTACGTTTATGACCGTAATAAAAATATACTATGTTTAGGATTTCCTTGAGAATCCAAAGCTTCGAGGTAGTGATTTGAATTTCTTTCAAGAAAATTAAAGTTTAATTAAACTACTCTTCCGATGTTTAAAATTGTTATATTTTTTATATATTACATTGACTCGTTTGCAAATTTATTTTTAAAAATAATGAGATAATAAGTATCGGAAATGCAGATTATTTTAATAAAATGTTATTTTTATTTTTTTGCGCGCTGTAAATGGCGTAAACGATAAATTCGATCACTGACTAAGGGTCTGTCTTCTCGCGAACATTTCCTGAGCTACGGAAACAAAATCGATTGTGTGTCCCACTAAATTCACCAAATAATATATTAACGTACTTCGGTTACGTATCGAACGCTGACAGTAGATGACCTGTGTCATCTGCTATACTGTGCAAGTCATCCAGCAGCAAAATCAAAACGTCGAAAATAATTTTAAGACCATTTCGATGTTACCAAATGTATGTACTTTGACTTTTAAAGTACAGACATATAGACGCAAAATTGAAATACATATAAACTTGTTATTGATAACGCGTGCAAAGAAATTTAATTTTCAAACGATACAAAGCACAAGTCTAATTGAAGACACGAGTTTGCAGTCGAATTCTCTGTATTCACCCTTCAACATTAATAGGATACTTTTTTGAAGTCCCCTTTTAGCTATATATAATTCAAGAATAGATATTATCTCAGAAAAATCGGCGGAGTATAGGCAATAATTCCACTATTCTAAATAAGGCCTTTCCCTATACTCTCTCTTTCCTTGCTTTGAATTTTCGTATCGATCTAAAACTTTAAAAAAAGATGTCCTCTGTGTCTTAAATTAATAACTAATTTTTAGGGGGACTCAGGGGACTTTTAAGCCAACGAAATAGCGTCCGATATGAAAGAAAATACATTTAAGTTTAATAGATTTTTCTCGGAAAATATAGACATATTCGTTTTCATTAGTCGTTAAATGTTTAATTTAATACTGCTATTAATAGAGATATTATATATATATATATATATATATATATATATATACATATGTATATATTTACGATACGATTAGATATATGTTTTATGTATCTAATTACAGCTTAGAGTAAAAAAGCTAGTGCAGTCATTCGATATAGGTACGTCTCAGAAGCACTAATACGGCGTTTATGTAGGTGAAGAGACAGAGGGCAAAATAAATCGAGCATGTACAGCGACAACGATTACGACGGACGATTGGCCGAGACACTGTACTGCCGCAGCTCGTATCTAGGTCAGAAAATAGATGATTCTATGCTATGCAGTATGTTATAGCTGAGGATGGATTGGCCTTGAGTCTATAGAATACCATTTTTTAAATTCGCATACGCACTTGTGTCTGAACTGAAATTCTGGGGTAACTAAATGTTCTTATTGTAGCCATTACTCGCAATTAATCTTATATTTTCGACGGAAAAAAATACTTACGTATATGAACGTCATTTTGATTTGCCCTCGGTATTTGATTTTCGTTTGAATTACGTACATTGTAGTTATTTAAAGCGCTATTGGGAACGAGACAGTTGCGTAATTATTATTTAATTCGACGAGCATTTCAATTCACGTACAGATCCATGTTTCGGTCCGCAGAAATTTGCAAAAGAATTACTGGATCGGGCTTTACATTTTGTTTTCAACAATGTTATTTACGCGAGGTCGTAAAAAAGGGATTTTTTAATAAATTATAAAAATCGATTCCTTTTTATCAAAGTCGTGTATCCTGTAATGAACGATTTTTAATGAAGTTTATAAATAAAGTGATGGAAGAATTATTTTTAAAATAACTCAAACGACGTTTTATACTGAAAAAATGTATGCAAAAATATTCTGCTGTAGTTTTTTATTTTCGTTTTTAAAACGTGTGAAAAAATGCAAAGAACAAAGGAGATTGAAGCTTCAATTGTTGCAATTAGAGGTGAAATGCTCGTGTGTTTCCTCTAGTCGCCCTCGGCGCTTACACGTCAGCGAAAGATACCTTTTCGTTACAAACGCGCGCGCTTGGCCACTATGTACCTTAACCCCTTTTGCTTGCTTTTTTTATCCAACGCATATGCACTATTCCGGCGGCTACGTTCAAGCTCATTAGCATAGCTTTTCGAGGTTTTGCTTTATTCTTCTTTAGACACAACTAGACAATTAAGCAACGGACCTTTGTTGCAAGAGCCGCTTTATCATATCGCTACGCTATACGATGTATGCTTGTTTCGAGCTTGACTGCGGCTGTTTCTATATTTACTTGAGCTCAGGTGCAATGGAAAGTATAAACGCATGTGTACTTGTGTAATTGTGTTGTAAATATATATTTCATTCAGTGATGTGCATTGTCAATACAAAGTGAAAATGGTATATGTTTTGATTTTAGATTTGTAAAGTGAATACATTTTAGCTATTTACTCATTAAAGAAATTTCAAATTTTTCATTAATCATTTCATTATTCAATAGTTATTTCATTATATAATAAATAATTGAATTCGACGTTTATTTATAATTTTTCTATAGATACATTTCTCGCACAAACACAATAGAATAATATTGGTCTTTTCAAAATAAACGTTATCAACATCTGTGCAGAAAATGTCATTCTAACTTTTACCTTACAAAATGTGATCATCAAAGAGTAAAGAAAACAAGATATTGTATAAATGGAAACCCGTCGAATTGGTACATCCATCGAGATTGAATGGGAAAACCGAAGAAAACATATTACGGAGAAAAAATTATGGAGAAAAAATGATAAAGGTATAGTTCGGAGAACAATGGCTAGCAGAGAGTTTTGCGCGCACAGCACGAAACGATAGGACTATATGCGACGTGAGCAGATGAAGTCCTCCGCGTTGAAAGCAAACGCGCAAAAGAGATGAAGCGAGATAGACAGATATAGGGAGCTTATGAAGTCTATCCGAGAAAAGCTAAAACCTGCAGCGAGCAAAACCTTGTCAGCTTTTTTTACCGATGTATGTGCATAATTTTAAAATGGGTGTCACCGAGTAGAGCGACCAGAATGAGGCATCGCTGTATATAATTTTCTCTCGCTCTTTGGGTACAAAACCTTTGCCGCTTTGAACCAATATTCACGTTGTAATTATTCTTGAATCAGAAATTTATCGTAGTATACGTATTACGTATTAGTAAACGTTTCGGATGATTATCGCATTTTAAAACCTCGAATCCATCTGTATTTCAGTTGTTTTATTCTCTGATGGATTCATTCGTACAACAATATTTACATTTGAAGCGGCTAAACTTCATTAATATAATAAATAGAAATCAAATCCGTTTTCTGTTATATAAATGTTTTTAATATCTTTGTCAATATCGAAAGACCTAATCGAATACTCCAATGATCAATACATTAAAAATAGACCTTAGGTTGAGGCAGGCTCTATACGCGATAAAGAACATTTACTCTCCCTATGGTATATCACCATCGCAGTTAATTAAATCAACCGATGCGCGACCAAAGATTCGCAAGCTATGCGAAATTCCGCTGCTGCTCTAGTTGTTATTACAGCTTGTATACTACTGTTGAGCTATCCGAGTTATGTACGACATTTCGCGCTCGGGATTATACAAATTGACCGATAATTGCATCGGTTTTGGAGCATATAACGCGCTTTCGAAGATCATTTTAGACTTGATTGAAAGGTATTTAACTAAGTGCAGTTATCCGTCAAGATGTAAAACGTTATCAAGTTGGTGTTTTACATGCTATAAAACCTCGCCGAAGATTTTGCGGAATTTCTTCAGTTTATATACTTCGATGAATGATTGATGATTCGTAGAGTACACACTCGCAGAGTATATATATATATATATATATATATTGGGATATCGTACGTGCCAATGAAGATTTATATACTTGTATTTTTTGAAGGTCGGCAATTGTGTTACCGCCCACCAATATTGATTAGTAAAAAGTATCGCAATTACCGCCACAACTTCTGATTTGTGTCATTATTTATCAGATCTCTCATGTCTTTTTTTAAGAAAAATAAATCGATTTAAACGTAGCATTAAAAGCGGTATTTTATCATTACTGTTCACGCATGCGATAAAGACTCGATTATGCCAATCATTGTCATTTCTGAAAACAATATATTGTTTCTACAAGACTTAAATCAATTCTATTAATAAAATAATCGAATTTGGATATGTAACTCAAATGAATGTTTTTTAAAAAAAAGTTGAAATTCCGAAGGAAATTTTGGCTGTAAAATCCAAAAAAAAAGAATATAACGTTGATAATATTGCATTTTTATGCAATATAGGACACCAAAATTTGAATTTTACAATTGTTTGTGGTACACGATATTTATAACAATTTAACTGTACAAACAATATGTAAATAAATCTAAATGTAATCAACAGATCATAATTTACCCGACGAGGAATCCGCAATGAGTGAAAAACGCAAATTAGAGACACAAAATACATTTTTGATTTTTCGAAATCAAACAAAGACACAACACTTACGGTACACGTACGGTCAGACGTTTGAGCTTGCATGTATATAGACAATAGCTCTGATGTATGTATTCATAATACTATCAGACCTCGTGGATGCAGTGTTATACAGGTATATGTACACTAGAGCGTAAAATCGATCGCAACGAAGAGCTAGCCTTAAATCATCCCGTCTGCGCGCGCGTATACGACATTATAGTTATTCGAACACAATCTAGTCGTAGCATCGGCCTACTTGCCAATCTCGCCCTTCGCGTCGATACTGCAACTGCGTGTCGCGCGCGAAGCACAACTCGCGCTTCTCTTCATTTCAGCTATACGTCTCATTTGAGCATTGATAGGGGAGGATTTGTATAGACCTTGGACTCTACGCCGAACACTACGCATAGTGACATTGGGGATTGATGCTTTTTTTTCGTGCGTTATTGGTTCGTCGTGCGATGTCGATTAGTTCGCGATGCGTTACTGTTATTTGGTTCGTATTTTTGTTCTCGTATAATCCATTATACACAGCGGGATGTGGTTTAGAAATGATTAATTCACTGCTATTAGCTGGAATTCATTTGGTTGTATTGTGCGTTGAATACGTTCCTGTGATTTTAATGCAACGTCCTGTTGAATAATGTACTGGAAAGCATTTTGGCACTTAATGGAAGAGCTTTTGGGAGGTGTAATTATAAGTGCAATTCGTGTACTGTGTACCTAAGAGTATGTATACATAAAACTTGGATAAAACGAAGTGTAGGTAGCTCTTGGATGTAAGTGCTTCGTAAATATCGCCGTTGCGTAACGCCGGGCCTAACTCACTCCTAATTTCATTAAGACTTAATTTCCATGATGATGACGACGGTGTAGACGATAAGAGTATTGCAGAGGGAAAATTAATGGTGTATATAGCCTCAAGTTTTTAATTAATCTAATTTAAGCAGCGCTTTGACTATGCTCAAGATTTAATTGCTATTTAAGTGCTTTTACTTATCTTATATATATATATAATATGCAGCGAAAATTTTAATCATTTTTCTTTTTGCTACAAATTAAACACAACATTTACCAATGTTGTAAACAAGGATTTTAATATTTTATAGGAAATGTAAGCGTTTAAATGTGTGCTACTGAGAATAAAGAAAAAAAAATAAAAAAAACTTATAAAATCTTCATATGTATATACGTTAGTGTTAAAGACCGACAACGACAAACCAGGACAGCCAACGATGTTTGCGATACTACATCATGTAAAATCGACCGAATGCCGATCGAACGTAGGGCGACACTAGATAACTACGTTGACGGCCTGCGTATAGACACGTCCAAAATCAGATTGACTTTGAAAGTCTGAACAGCTCGCGTGACGGACAAAATTTAATCAGCTTTTCTCATAAATATCCTGCTACCATATGTACTTTATTTTTTGGATGATTATTCAGAGAAAACTATCATTTAATTAATTTAAAACTTTAGATAGGACTAGCTAAAATAATATCGAATACCGAAGTAAAATTTTCGTAATATTCGATATAAAAGAATTAATAATAATTCAATGATTTATTTTAGATTCACTTTCGCGTATTTAATTTTATCTTCGTACCTCGTGGAAATAAAATCCTCCCCCTGAGGATTTCGCGGGACATCCCGTCTTTTCTCGGGTCTTAAGTATGAGGTTAGAATCGAATCAGATTGCTCCAGCACAACGTAATTAGATTACACAGGACGAAGAGAGGAGTTAACGGAAAAAGAACGTCGAACGACGGCTCGACAGTTTGAGCGAGAGACATCGCTCGTCTTATCCATCCAACAAACCGTAAAAATTTCATTGCCCTCAATTATTTTAAGTCTAATTATTTACAATTTTTACGGATTTACAATTTGCTTATAAGGTGATCATTCGAATAAAATACATAATGTCTTCATACTTACAAGGTTAAATTCAACGAAAGTGTCTGCATAGTAGAGTTTATATTCGTATTCGTAAGATCCTGCGAGAACGCAATTTCATTATCTTAATAATCTCATTGTGGAATCCATAATCAACACCAATGCGTATTATAATCATTGCGTCGATGCGCTGCATATATAACGATTATTTCTATGATAAATCCAAATATACGCAAACTCAGAGTATCCGCTATAATAGGTACAAATCATATTGAATAGAGGAAAATCAAGTCATTGTTAAGCAGCAGGTGTCCAACGTGGATGCAGCGTCGAACAAGCCCACTCTCGCCCTCGCCCCTCCCCACCCCCTGTCTTTGTCCTGTGCACACACTGGACGAGCGGCTTACGCCTACGCAACAACGCTTGCGACCTTATCAAATTGGATTCTCCATTCGTTAGTAATGCATTATATCGCATTCTAATTGTCCCTATGCGGAAGCTAAGTTAATTAATTCCATTGCGTATGCAAGAGTCGAGCGTTCGCGCGAAATTCGACCGTCTCTTCATTTCACCTCTCTCTCTCTCTTTCTCCCTCTGTTTCTCTCTCTATATATATATAACAGTCACAGCAGAAGCAGCAGCAGTGAGCTCTAGGAATTAGGCTTGTGTTCAATTATTCAAGCCTGATGCTTCTCTTGCCGCATGTGTATACGGATAATCTTCAACGAGCGTGCCTACAGTAGCCCACAGTGCTCTATATAGTTGAAGCTCTCGCGAGAGCAGTGCAAACAGTTTTTTATTGCACGTGCACGTTTCTAGCTTTGTTATTATGATTTCTTTGAGAACCAGGCTTGGTTTATTCGTGTGTAGCCTCGTTAATCCTATCTGCCCGAGCTGCCATTAGCTTACGTAGCAGACGGATGTTTATTTTTTTACCTCGAATATACCGCGTTTTTCAAGGTTTTGTTGTTTCTCGTGCATTTAGATTCATTTTTCATCAAGAAAGAGGAACAAGGAGAGGTTGAGCCCGAGAGGTTTTTTAATGAAAGATTAACATTATTAGTAAAAGCATGATGAAACGTAAGCAGAATTTTCAAGCGATTTTGCTGGAGGTTACATAGTAATTTCGAATACTTCGTAATTGTAAATGACCTTGAGTGATTCTTTTTTATTTTTTACTGTGAAGAAGAATAAAAAATGTAGCATCTAGTGGAATAAAAGATTTAATCCATCTCAAATGCGTACTTCATTTGGCGCACGCTTGACAGATTCGTGTTCTAATTTTCTCTTCGCGATAATTATTTTTGTCTTTGATTCAGACGTTGGCTTTCAGAAAAAAAACGCGTATAATCATAAGTTTTCTCGCAGTAATTGGTTCTGTCTATTTCACTTTTCATCGTACAGTAAAATCCTGGAAAAGTGATTATTTTTTCAATTCGCTATGTCGTAAAATCAATGTTACAAGACGATTATTGGTTATAAAAGGAGATGAAGTCAAAGATAGTTTTTTAGGTATGTGAACGTAATCATTTTTACAGTATGGATCGAATCCTTCATTTAAGTATATTGGTGAGTGTATGAATTTGAGACCTGGAAAGCTCGAATTGATATTATATAACTACGGGTATAAAATACAACGAAAAAGTTGTAATTGAAAAAAATTATGCTCATAACTTATCATCTGAGTGTTCCATTATGGTTGTCTTATTTTTTTTTTTAATTAATGGCGTGATAAGCGTTTGATTATTAATAACTGATTTTCATGAAAAACAGGCCACAAGAGCGGATTTTCATTGAATTAACCAATGAATATTCATTTATCGTGTTAGTGATTTATTTAACTAGTTATCTTTATTACTTACTTCCTTCTTTTTCGAATTGTGAATATCGCGGATTACGAATATTCATTGTCATTGAAAGAGCAATTTTTCACCGATGTTTTTAGAATCAGATTCAGAGTCAATGGTACATATCAACTTTCAATTCAGCGTTTCATTTCAATGTTTGTTGCATATATGTATATATAATGACGATTGCAATATAAACTATCTGTGCGGTACAAGGTTTTCCGTGAAATCACGTTAGTACTTTGCGAAAAGAGGAAAATATGCAGCTATTATTGAAGCTTTCACAGCCTAGTAGAACAATACCCGCAATGGCCAGACGTGATTTACTTCTTTCAGATCACGATTTCAAATTACAAGTGTATAGGTCGAATAAGGTGTGCAGGTCGAAAAAGCATGTACGTACATAATAAATACGAATTTCATGAAGAAAATAACTAGTTCTATAATACATACATAAAAAGCTACGAATCACACTCACGTACGATGCGGTGCTTTGCAAATTCACATCCTGTATAGCATACTAATATCAATGTAATAGTGAGAACTTGCCTGACTATGTCATTCGATATATCCTATTACGTCATTGATATTATCCTGTTATCTGAAGCTCCTCGAATTCAATGAAAATATCAAAACTATCCATCATAAGCACTAGCAATAAATATTCAATATTTTTACACGTTTGCGAGTTTGCTTGGAATGGAACTGTTTGCATATCAGAGTCCATTCCGATAAGCGACGCTATGAGAGCATGATAAAAGCGATAACGAATCTCTTTTTCCGATAATCATCGCAACCAGTTATCTGCGATCAATTCGTTCCAACAGTCCTTTTCACGATTTACACTTGATTCCATTGGAATCAACATTGTGGAATCTTCATGTTTAAATGCGCATGATAGCGAGTAAGCGCTTGTCAACTGTTCTGTTAATTCGATTTGACAAGTTTATGGAATTAATATTAGTGAACAATTACTATATTATTATTGTTTTGTAAAAATAGACAATATAAAAAAGTGCGAGTACAGGAACTTACAAACGAAAATAGTTATATCACTTATATGAGGTGATATGTTTTTCATTATTTAGGCTCGAAATAAATAAATTGAGTATTTCCTCATAGACTTATAATATGTAAACAGCTAATATATTAAGTCAATAAATCATTATATAAAAATAGAGCTTTACAATAATCAATCCTAAGGTCACTGCACGATAGTAATCTTCTTTCAATAGAAATTAAAACAACCAGAATCAACTAGTTGTTAGTCTCCAACCAAATTATACTACAAATTAAGCATGCATACAGCTGTATCGTATTTTAAAAACTTGTCTCCTCGTCAGCTCGAAAATAATTTTATTAGACATGGTGACGTATATGTAACGAGGAATTCTGTTCTTTGACGTCACGCTAAAATTAGCAGTATCGTGACGTATCAAGAAGGTTCCAATCGTCAGGGTGTATAGATAGCAGTGCGACATACATGTGTCTGGGTTGTATGTATGCCTATAACCCAGAATCGTCGTCGCATTATTTTTTGCAATCGATACGAAAGCTCGCGACAACGCAACTGGACGTTACCATCGTCGAGCCACGAATCACATATATATTTTCATTACACCAGCTTATGAACCGACTGCACAGTGAACCGACGCCCTATAATGATCGGTCTCGACACTTTCTTGAGAAAAAGTAAGTGTGAAATACAGTTTGTAATGCATTAACTTGTCCTCTATTATAAATATATTCGCGCGCTTGTGTTTCTTATTTTATCTTTACATGAATTATTGCAGGCAGTGCTATTTCAGGCATTTTAATTCTGTCCTCATTTTTTCAGACGTTTTATTTACTACATGCAATGCGGTTTTCTTTCTAATTTTCTGGCTACGTTTATCAAGAGCACCAAAATGAAAGAAAATAAAGTGCACGTTCGAAGAGAGAGAGAGAGAGAGAGAGAGAGAAAGAGAGAGAGAGAGAGAGAGAGAGAGAGAGAGAGAGAGAGAGAGAGAGGAGAGAGAAAAGAGAGATAAGAGAAGATAAATAGAGAAACGAGATCTATAGATGAGCGATAAGCGCGAGATAAGCAATCCTCTCTCTATCCTTATAATCTCGAGTCTCTATCTATCGCTATCTCTAGAGCTCTCATGCGTATGCTCCTCTCTCTCTCTCTCTCTCTCTCTCTCTCTTCCCTATCTCTCTCTCTCTCGCTCTCCCTCTCTCTTCTCTCTCCTTTCCTCTCTCCCTCTCTTCTCTCTCTCTCCTTTCTCTCTTCTCTTCTCCGAGAGCTTTACCTTGCCTATTATTTCTTCGAGTATGACATTCTCTTGAGCTGGATGATCTTGTACTACATACTGTATTTCCTAGAAATAAAATGAGAATTTGTCGACGAGCTAAAATTAGTTTGTACAACTTAATTGATTTACCGTCAATATTTTCCCATCGAATGAGTTTGTAGTATACTCCTAATTGGATTTTCGATGAAAGCTTTTGATAGAAGCTACTTTAAATATATACATACATGTATTATGTATAAATGCAACTGTTTATGACCTTTTTACCGCTTAATCCAGTATAGAAAAAACAATTTATCAAAATAAGTTCAACGTCAGACTAACTATTTTGTTCATTTTATTTAAAACAATTTTTTATTTCGTATTCACTAACTCGACGCAGCTTGAAACCAATTCTCATATCCATAGGTACAAAACATGCGCGTGTATTTAAGTGTTTTTATCGAATAACTTACATAACGACCGTATTCACGAGTATCAATTTTCCAAACGAAGGCCGAGATTAACGATCGAATAAACGAACAAAGGAAAATGGTATAAATTATAATCAAAAACGTGAGGCTTCTTTTATATAATAGATTCAATGTGTATGCGCGTCATTAAGTGTCGTGAATATACGATTGGCTTAATAGCACGACAAACTCCGATTAATATTTTACGCTGTATACTAACGCTGTACACGACAATTTAAAAATGAGATATATATAAATTGATACAAACATGGCAATAGCTTGCAATTCTCTTGTGTAATTATGTTGAACAAGCGATGACCCAAGCATAGAATGCAAAAAACTACCTGAAACAACCAGCACTAGGATCGATTACATATTTCTTACTCGAAGAGAATAAGCTCCAGCGAACGAACACATACTTATGTACTGTTGAACATCGCAAGCATTCACGTATACACGCAGACGAAGAATAACGTGCTAAATTAACAAGAATGTACGGGAAGAGCGGTCGATAGATGTGCTGCTAGTTGTCGCCTTGAAACCAAAATTGAATGCGGTTGTTCGCGGAACGCTGTACGAAGCAGTCGTTTAGTTCATCTAGAAGGATATGCATTTGAGATAGAGAATAAAAAAAGCTCATGAATTAGACAGGAAGATGTCTTATTATACGCTTGCCATGCGATCATTGCATGAGCACGTCTCGGAGTATTTACTTGTCTGCTATTATGCGTACACTTTATACGCTATACCTTGCCTTATACCTTGCTTTATACTTTGTCTTAGCGTCATTTTTCACTTTACTCCACCTGACATTTTTTCATTAATTAATTACTTGTAAAGTTAATCGTGAAAGTCATTTGCTCATCGCATGAGAATATGAAATTAAAGTTCCTTCGTTAAATTTATAGAGTGCAATTTGCCTTGTGTACCCTCTCTATTATTAGTGTGGGAATGTTTTCACGGTCATCTCCACTATAAGAGCACATTGAGCAGAAAATCCTGAGGCTCTAGATTAAATAACATCTGAAAATAATATACAATAATAACGAGAATAATGCACTATAGGTTGATTATTCTTACAACACTGTTATGTCTTTTAGTCGAATATGTTGATAAAAATCTCGATATCAGGAATCACCGTTAAGGCGGAATCTTTTAGAAATATTGCATTCATAAAATATAGGGGTATCCAATTGGGTACTTCCGAGACATAAGAAATTCATGAAACTTTTATGATCATAGGTATACGAACGGTTTTCGCTTGTACAACACCGTATACGAAGAAACAATTTGGCTAAAAAAAAGTGATTTTCGCCGAATTACTTTTTTATATTATTTATCCCGAAAATAAACAAACTTACCTGTATACAACCAATGGGATCAGAGTTATGATCGAACCCATACGTATAGTAAGTAATGAAAACATAAAAATTTTACGTCAGGCGATTTTTCACCTCAAATTTGACGGCAAGCTCGAAACGAGAGTGAAGAAAAACTAGAGTATGGTTTGTCAATTTTTTACGGCGTATTATTTTCACGACATTGATGTCACGCGCAAAAGTTATTTTCTGTCATCTCTTTGTGATAGAAGAAAACATAGAAACACTTAGATACTAGTGAATTTCGCGCGCATAACCCTCCTCCTGCATAGTATGATTGAAGAAACGTAATTTCACAGACAAATCCCTCTCGGCGTGCATGAACCACAGAGGCGGCAGGAAATCTGCCGAAAAGCAACAGCGGCGCATTCTTAAGAGAATTCCTCGGTGCTGCGTTATCTTTCAGCAACAGCTGCGCCAAATAAGTGTCGGATGGCATCACCTCGTATACATTCTTCCCTCGCTGTGACACAAGAACTTTGCTCTATTCCAGGTGCGAGGTTGCAAGCTCGCTCGCTCTCTTGAGCTTTTCCGCGTTGCCTGCTGCATTTTGATCGAGAGGCTGGCAAGAGTACAGGATCGAGAGCTAGACTAGATTGATATATCGATAACGAAAGGAAGATGGAAAAGGGGATGAAAGGCTGCCGCAACCGTATAGAGTGTATATATATCAAAGTTGAGTGCAGTGTATATAACGATTGCATAGTATCACCTACTCGGCTATTCTGGTTTCACGTATACGTATCTATACGTATCTCCCGAGAACGAACTTGAGTAACGGCGTTGAGCTATTAAATATTTGTTTACGATTTCGTGTAATTACCCATTATACGTATCATGCGTCGTTTTCAAAACTGTAAACTTCACACCGTATGTGTAGTATATATACTATACACTTCTTTGTATATATCGATGAAAAGGGGGTCAATTACGAAGTGGCTAACGAAATCGCTGAAGGTACTCCATGCAGAGCGAGAGGAAAAATCGACCGCCGCTATTACCTATAAATGAAGCTCTGGGCACTTTCTCTATGTATACATACATATAGTTCGCTTCTGCAATGCTCTTTTACCTGCTCTGTCAGCGCGACGGAGCGGATGCTGATATACATAGAAAATTGAGAATAATGGGCTGAAAGAGCTAGGCGCGCAAGCTGCGCACTGATAACCGAACAGACTCCCCTTCCTCACGTTCTATGCTAAGATGGCTTTAGATTTATGTATCCAGAGGATATATAACATCCTTTTTTGCCCCAGTTAAATATGCCGCGAGCTCTTTAGGACGGATCTATATATTTTACCGGATATTTGAAGATAACAAGGAGATCCTTAACGTTTAATTCGATTGATGTATACTGACGTAGTGGAAAAAATAATTTATCAAAACTAGAGTTTGCTTTGGCGAGACAGAAGCAAAGCTATCTGTCCTAGAAAACGATTTTGTACATAGAAACAATAAAAAAGAATAATTTTCTATCATCGCGCTATTTTTCATATATTGGCCTTTTATATTTTTTTTTCTTTATATTTTTTTAATAATAATGGATAATTCAGGCAAAAAGTTTCGTGAATGTACTTAAACTTATTATACTTAAATAACTAAAAACTCAAGACCGGATCGAATTTTATGAAAGAAAAAAATAAAAGAAACGCATTCATCCCTTGGTATCGTGTCGGTGAAAAACACGTGTACATCGTCGGTTTATTCTATTATATATAGTGTCTGCTTCAATTGCATTAAATAACCCTAATATTTGATGTCATTTAATTCCAACAAATTCGCGCTCGTTACATAAAAATTTCCATCTTTACTTGCGCCGTAAAAATCAGTCGAGCGCATGGCGGAATTAAGCTTTTTTATGAGTAGAAATAAAGGCGAGTATAGCCAGTCATAATACAAAGGGGCTCATCGCCGCTGAGCGAAAGAAGCTTCAAAGTAAAAAACTTGAAAAAAGAAAAAATATATATATATCTAAAACTCAGTACAACTCATACTGTACAAATAAAGTCTCAAAAAAGCTCTTTGATATCCCGACGGAGAGGATAAGAGGTACCGCATCGACTAATGCATAGCTCCGGAAGCGCTGGTCTATACATACATTAAAGCCGGAAGTGAAAGACGTTTGCCTTTTTTCTCGAGAGGGTGGAAATTGTAAAAGTTACGACATCAGTGCAGCAACCGTTCGCCGAGATTGCCTACAGAGTTTGTAGAGTCGTCGACATTCTCTCTCTGCTCCGTTGAAGCTGTTGCTTCTCTCTGTATTGTATAAGTAGTGTACGAGCTTTTGCTTCGGACGCTACGATATCCGACGAAAAAAGTACTCTTCTTTTTTTCTTTTTTTCTTTTTTTCTTTAGAAATTAAAATATTCCTTTTCTTCGGCAAATGGCTGTATCGCGGTTATTTCAAGAGGAAGGAGTCATTTTTTGTCGGTCCATATAATGATTTTTATGAATGGTATTATTTATGGTCCAAGACTGGATCAAGAATTATAAGCAATACTCGCCGAGAATTCAGTCAATATTGGAGAGACTAGAATGGACTATACTATAACATCTGTATTGTTCAACTAGTTCAAAACAGTTATGTAGTTCTGCAATGTGTGGACCGGTAGAGTGATTCGAGCCAGTGGTGTGCCAACAATGTTGCTCCAAATTCTAATTAGATTTAAATATAAATTACGCGAATTTGCTTAATTCATTTACATCAAATTCTTGTAAAATACGTCGTATAAGCTCGCAGATATGGAGTCCGACAATGTTATTGAGCCAGTATTATCACAGTATTATGTATTGTACATTATTCAGTTAATTCACAATTTTATATCCGGTTCAAATCTGGCATACTAACATTATGCCAGTACATAATTATGATTCTGCCTTGAACTTGACATCACTTCACTGAAATTGAGGTTCTTCATTACTGGTAGACAATTTCACCGTAAAAATAACATTTCCTCGTCCAATTTAGATTATACATTCGCAATCAATTTGTACACAAAATCGTATTTAACAAAATGTCAGAAAATAAGTACACCATTCATAGATCAAAACTGGCTAAAAATGTACTCGTCTTTATCATGTTGATCCTGAATCTCTAAAATCCCACGCTTCGAAACTTCATAGAATTAGTTCGTCGGCTCCTTTCTGTTCTCCTACGTTTCGTATATCCGCTCCAGCAGATCATCCTTTCTTTCTAAGGAGCAAACTTTTAGCATTTAAACAATGCATGATAAATTTTCCGCAATTTCGACGAGCCAACAATTAACCCCTCCGGTTCTGTTTCGTCCGGTATAAACGATGAGAAAGCCACAACGAAGAAAAGTATAAAAAAAGAAAAGGGTAGATGAAAAGCAACGCGAAAAGAATATAGAAGGAGCACGTCTGTCAAAAGAATTGATAAAGGGAGTGGCTTTTTTCATGCTCTAAAAAGACTAAAGTTACCTAAAGAAAGAAGCCATTTGCTTCATTAGCAAACGAGATCTGGCGGAGCGTATAGAAATAATAAGTAAGCGGTACGGTAGAAATCGTATCCTATTAAAACTCGAACAATTTCTCAATTTATCTCTTGGTTAGAAATCGAATTGTGAAAGCGCTCATTTTCGAAAATTCAAATTTGCTTTTAATGACCTTCCAATTACAGCGTTACATCGATCGGATATTAACTAATCCTATCAACGCGTCGTATCGAAAAAAAGTAATGGTCTAGAATAAAATAGTAGGGAAAAGAGATATTTTTCGATGGCTTTATTGGAGTAGTGTATACAACTATGTCTAAATCAAACTAGGTATTTTCCAGCCAATGAAGAAACACCTAAGTTCTGCGGTTATTTCCCAAAGGACAGCTGAAGAAACTTGAACCGTAATTTCTGCAAGCAGAATAAGAGGACCTTTGTGGCTGCACCGGATCACGTGTACATATCGTGTGCGGAAAACAAAAGACGCGTAATATACAGTTGAAATATCTCCCGGATGGTAAAAATAATGCGAACAAAAAAATGATTGTATAATACCTGGGAAAATACTTTCTAATTCATTAGGCATCGTTGTTTGTGTATAAAATATACTTAATTAAAGTATAATGTCTCTATATGCAATCTGTAATTAAAGCAACGTAGCATAGACTAATTTTAACTTAATTAAATGTATATCTCGATGCCTGAGAGGTAAAAAAAAAAACTAGTTAATACAAATTGAGTTTTCAATAGTCAGTCAGTCCGAACAAGTCTTGAAGAAACAAACTATTCAAAATGGGCTTGAAGCAACAGATAATTCAAAATATAAAAAAGCTTATGATTTATAGAAGATATAAAAACAAGATGCGAATTAGTTGCAATTGTTTGCTGCTTTTTTATTCAATAAACGTCATGCGATTTTTTTTAAATGTTCGTATAAATGTATTATTATATGTATATTATAATGCACACACACAGATAGCTGAGTATACATTTATTGAATGCATTGCGTAATATTAATACGTATATTAATATTACTATGTATAGTATTATGTAATTATGTGTATTTGTGTATACATATTGTACAAACACTTTAATAAAATTGCGTGACACTTGGCGGATAAAAAAGCAAGCAACAATTAATGGTATCGTAATGGTGTTACAGTTCTGAAAAACTTTCATACTAACACTATGCAAGTAAAATTTTCAGCGATAGACTATATAGTAGTCGGATTGCGATTATCCTTCAACTTTAGAGATTAAGCATGCACAGCCTCTCGTATATCATGGTAACAAGCAGAAGCATCTCCGTAACCGATATGTAACAAAATTAACAACGCTACGCTCCGTATCAGAACTTCAGTTTCAGAATAAAGTCCTCGGTAACTGAAGCATATATACATATATATCCTACGGTGTCTATATATATATCCATCTATATAATATTTATATACACATATATATATATACATAGCCACCAACCGCAAGCTCCGTTCGCGCATATGCGGGTGCCCAGTTTCCTCGAACTAGTGCATTAACGAGTAAGAAGCACGTACACGCAGACACATGCATATGTGTACGTGTATATATGCACAAGCCAATTCGGCTCTGAGGCCGTATCACCCCACACATGCCGCTGCTCCGGCGGATGTCTGAGGGAAGGAGTCAAGCATTATATTCCGCAGCCGTTTGTCCGCGGGCGACCGAAATCGCATCGGTGGGCATTGTTCATGGCGCGATGCATCGGCTCTGATTCACTGTCTTCGGGGCGCGCAAAATGCGCTAACTCCACGGGGCTAGTAAAATAGCCGGATGCTCTTATCTCTCGAGCTGTCGGTGTATCGCAACTTCAGCCGCCAGTTGTTGCGGAATCCAATTTAGCTTGGAGCTCTATATATGTCTATGTGTACGTGTGTGCGCGCGTATATGGGTGTCTCGGTATCGCATCTAAACGAGAGTACGTTTTCAGGATGCGGTTTGACGCGAGTACAAAGCCGCTCTTGTCACCGGCAAAATTGCTTTAGAGGATTATGATAGTGATATGTATATACATATGACCGAGGAGAATATAGCGCTTATATATCCATATGTATATCTATATATAGCTCATTCAAAATTACGGTCTGCGGATAGTTAGCTCGATAGAGTCGCTTTAATTATTTCTACGCCCGCTGCTGCTCTGTGTAATATTCGACTGGCGTGGAATTTCATCTCGTACTGCAGCTTTCTTCTTCGGGTATCAAGTTTTTAACTTCAAGTTGAGCTTCATCCTTTCGCGTCCAGTTAAATAATTCAACAGTGAATTTATTTTTACGCGGCGGAGAATAACTGTTATAGATGTATGTGTGCGCCTGTACTTCTGTATTACGAGGACGGTATGAAATACTAAATTTTATCCGCGTATATATATATACATATATATATATATATATATATATATATATATTTATATATATATGTTTATATTCGAATTCCGCTTGCGCAAGTGCTGGCAAAAGTTATAGCGGTTGCGAAACAAGCCGAAAGATAAGTTGAGGAAACATTTTAACTTTTTAAATCTTCACCGGGAAGTGTCCTCCGGTGCGTAAAAACTTTTTCATAATCAATGAAATGAAAGTAGTTTTGCATTTTATAGGATTTTAAAATTAGTACAGCGTAATTACTTAGTCTCCCGCACGTGAACGTTATATTAGATTAATATAAAATACGTGCAAAAGCTTTATTATGCATATTAAATGATTATGGTCATTTGGCAATAGTAACGTACTCTTGACACTTTTAGTTTGTTTTAATACGGAATCGCACTATCTTTTCTTACTGTGTGCTACATTAAAAATCCTTAAGTCAAGTACCTTTTAAAATCAATGCCGATGTCAAGGTTGATGTTGATATCGACAAACTGAATAAAGATAGGAGCGACAAAATCAATGTTGGGGACGATTTCTCGGTGCACGGAGAGTTGTTTAGAACAATAAAAAAATTGGTTTTCTATTGCTCATGTTCGTTAACAAATTTGTGAAATGGCAGTTGAAAATTGGCTCGGAAAGAACGAAAATTCTGATTTAGAGCAAATTCATTTTTTGAGCCTCGGAATAAAAGTTTTTACTTTCAATTACTTTTATCGTATCTATGGAACAAAGCTCTGTCTCCCATAGACTCAATAGACCGCGCATAGATTACCTCGAGCTAAAAGACAAAGAGAATACTCATTCAACATTTTTTCTAAAACTTCTCTCTTGCATCAAAGGCTGTGCGCAAATTTAAACTTTGACAAGCGCGCATATCAAGCTTTTTCGAGAGAAAGAGCTTTCAATTTTCCGCGCGCGAATTGAACGAGGAGCAAAACGACGAAACATTACGATCTACGTAAGAATAAAAATAACTAAAATTGGAATAGTGTGTGTATAGCAGAGAAAAAAAAATCAATTGAAATATAGCAAAGCACGAAATAAAACGAAAGATGGAAATCAAGGCAAAGCCGAGAGCAGAGGTCTAAAACTGAATCGACTGTACAGTACACATACCAATTGTAGCGTTTTATGACGTAACTCCGCATCTCGTTTTGGATATACACACAAAGCTTGAGTTTTATACGGTAGGCAAAAGTGGAATATCGAGTGATACTTCGACAGGGATTAAATTGGTTCAAGCGGTAGGCAGCTCACTTCTGAATCGCGTGAAACAAGTTTTCCTCCCTTTCGGCAACGAAGCAGAGCTACGCCCTAAGGAAATGAGCGACTGGTGGCATCTCCCAACATGTCGAACCCCGGGGTGATCAAGCTTCGAACGTTACGTGCCACTGAATAACAGAGGTAGAAAGTATTTTTATCACTAGCAAAGCGATAAGCGATAAAGTCATCTATTTTTCCCTTCTTTCATTAGTAACGCACTGGTGAAGTAGGAGTTTTTTCTTTCATTCATCGAAACGGTCTCATGCTGCGTCGGGGTATATGAAGTTTTCTAACCTAATATTCCTCTTAAAATTGGATTTCAGTTATATTAAAAATATTGGAAACTTCGAACGGCACATGTTTAGTTAAGGAAAGTTATCTTATGTCACTGAAACTGTGATCGATATCAATTACGTACACGACTATTTTTTTAAAGTACTTTATTTTTAAAACTTACAATTTTCAATGATAATTGACAGTTCTAGAGCTCATTATAGATAGTTTGTATTTAAGTTATTTAACAAGATATCTGTCCTTCTGCAAGTTGGAACAATGTCAATGTTTTAGTTTTTTTTAAATAAGTTTATTTTATGAAAATTTTTTTCGAATATTTGTAAAACATTATTGAACAAGGAAAAATAAGACATTAAGTGAAATGTACAGGAGATAAACTCAACCACCTGTAAGTAGTCTGATACACGTTTATAGGTTTGACAATTTATAAATATTGGATCGTTTAATGAAAGATACAACCATAATTCCGCATAAATGCAATTCGTGTTTAATATAATTGTTCATTAAATTTGGACACGTCCGTACTGTCCCAAACAGTGATTTTAATTAATACATGAATTAAGCATCACCACGAGTCTTCTAGCAGAATGCGTTACTAGAAAAATACCTTTTAATTGTCAAAAGATGGTTTTGTATTTCGTTACACTGAGCTCGAGTACAGCCTCGCATAGAAGAGGCTCGAAACGGCAAAAGATCCAAGTGGTGCCGATTTCTCACGGATGCTGAGACTAGTAGCGCAATAATTGGGGTCGAAAGACAAAGAAGAAAGCTCTGCGCGCACTTATCTTAAAGTAGGCCAAGACAATTCTTGACTTTAGCAAAGCACTTTTTGTTGCGGCCTCGTATAAGCGCAACGAGCTTGCATTTTCTTTTGCACCAACGGAAACGACACTACCCTTTACCCTACGTCTTTATCCTTACATTTTTGGATGTACACATCGGGATTACGATTATTCTTTTGTGGCGAGAAAATTCAGGGTTTCCTAAAGCGATTTTCATCTCCTGTATAGGATTATCGCTGTAGCAGCTTCTTAAAGGCTTAGCTTCGTTAGCTAAATATTTACATCGATCGATGGTAGGGACTATATTTAATTTCGTGTCTGCATAATTATTCTTGGTTAATCTCGTGGTAGTAGAGTCAATTTCTCTTTCCAAAAACAGTCTGTATACCAACATTTACAAAGCTAACCTTTTAATACCTTTTTATTAACTAATTGGTTCGCATGGACATCTTCTTTATTTAGAATAGCAGAAAAGGCACATTTCAAATAAATCCTATTTTAAAGAATAAAAGCATTTTTATTGAAAATGTAAGTTAAATAATGGGATATGTAGAATAATCAGCAATCCACTACGGGGTCAAATATTGAATTATTACATTTAATGTACTCAATATTAAAAATTTTAATAGAAATGATCTAAAGAACCAAAATTAACATTTTTTGAATTACAAAACATATTTTTTCGAAATCGAATATTCGTTAGTTTACAAGTCAGTTTTTGTGAATTATTTTTATATATTAATCGATCTCTTTTTGATCTTCTAAAATATAGTTTTTCGGTCAATTACAGAGTTAAAATTCTAAAAAAATTATGCTTATTAACTGTATGCCTTTGAGTATATATATCGAATAGAATTGCTTTAATATAGGGATATTAAAACAATTCTATTTATATATTTTAATGAGAAAAATGAAAAAAAATCACGTATAAAATATACAGGCATCAAGCCAAAACTCTCCACGCACAAACGGCATAGCATTATAGATAGTTCGAAGATTAGCCTTACGCGCGACATGAGCGGAAGTAGCTGATCGATAAACATTCCCCGATGTATTTACTTTACGAGCAATCTCCTAAAACCCAAGCAGCGTGTCGTTATGCGGAAAGATAATCGAAGGAAAAAAAATAATCGAACGATATTGTAGCGTAGTGTATATATAAATACTACTGAGATCTACAGTTTAAAAGCGGAAGATAACATTTAGGCCGCGCAAATTAGCATTCTATTTTCGTGAATCACAGCAAAAGCGCATATCGGATCCCTGTAGTAAATCCCGCGAGAGCCGTCTCGTGCCTCTCAAGTCCACAAACCTTCCGTATATTCTATTCTATATATATATTACATATAGTAGAAAGGATTCTGAAAAGGCCGGAAGCTATCGAAACTCGCGGGAAATTTGTTTACGCTATAGAGTAAGCGTCCGGACAACGACGATGACCGTGTGTAAACTTTTTTTCGGTGAGTTATTTATGTACTTCACCTCTTTTCTTTGTGCACGCTTTCATCGCCTGCTGACAAATACGTGGTTTTTTATGACCCCACTCACGTGCGGATATTATTATTATTCTTAATATTATTATTATAACTATTTTTTACCGCTTCTTCCTGTTTGATATATTCTATTGTGTACGGAAAGAGATTTATTCGGTTAGATTCATGTGTAACTCGTTAGCTCTCGATTTAATTTATGTCCGTCGTGCTATGCATTGTTTAATCGTAGTCGCGTGTCTTGACAAAAGTAGAACGAATTTCAATCTAATAAGTACGTAAGCTTCGAATTCGCTGACCTTACCCCGTAATTCTTGCTTATTATCCCTCGTAAAGATTAAAATTCTCCTTTCTTATTGGTATATACGCTTGGGTTTTTATCGCATTTTTTATTTAAATTCATCAACGAAAAAAGTGTAACCTTAAACCGTCAGTCGTAACCAGCTAGAAAATGTACTTCACAGGTACACGATGAAAAAAAAAAAAAAATATATATATATATATATATATATAAATTATCAAATTTTTCATACACCTTACCTTGAACGTAGCTCGTAAACTTTCTTATATTTTATCTACCTCCGCATCGCGCCTGAGACAGACAGCCCGAATTTTCCTTCCGCGTTCGCTCATTTTCAGCTACTTCTATATACTCTTGGTCTCGTGCGCGCATACAAGCTCATACATACACACACGCACCCATAGACAGTCTCGTGCATAGAAACACAAACAAAAACACACGCACGCGTATACGAGACCGTCGAGCTTTTCCTCTGCGGTTGGGTTTGCGGCGCGTCAGCTATATAAAAGCTGGTCAGCAGCGGCATCATTTGTTGCGCACGAAAGCTCGGCTGCTGCTGCTGTACCCGAGGTTCGCCAGTATTTTCGTTGGCCTGCGAGGGATAGTCGACTGACGGGCAGCTGCAGTCGCCCACACATACACACACACACAGATATATATATATACATATTCACATATAGACGATTATACTTCTCCACTGCGCAAAGGGTACCTGCATGCAGAAAAGCACTAGTCAACTATTTCCGTTAGTGTACACGCTTGCCTTTTCTTCCGGCGTGGTTGAATGGACTATTGTTGGATATATTCGTGCGGTTATTAGAGCGAGATATATACACGTTGTAGTGAGTGTTTTTGTGACTTGTTTGAAGAAGATTGTGGACTGTGGTATTTTTTTATTTGCTTTTGCGGATGTTGCGGGATTTCGAACTCGAGAAGATAGCTAGCTACGCGTGAGCAATTAAAGATATTTTATTTTTTTTAGAAACGTTACGGGTTACTGCGTAATTGATGTTTGATATTGTATCTGTTATCGAAGTTACGATTGGGTGAGTTTCTCGATTGAAAAATTTACAACCTCAAAAAGATTTTCAAAAGAATTATTCAAGTTGAACTATGCATTTTAAAATACATAATGTATAACAATCAACATGATCCATTAGATTTGTACTTAAGTACTTGGATCATAATTCTGTTATAATACAGAAGATCATAAGATCTTCTCATGCAAAAATGAAAAATAAAGAAATTTGTTAAAGAAATTTGTTAGGATAAGAAATGTTATCAAACGAAATGTTCTTAATAGAATATAACCTATAGAATTACCGATAATTATAATTTCCTGAATCAAAGGCCACGTTATCTCAGGAAGTAACTTAGCATGTCCTGATGTCGTTTCTAGCGTTTGCAGCAAGTAATTTAATTGGATTGACACAAATGCATGCTGATTAAATTAGAGAAATTCAAGCTCAAGCCATCTTCTCTACCTTTCTCTATCTCTGTCTCTATCTCTATCTCTGTCTCTATCTCTATCTCTATCTCTATCTCTACATAATTATACATACGTGCGCAATAAAACGATATTATCAAATACAATTGCATCTCGATAAATTCATGCCCCAGTAAACGTTCCTTAAGAACAGCAACAGTTAATCAAACTCGTGCTTCATCTACCTCGAATTCGAAATAATCAAACGAGTGGGAGTGTTTATAAAAAAGCTCTGAAAAATAACGTAATTGTGAGATAATCGTTGCGTTGCGTTGATTCTCAATAAATAAAGCCAGTTGAGTTTTCCCAAACCCCCTTCAACTTATTTATAAAGATAAGAGTCGCTACGACGCTATAAACAAAGAAAATAAAAGGGAGAAGCCAATTGACGTAGGCAAAGTAAGTGTTTCTAACTCGGATTCAGAGAAGGTTTATCTTTTCAGAGAGCCTTCGAAATAAGGAATGGCCAGTGCGAGTTCGAGTGCCATAAGATGAAAGTCTGAGGTCGACCTTTACTACGAGGTGGACCATAAGTGCAAAAGTGAAGCTATAGTTGTTACAACTATATCACAGACATCGGACATGGAGGAAATATCCGGATGCTGCTGAGCTACGGGGACGTCGCGCATGCGGTTTGGCGAAGGCCACCGCCGCGGCACTGACAACCAGTCCTACTGGAGGACGAGAGTCGCAAAAGCAGCAGCAGCAGCAGCAGCAGCGGCAACAGCAGCAGCAGCGGCAACAGCAGCACCAGAGTGTGGCGAAGGAGACGCGGTCCACTTCCGGTCCGCCGACCTGGCGGCATGGTCCTTTGGGCCACTATACTTATCCTCCAAGGAGCTAGCCTCGTGGGTAAGATTAAACTTCTTCTATGTACTAGATTAAGAATGTAGGAGAGATAGATCGCATTGATACCCCGAGAGAATTTATTAACGAGAGGCAAACAAATTTTCAAATGAAAATTCCTCTTAAATGGGATTTCCATATATATAATATTTATGCGGTCAAATTCGTCTGTGACTGTAATATCAAATATTATTGTAATAAAAATTGCTGTTATATATTGTTGTAAAAAAGGTTTGATGCGAAGTGATACTATTTGAAATAAACATGGTCCACTGAATAAACATGAATTCACAATGAATATATGCTTTCTCCAAACGATGTTTCCTCTTAGTCGCCGTATTCTATATTATTCTCTTTTTGGTAACGAAATGCGATGTTAGTTTAAAGCTCAGAATATCTATCAGTGATATTGATCAGAATCTAATAATATTATTGTTATTAAACTCATTGCGTAATATGTATTGCGTAATATTCGTACTAGTATAGAACAATAATCGGGATATTTGAATGATCTCAACTTCTAGAGTAAGCTTGTTAATAGCTTTTAGATTACGGGGAGGAAAGCAAGTTTAAACGGTTTCATTTCTTTTTACATAAACATGTATATTATACAATGTATGCTTCTGATATACACGTCGATGCAGGTCACGTATAAGCATTGAGCGGTTGCGCGTGCTTTGTCGTTCTATAACCAGTAACATGCGAAATGAGCTCGTCTTTCATGAATTCTAGGGATTTCTCTCTTTTGACGGTCTATAACGTTTCTAGATCATGTATACTAAAGCCAATAACTGCTAGAGCGACATAAAATATTCACAATCTAAAATTCCGAAAATAAATGGGTTATTACGAGATATTACTGTCATAAAATTTGCAGTTGAAGAGAGAAGAGGGCTTTTTGAAAGGTAACGCGAGTACTATTTCGTAGAACTAACCATTCGTATATGAAAGTTCCGATGAAAATGTTAAAATTATTGCTGATATTTTCGGAATAATCCTTCGAAAAAAGACGTATGAGACTAACCTAATGAGACGAAGAATGTAGAGAAACGATGGAAAGGGAAGCAGCGGGTAAAGCGAAAATTAGTTACCTTTTTAAAACGCTAATTCAGTGCATTCGTTTTTCCAACGTCGCTGTTCAGCTACTTCGTTTTTAACGCTTGCTGGCAAGTTTAAACTGCCAACGCAGCAATCAACTCTTGCTAGCTACAAACCGAAAAAAAATATTAAAGTACTACGAAAGCTATTAGCGTAGCGGCTAAATGCTTGAACGTCGCAAGCTTCGGCTTTTCTGACGTGTAACGATATAAGAACAAAAGTTTTTGATACAATTTTAACTCCCTCTCAGTCTATCTTCCTCGCTCTTTCTCTCTCTCTCTATCTCTCTTCGCGAGAGTCTGTCTTGACATGGTTGAAAATGGAAAGTCGAGGGAGAACTGGAGGTTGAGTGGAAATCACTCGTGTACGAAGAACGCGCGAGATTCAAACTTGCGAATCTGCAATTCATGAACTTAAAGCAAATTACAAAGCTTCCTTTGCTTGGCCGATTTTCGCAGGAAGCCCAGGATTTTTCTGTCTCCGAGTCGAATGTCCAAATCAAACGATGTAAAATTTTTAGACACACGCGAGAAAATTCTCGAAGCCGTGGAGAAATATTTCACCAAAAAGAAACGAATTTGAGGCTTTGAAATTTAAAGCTCGGATATATAATAATAATAACTGAAATAGTAATGTATATATATATATATATATATATATAGTTACATTACGGTGACAAGATTATCGTTGAGGATTGAAATTTGTATCGGATTAAAATTTAAAAGATAGCCAAATTGTCATAGAATGTATTCTTTTTTCTTAAAAAAATATTGTTTCTTCTTGATAACTGCAAAGATTTTTCAAAATCATTAACCTATAAAGGCGAAACGATCGAGAATCTCAACGAAGAACTAAATAAACTATAAAAAGAATTTACCCTTTGCATTTACCCTTGCCGTAAATACTCGCGAATAGTTTTAGAGAAGATCTGACAAAAACCACTTGTCGCGTGTCTCTACTCTCTACATCACAGAAGGGCAAAGGGTATTGAAGTACCATACCAGTTTATCCCTTGAAAAAATGTACAGCCTTCACCTAATTTTTCAAACTAAAATTGTCCACTTTCAAGAGTTATAAATACATATATAAGGAATATTTCAAGCGATTGTCCAACGCACGACGAGTATACAGGCAAAGTCAACTAATTTCTTCAGCTTCTAAGATGAAGGCTCTGATACAGCGTCGTTGTAGAACAGAAGTTATAAATAGCCAGTCGAGACGAGCTTCGTTTCCTCGGGTAAATCGCTCCTGTAAATGGCAGAATAAACGCGAGAGCTTATGCGAAGCTGTCGATAACTGTTGCGCTTTTAGAATCGATGTGACATGACGCTTCCTCAACTCTATTTTCAGGTTCTTCGACGGGAATCCCCGGCGTTCCCGAGAACATAACTGTCATGTTCCTGAATCCGACGTCAGTGCGCGTCTCCTGGAGCACGAGCCAGGTCGAGCAGGTGGAGAAGTACGATGTCACGTACAAACCCACGGATGCCAGGTGCGTCATTATCGTGTTGACGAGAGAGCTGAGTCCACGTGTTATTTACATTCTTTTAATACATTAATATGTATATATATACTATATATCTATATACACTTTTATATTCTACCTAACGATGTAGTTACCTAGTTCTCTGCAATGTCGAAGCAACGAAGTCTTTCTCCGAGTGCTTTTTCAGAGATTACGAGACACGACTATATATGTACTGTATATATATATATATATATATATATAAACTTGCAATCGGGAGGGAAAGACTTCTCGCGATTTTCTGCAATTCTTTTTCAATTCGATTTTCTACTTTTTTAACTCGATCTTTGTCCTACATTTATATATACATAGCTATCGTCTACGAGAATCCTTTTACTTCTTCTTTTCTTTCTTTGTTCAAGTACACACACGAGATAAAGATTGTGAGATAAAAGAAAATATAGAACAGGTGTGAAATATAATGCTAAAAGTAGCGCGAAATGGCTGATCGTTTGGGAAGAGATAAATTCCAATGAAAAAGACGACAACGAGAATACGGGATATTTTATAGAGATTGTTTCTGGAATGAGAAAATAGAACAAAAGACGCAGCTGTTGCTTAGGTGGGCAGCTGGGTTTTTGCATCTCATGTGTAACGGGGGATGATTTAATGCAATTTTATTGAGAAATTCGATGCAAAGGCGAACAAGTCTGTCAATATCAAGCTCCAACATTAACGAAGATTTTTACTTCTCTTGCGGCGAGAAGGAGTCATAATAGCAGGTACATGGTCATTTTATCTTCGAAAACAAATGCGATTTTTTTTTATTTATAATATAATCATTAATTAATTGATTAACATAAATATAAAGCCGGGATTTTTGTCAATGCACGATTTTCCAACGCTCGTCGAGTGAATTAATTTATCTATTGTATAGATATATCTTAACATATTTGTTCTTGTTCATTTTTTTGGATTATGCACTGTGATACATTATTTACCTTTGACTGGTGTTTACGAATTTGGATCACGCATTTTTCATTTGGATAACGAAATTTTCGTGTGTTCGACCAAAGGTTATTGCAAAAAAAAAACAAATTAGAACAAATCATTAATTGGAATAGGTCTATTTGCAGTTACCTTTGGTCTTTGTTTTTGAAAGAGCTACTAATAATAATACATCCTCGAAGAAATTTTCGGTGGATTCATAAATTTGAACTTTTGTCTTTTTATTTCCGTTTAACGTTGCTTAACTCAAGAATTTTATTTGAATGAATCTTAAAATATCAGATTCGAAACCGTTTGTAAAATAAGCTCAAATAAAATAAACACCGAGAAAATAGATGTAAAGAAAATCAAACAGAG